>CM076584.1:561177758-561486989 GCA_034641835.2 Pinus albicaulis | reverse complement strand
GTGTTTACATATTTCTGGTTCTTCAGTTTAGGAATACTATAAGATATTCCTAACATTGCAGATCTTCCCTATTTTGGGATATTACAGTGGTATCAGAGCATAATCTTGGCTCAGCCTATGGATCTTAGCCATGATGCTATCAATAAAAGAGAAGATGAAGATTCCATTATTTGGAGGAAAGAAGGAGGAGAGGCTCTTAAAGCTTCTTCCTAAATTAGTACAGAGCATTCAAGGAGATCTCAAGAAGATCATAAGGGAGATGTGCATAGAATCTCCAAGAGGGTTTGAATCTGAATCAAACTCTAGAATTTCACATCATGAGTGTGAGCATGCAACCACACACAATGATGCACAGCACAGTCATGTGCCCAAAATTTCCATGAGAGAGATGGAAGAAGAAGCAATAGCTAGGAGGGAAACTTTTAGTGACTTTTTGCAAGAGTATGAATCTCAAACTCAGAAGTTTAGAGATCATATTAATTTTTCAGAGTTTTCCAGGATCAAGGTGAAGAGAAGAAAGTAGAATGATAGATTTATTCTATCTACTTTTGATGGTTCACCTACATGTTCAGCCAAAGCTTGGGTGGAAGAACTAGACACCTTTTTGCAGCAACATCAAAATTCTGAAGATGAAGCTATCAAAGTTGCAACGCTGCATCTTGGAGGTAAGGCCTATGCATGGTGGATATTTGAGTCTTTTTCTTTAAAGAATGAAAATACTTCTTCCTATGCAAGGTTCATTAAAACATTGGTGAGAAGGTTTGATAGAAATAATCCTGAAACACATGTGGTGAATGAAAACAAACTCAAGCAAACAGAAACCTTGCATGTGATGGATGGAACTATAAACACCATTCCACTTTATAAAACCAAAGAGGAGGCTGAAATATTGCATCATACCTTGTTAGAAGCAAAGCCTCTATCTCATATTCCTGAACAAGAGGGCATGGGGATCTCTTTTTCAAAAGAGGATCCAATTCTTGAGAGGTTTCCTATACATGTTGATGAGGAGGAGGGCAACGATGCTATCATTTCTAGAGTTTATCTAGCACCTCATGCAGAGGAAGAGGGAGTTCTTTCTCCAACTTGAGGGATTCTTGTATTATTTCAAGAAATTCCCTAGGATCTCACATGTGGAGATCAAGGCACAACTCTTGATTCACATGTGCCATTGATGATAGGGTGTGAACCTATGGAGATACAAGCAGGAGATAGGGAGGATGACCAGCATCATGTGATGAGGAGCACACACCCCTGTCTATTTCATGAGGTTGATGCACCTAAGAGGGAGACTAGATTGTGTAGTAAGAGAAGGGACAAATCTGTCCATCCATATATGCAATCTACTCTTGATGATGATGTCTCATTGCATGGGGACATTTCACCAAGCAGACCACCAGATCAACAGATGATGAGATATGCTTGACATTTTGAGGCACCTTTAATTGATTTCAGAGGAGTGGATACCTTGGGAGGTCATTGTATAGCGCTGAGAGTCTTGGGTAGACTCAAGGAGGAGAGAGGCATTCTCTCAACATCATCTTTACCCACTCTCATTTCAGATTCTTCATTGTGGCAGAAGCAACAAGGGAAGGATAACAACCTTCCAAATTACACCTTTGGCATGGGAGATGTCAAAGAGGAGGATGACCATATGATATATGTTCTTCATGAGAGATCATCAGCGCTGTCACTATGGAGGATAGATCCATATTGGAACACCCAGCCATTGGTGGAATATTCCAAGGATATTTTCACTTGCATGATATTGGATGATCAGTTGCATGAGGAGGGATATTCAGTCAGACATGGGGTCATCTACTATCATGGTAGGATATTCTTATCTGAAGCTTCCAAGCTCAAGGAGAAGTTGCTACAAGAAACTCATGGAGATTTCCTTTTCAACCACACTTATTCTATGAGGACATACCACACCATCATGGAGGGGTATTTTTGGGAAGGCTTTGAGGAGGAGATGTATCAACATATGAGGAGATGCATGGATCATGTGGAGATGGAGGAGATACATAAATATTTCAAAGAGTTAGCACATGCACCTCTTTTCTCTTTGAGGATGAGAGGAGACTCATCTATGATCCACTCCATTTGTATGAGCAAGACATACGGTAAGGGTATTGTTTGTTTGCATAATGATTTGTATAGCGTATATATGCATCCCTTAACCATACATGTGTAGGATGTTGCTCCAAGGAGGAGAATTATTTCTTCTAGACTTCATGGTCTAATTGAGGCCATGAGCAGTATTGTTGACCACTCCCTAGGAGGACTTGGGGAGGAGATGTATTACGAAGAATATGCTCACTTTGTACCATACATCATTCACTTTCTCCAAACATATGAGGAGAGTGTGAAAGAAAGAAAGTGGTTGAGAAACCACACTTTTTGTCACTCTCTTTTGCAGTTGAGGATCAAGCTGCGTTGGTTGCATTTGAGGGACCATTTTCCTTCTCCCTTGCTACATATGGAAACAAGCATGGTTCTCATTATGGTTCCTTATGTTGCTGTTGTTCTTAATTTTATTAGGAGCATGATTGGGGGAGTGGCACATTGGTTGGATGTGTCCCTTTGGGAAGAGTTTTCCCACATTGTTTGCATTGCATTTTCTAATGGGAGCATGAGAGGTAATATGGACACAACAACAAAAAAATTGTTCTTTTATGAGGTGAGCCATGGGGTGAATTGGATGCCATATGATGGTGACTTCCAACTCATCACATATGAGATGATTTGGGCCAGCACGATGGAGAAGACATCCTTGGGGGTCTAGTATTTTTATTGCCACTTGAGGGCAACATTATTGCAGCCCAGGATCAGCAGACACTCTACACTTATCTTAAGTGGAGAGGAGTACAGCGTGGGGTAGACTATTTTGCCTACCATGAGTAGATTTTCAGCCTACCTACTTTTCATGAGCCAAAGGTGGAGGAAGGTTTTCAAGAGTTACCATGTTGGGAGGTAACTCATTTTGTATGGATGATTGCTTGGGGATGGTAGATCCCAATTCATATTAGACCTCATGCCTCAAGAAGGCCCCTTATTTTTATCTTTGCAGTTGCTTGAGAACAAGCAACATTTGGGAGGGGAGGATTGTAATATTCCCACTTTAGCACATAGCTAAATGGAATATTAAATTTTGTTGTTTACACATAGGACGTAAATAAATGGGTAAGGAGTCCCATACATTGTAGAAGAATGAATAAAATTCCTCATAGTATGAAAATGGATATTCATAAGAGCTGGATTTCACATCCTCAAGTTTGAAAGAGGACATTTGCATGAGGACAAGGTCAAGTTTGACCAAGTCAACAACGCTGGGATAGGAGGTGGAGAACACTTGGAGAGACAACGTAGTATGAATGGGAGGAATATTCCTTGGTGGGGGAAACCCTAATGAGTGGGACCCATGGTGAAAGGGCTTTCACTTGTTTAAAAGGAAGGCAAGGCAGCCATTGTGATTCATGTTATTGATTATTGATTTCATTGTCTGTTTAGACTTTGTGCATTCTTCTATTGTTTAGCAGAGTTGCAGTGCTGCTTAGCACAAGGATTTACTGTTTAGGAATTCCTTATCCTTTCAAGAGAGGCCTCTTGAAGGAGCTTGCACTTCATTTATCCACATCCAGGCTTCAGGCCAAGCATCCTCCTTCAGCTACAACACAATTTCTGTTTAAAGTTGAGTTTTTTTGCAAGGTGTTGCAATGGAGGTTCCTCAACACCACTTCCCGGGCTTATCTTTTAGAGGAAGGAGATTTCTTTCCTTTGGGTGATCAGCTGGGAAGCCCTTGGAGCATATTGCAGATCTTGGCACTTGGCCAACACATTTTCTTGCACCTACAGCGTAGTATCCCTCAGTGACTGTGTTATTTTCAATGGGTATTTGCAGCGAGGGATTGCAGTGATTGTTGGAGGGTGAGATCTTCAGTGTTAAGATCAGTCTTTCTCTTGGAAGATCCATTGGAGGAGGTATATTCATCTGATGCAACATATTCAACCATCTCCATCCAGATCCAGCTCTTGAGTTGCAACTACTACCCTGCAACTCCAGCATTTCTGTAGTTTTGCATATTTCAGACAATCCTTCCAGGATTGACTTGAAATAGTCTTTGGGAGCTTAGATCTTCTCTCCCAATGTTGTATGAACCATACACTTGTATATATATGTATTGAAATATGTTAGCAGCAGTTTATCTTTATAAAAATGTGCAGTCATAGCCTTGGGAACTCTTGTGTAGCAGTGATTTATCATATTTTATGTACTTGTTTCTTGAGGCTGATTTTTCCTATCTTGAGTACCTCTTTCCTCAAGATCTTGTATACATTTTGCTATTGTAACTTAATAAGATGGCTATGAGTTATTCTCACATTATATGATTTTATTTACCACTAATACTCCATTTTTTTGTTTACATATTGCCGGTTCTTCAATTTAGGAAAACTATAAGATATTCCTAACATTGTAGATCTCCCCTATTTTGGGATATTACAGTTCTGACGAGCTTCGAACCATTTGATGAACTAACAGAGAGCTCTCTCTCTTAGATTAGTCTAGAACTCGATTAACTTAACTACCTCTGGTGTCTGTTGAGCCCTCCATATGGCTTCGCAAAGATACCAGTGTTGTTCCACATCATCATTGCCCCTCCCAGAGAAATTTGTGTATCGGGTAAACGATCCCGCCATGTTTGTTTGTATGGGTGGTATTAAAATAAAACCTCTACTTCCTAGCTGTGAGATTGTATTACTAGCACTATAGTTAGTAGATATCTGTATTGTAGACTTAACACTATTCAACTTGCTAAACTCTCGTAACTTAACAAAAAAATGATCTGGCAGCTGATAGAGTACCAGGGGAAGTTTGGGACTAGAGCTACTTGAACTTTGGGGAATAGAATTACCTTGAATTATGGGTGTCAGACTCTCTCAAAATAGTTTCTCCATCGCAACTTTCTATTCCACATTGGATATCTCCTCGGGGTGCGCATCCTCCACATTGGACTTTACTCATTTTTCTCTTCGGGATGGGGTCCTATACACTTGCATAAATTCTTTGACAGTCCTTCCTATTCCTTGGGATCCCATATGACCTTCCATTTCCTTTTTCATCTACGGCACCTTATCCTTGTCCTTTCGACTACTTTCCTGCTTCTCAAACTCCTTCATTACCCTTTCCCACCACTTCTCAGCAATCAACGCCCTCTGATGTGCTCATCACTCTCTCAATCTAATGGAAGTTCCTGAAATCCATATCCCTATTCCCCTTTCTTACTTACTTGTAGCAGTTTCCCCCCATCTCCTTCTGTTTTAAGTCTCCATCTCCGCTATTTGAAACTGTAATGTTCCCAAAATTAGCATGAAGCTAATTGAAACATTGATTTTTATTATATAATCTAGGAGGTGAATAAATGGGTAAGGAGGCCCATGAGTAGGAATAAAATCCCTCATATGTGAAATGGATCATCATAGTAGCTATATTTTGCACCCACAAGTGTGAAAAGGGGCAAATTCATGAGGACAAGGTCAAGTTTGACCAAGTCAACAGCGCTGCCATGGAGGGAGTGGATCAATTTGAATGACAGTGCAGTGTGAATGGGGGAGAGATCATTTGGTGGAGGAAACCTTAACTTGTAGGGGCCAAGGCAAGGATGCTATCATTTGTATAAAGGGAGGACAAGGCAGCCATAGATGGATAGGTTATTGAGTATTGATTTTGGTTTGCATGACTATTTTCTTTCTCCAGTTATTTAACTAAGATTGTTGTGCTGCCTAGCACAGATTTCTTTTTTAGGAATACTTCTCCCTTCTTGAGAGGCCTCTTTAGGGACTTTTACATCATTTCTCCACATTTAGTCTCAAGGCCAAGCCATATCCTTCAGCTACAACATTATTCATGTAGCAGGAAACATTGTGTTGCAGGGTGTTGCAGTGGAGGGTTCCACAACACCACTTCTAGAGCTTATCTTTCAGAGGAGGGAGCTTATATTCCTCTGGGAGGTCAGTGAGGAAGATATAGGAGCTGATTGCACATATTTGGCATCAAGCCAAGCACTTCCCATTTCCTACAGTGCAGTCCATCTCCTTGACTACGTTAATATAGAGTATATTTGTAGTGGGAATTTTCACCACTATTTTGGAGGGTGAGATATTCAGGGATTGGATCAGAATTTCACCTGAGAGATCCATTAGATGAGATCCATTCATTAGATGAAGCATATTAATTTATCTTCATCCATTTCTTGAGTTGCAGCTGCTACTCAGTTTTGATACTGCAACTCCAACATTTTGGCCATTGTGTACATTTCAGCCAATCCTTCTAGGATTGACTTAACATTGTTTTTCAGGGGTTTAGAGCTTTTTTTCCTATCTTATTTGAGCCATACATTTCTAAATCCATGTATTTACATTCATCATGTTGCAATGCCTCCTATAAACTACGTAGTCATAGCCTTGGGCTTTCTCCATGTAGCAGTGTTCTTCATATTCCCATGTACATGTTTCTTGGGGCTTGTATTGCCTAGCTTGAGTGATTTTTTCCTCAAGGATTTGTATACCTTATGATGCTATGCCATAATATGATGGCTATTTGGATCTTCTAGCATTCTATGTGTTAATTTATCACTGCTACTCCATTTTTGTGTTTACATATTGCTGGATCTCCAATTTGGGAATATTATAAGATATTCCTAACATTGTAGATTTTCCCTATTTTGGGATATTATAGTGGTGTCAGAGCATAATATTTGGCTCAGCCTGTGAGTTTCAGCCATAAGAAGATATAATAGATCAAGATGATAAAGAGGATGAGCTTACTCTCATCAGTTTTCAGATCCAGAAAGGACCTCTCCAAGGAGGTTAAGAAGATGGAAGAAGGAAAAGAGGAAGGACCATGCACTTCCTACTCTCACAAAGAATAAGACATGAAGCATGAAGAACACTTGGAATCTGAAGTTCTAAGTGAATACCTTACTGAATACCAAGCTAAACCTAGAGCCTCCAAAGAGACTCTAGCTTTACCACAATTTATTCAGTTAGAGGAAGAAAGAAGACCCCACAGCTATGGGATGATGAGAGGCAATAGATTTCTATTGTGCACTTTTGATGGATCACTCAAATGTGCAGCAAAGGCTTGGGTAATGATGTTAGAGGATTTCTTCTTACTACATCCAGTAGTAGAGAGAGAGGTTGTATAAATTGCAGTGCTGCACCTTGAAGGTGAAGTGAACTTGGTGGTTCAGCCATTTGAGCCATGCAAGAGTGTCTACTCTTACAGAGTTTTCTCAAAAGTTGATCAGGAGATTTGGGGAAGGAAGATCAGAAAAAGAGGAGGAGAAGCCCTCACCAGCGGTTGAAGAGGCATGTACCAGCGATGTTGTAGCAATGGAGGAGAAGCCTTCATCTTCAACAATTTGGGAATCCAACACATCTGGGGAAGAAACTCTTGCAGCCCTAAAAGAAGCTTCCACATTTCAACAAGGTATGATTAAGCTTCCATCTCTTATCATTCAGAAAACATTATGGATGGGTCAACATCATTGCATACTGTTGATTTAGAGTAGCAAAATTTCACTGCGCTATACAAGAGCAGTGATGAAGAAAAGAGGAACCATTCCTCATGGGAGCATTCAAATGGCAGCTTCATTCAGGAAGCCATGAAGGAAGCAGTAAGAAGGAGTAGACATCTGGAGATAAGAAAATATTTCTCCTCTCTAGGTGACACTCTCTCAATGAGCATTCCACAGCTCAAAGAGAGACTTCTACTTGCAATAGATCCAAGGCCTCTTTGGTTTTGGAAGGCCATGGATGAGGAGGAGATCTCATGGAGAGATTTTATTGAAGGTGCACTTCAACACATAATGGAGTGAAAAGTTCTTCAACAGTTTGAGAAGGTTCTTCTCCTCTCACACTTGGATCTTTATGGATTCAAGGAGGAGTAGATAGATGATGGAGGAAATATTAGGATGGATAACATCTCTCATGTTTGTGTTGGACACTTCTTGAGCCCTACACATCATGATGGGAGGTTTTTTCCTACCACCAATTTGGGTCCTTATGGGATCAACTTGATCCTTGAGAAGATTGCATTTCAATATCCCATGGAATGTAGAGACAAAGATCTGCTTTGGGAGGATGGTAGCCCTCATGGGAGGAGTACCACGATGGAGGATGGAAGGAGACATCCAAAAATGATTGAGTGGATGTGGATGAAAAGCAATAGGCTAGTAAGACATTTGTGAATTTGTGACACTAGGCAGCGGGAGGCTTGGCTGCACTTGTTACTCTTGAAGGAGTTTGGCCATCACTTGGCATACACTCTTCCTAAGGGTATGAGGATGGAGAAGGTGTGGCAGGATGCTTGCATCATGGAGGAGAAAAGAGTATGGATGCATGGTGTTGATATGACATTCATATCATTCATTATGTCTTCATCACATGACTTGTATGATGAGAGCATGAGGAGGCAACAAACACCTTTGTTGCTTGGGTTGTACTTGAGAGAGCAAGGGAAGATTTGTTCTCACATGTTGTATGATGTTGCAGGAGTAGGATATGTCACTATCATGGTGAAAAGGGGCTACTCCTTGGCCTTAGATGAACAGGAAGTACTTCCATTTTGGGAGGAATTTCCTAATTACAGCAACATTATTGGAGGAGTCTTTGATAATAATCATGTCAAAGAATTGAGCTATGGGTTGGCAGGAGCCTATTTGCATAGGCCAAAAATGTTGTTCTTTTGGAGCATGGACTTATTCATGTATTCATGCATCACTTTACTTTCAGCACATGGTGAGAATGTTGTTTTTGCATCGAATGACTATGTAACATAGTATTTTCATCTTCTTTCCATTATCATACAGTGCATTGTTCCAAAAGAGGACAAATTTATTGTTGAGCCCCATAAACAAAATTTTTCCAACTATTATGATGGAGACAACCATCCTTTGTATAACCATGGGCAAGTGTTGGATTATTTCTTGTATGCTCAATTGATACATTCACCCATTTACTATTCACTAGTAGACGTGATGATTGACACAACTAGCCACTTGTCAAAACATCACTTTCCATGCTATTTTCTGAAGTTGCGGTGGGAGAAACTGCATTTTTTCCACTTGAGATATTGTTTGTATCATGCAGCATCATGTAAAACCTTCAACAAAATTCTCATTTCGATACCATATCATGATCATGTCCCATTCATCATGGATGAGATGTTTTGGGCCAACTTGTTCTTCACTGTTGGAGAGGAAATCCTTGGAGGATTTTTCTTCATTTTGCCACTTAAGGGAAATAATATTGCAGCCCAAGATCAGAACATAATCTACACTTATCATGAATGGAGAGAAGGACAACATGGGGTAGACTACCTTGTCTGCCATGATAATATTTTCAGCCCACCTATTTTTCTTGTGCCAAAGGTTGAGGAAGACTTTCAGGAGTTGCCATGTTGGAGGGTAACTCATTTTGTGTGGGTGATTTCCTGGCGATGGGAGATTCATATGAGGATGGTAGATTATAATTCATATCAGCCCTCATGCCTTAAGAAGGCCCTTCAGTTCTATCCTTGTAGTTGCTTGAGGACAAGCAACATTTGGGAGGGGAGGACTGTAATGTTACCAAAATTAGCATGAAGCTAATTGGAACATTGATTTTTCTTATATCATCTAGGAGATGAATAAATGGGTAAGGATTCCCATGAGTAGGAATAAAATCAATCATAGTGTGAAAGGGATCATCATAGTAGCTATATTTTCCACCCACAAGTGTGAAAAGGGGCAAATGCATGAGGACAAGTTCAAGTTTGACCAAGTCAACAACGTTGCCATGGAGGGAGTGGATCACTTTGAAAGACAGTGCAGTGTGAATGGGGGAGATATCATTTGGTGGAGGAAACCCTAATGTGTGGGGGCCAAGGCAAGGAGGATTTAATTTGTATAAAGGGAGGACAAGGCAGGCATAGATGGATTGGTTATTGAGTATTGATTTTGGTTTGCATGACTATTTGCTTTCTCTATTTGTTTAACTGAGATTGTTGTGCTACTTAGAACAAGAGATTTCCTATTTAGGAATCATTTTCCCTTCTTGAGAGGCATCTTTAGGGGATTTTACTTCATTTATCCACATTCAAGCTTAATTCCAAGCCACCTCCTTTAGCTATAACGTTATTCCTGTAGCAGGAAACGTTGTTTTGTATGGTGTTGCAGTGGAGGGTTCCACAACACCACTTATAGAGTTATATTTCAGAGGAGGGAGCTTCTATTCCTCTGGGAGGTCAGTTAGGAAGATTCAATAGCTTATTGTACATATTTTGCATCAGGCCAAGCACTTCCCATCTCCTACAGTGCAGTCCATCTCCTTGACTACGTTATTTCTGAGTATATTTGCAGTGGGAATTTTCACCACTATTTTGGAGGGTGAGATCTTCAGGGATTGGATCAGCCTTTCACCTGAGAGATCCATTCATCAGATGCAACATCTTTAGTTATATTCATTCATTTCTTAAGTTGCAGCTGCTACTCAGTTTTGATACTGCAACTTCGACATTTTGGCTGTTGTGTATATTTCAGCCAATCCTTCTAGGATTGACATGACATTGTTTTTCAGGGGTTTAGAGCTTTGACCCCATCTTGTTTGAGCCATATATTTCTAAATCCATGTATTGACATTAATTATTTTGCAGTGCCTCTTATAAACTACGTATTCATAGCCTTGGGATTTCTCCATGTAGCAGTGTTCTTCATATTCCCATGTACATTTTTCTTAAGGCTTGTATTGCCTAGATTGAGTGATTGTTTCCTCAAGGATTTGTATATCTTATGCTGCTATGACATAATATGATGGATATTTGGATCTTCTGGCATTCTATGTGTTAATGTATCATTGCTACTCCATTGTTGTGTTTACATATTTCTGGATCTCCAATTTGGGAATATTATAAGATATTCCTAACATTGTATATTTTCCCTATTTTGGGATATTAAAGTGGTATCAGAGCATAATATTTGGCTCATCCTATGAGTTTCAGGCATAAGAAGATAGAAGAGATCAATATTATGAAGAGGATGAGCTTGCTCTCATCAGTTTTCAGATCCAGAAAGGACCTCTCCAAGGAGGTTAAGAAGATGGAAGAAGGAGAAGAGGAAGGACCATGCACTTCCTACTCTCATAAAGAAGAAGAAATGAAGCATGAAGAACACTTTGAATCTGAAGTTCTAAGTGAATACCTTATTGAATACCAAGCTAAACCTAGAGCCTTCAAATAGACTCTAGCTTTACCACAATTTATTCAGTTAGAGAAAGAAAGAAGACCCCACAACTATGGGATGATGAGAGGCAATAGATTTCTATTTTCCACTTTTGATGGATGACTCAAATGTGCAGCAAAGGCTTGGGTAATGAAGCTAGAGGCTTTCTTCCTACTACATCCAGTAGTAGAGAGAGAGGTTATAGAAATTGTAGTGCTACACCTTGAAGGTGAAGAAAACACTTGGTGGTTCAGCCATTTGAGCTATGCAAGAGTGTCTACTCTTACTGATTTTTCTCAAAATTCGATCAGGAGATTTGGGGAAGGAAGATTAGAGAAATAGGAGGAGAAGCCCTCACCACCAGTTTAAGAGGCATGTACTAGCACTATTTTAGCCATGGAGGAGCAGCCTTCATCTTCAATAGTTTGGGAAGCCAACACATATGGGGAATAAGCTCTTGCAACCCTACAAGAAGCTTCCACATTTCACCAAGGTATGCTTAAGCTTCCATCTCTTATCATTTCAGAAAAAATTATGGATGGGTCCACATCATTGCATACTGTTGATTTAGAGTAGCAGAATTTCATTGCGTTGTATAAGAGCAGTGATGAAGAAAAGAGGAACCATTCCTCATGGGAGAATTCAAATGGCAGCTTCATTTAGGAAGCCATGAAGGAAGCAGTAAGAAGGAGTAGACATCTGGAGATAAGAAACTCTTTCTCCTCTCTATATGACACTCTCTTAATAAGCAAGCCACAAATAAAAGAGATACTTCTACTTGCAACAGATCCAAGGCCTCTTTCATTTTGGAAGGCCATGGATGAGGAGGAGATCTCATGGAGAGATTTCATTGGAGGTGCACTTCAACACATAATGGAGTGAAAAGTTCTTCAACAGTTTGAGGAGGTTCTTCCCTTCTCACACTTTGATCTTTATGGATTCAAGGAGGAGAAGATAGATGATGGAGGACATCTTAGGATGGATAACATCTCTCATGTTTGTGTTGGACACTTCTTGAGCCCTACACATCATGATGGGAGGTTTTTTCCTACCACCTATTTGGGTCCTTATAGGATCAAATTGATCGTTGAGAAGATTACATTTCAATATCCCATGGAATGCAAAGACAAAAATCTTCTTTGGGAGGATGGTAGCCCTCATGGGAGGAGTACCATGATGGAGGACGGAAGGAGAAATCCACAAATGATTGAGTGGATGTGGATGAAGAGAAAGAGGCTAGTAAGCCATTTGCTGATCTATGACACCAGGCAGCAGGAGGCTTGGCTGCGCCGCTGGTTACTCTTGAAGGAGTTTGGCTATCACTTGGCATACACTCTTCCTAAGGGTATGAGGATGGATTAGATGTGGCAGGATGCTTACATCATGGAGAAAAAAAGAGTATGGATGCATGGTGTTGATATGACATTCATATCATTCATTATGTCTTCATCACATGACTTGTATGATGAGAGCATGAGGATGCAACACACACTTTTGTTGCTTGGGTTGTACTTGAGAGAGCAAGGGCAGATTTTCTCTCACATGTTGTATGATGTTGCAGGAGTAGGAGATGGAACTATCATGGTGCAAAGGGGCTACTCCTTGGCCTTAGATGAATAGGAAGTACTTCCATTTTGGGAGGAATTTCCTAATTACAGCAACATTATTGGAGGAGTCTTTGACAATAATCATGTCAAAGAATTGAGCTATGGGTTGACAGGAGCCTATTTGCATAGGCCAACAACGTTGTTCTTTTGGAGCATGGAATTATTCATGTATTCATGCATCACTTTACTTTCAGCACATGGTGAGAATGTTGTTTTTGCATCGATTGATTATGTAACACAATATTTGCATCTTCTTGCCATTATCATACAGTGCATTGTTCCACAAGAGGGCAAGTTTATTGTTGAGCACCATAAAAAACATTTTGCCAACTATTATGATGGAGACAACCATACTTTCTATAAATATGGGAAAGTGTTTGATTATTTCTTGTATGCTCAGTTGATACATTCACCCATTTACTATTCACTAGTAGATGTGATGATTCACACAACTAGCCACTTGTCAAAACATCACTTACCATGCTATTTTCTAAAGTTGCAGTGGGAGAAAATACGATGTGTCCACTTGAGATATTGTTTGTATCATGTAGCATCATGTAAAACCTTGATCAAACTTCTCATTTGGACATCATATGATGATCATGTCCTATTCATCATGGATGAGATGTTTTGGGCCAACTTGTTCTTCAATGTTGGAGAGGAAATCCTTGGAGGATTGTTCTTCATTTTTCCACTTAAGGGGAATACTATTGCAGCCCAAGATCAGCACATAATCTACACTTATCATGAGTGGAGATAAGGAAAACTTGGGGTAGACTACCTTGTCTGCCATGATCAGATTTTCAACCCACCTACTTTGTTTGAGCCAAAGGTGGAGGGAGACTTTTAGGAGTTGCCATGTTGGAGGGTAACTCATTTTATGTGGATGATTTATTGGGGATGGGAGATTCATATGAGGATGGTAGATTCTAATTCATACCAGCCCTCATGCTTCAAGAAGGCCCTTCAGTTCTATCCTTGCAGTTGCTTGAGGACAAGCAACATTTGGGAGGGGAGGACTGTAATGTTACAAAAATTAGCATGAAGCTAATTGGAACATTGATTTTTCTTATATCATCTAGGAGGTGAATAAATGGGTAAGGATGCCCATGAGTAGGAATAAAATCCCTCATAGTGTGAAAGGGATCATCATAATAGCGATATTTTTCACCCACAAATGTGAAAAGGGGCAAATGCATGAGGACAAGGGCAAGTTTGACCAAGTCAACAACGCTGCCATGGAGGGAGTGGATCACTTTGAAAGACAACGTAGGGTGAATGGGGGAGATATCATTTGGTGTAGGAAACCATAATGTGTGGGGGCAAAGGAAAGGAGGCTTTCATTTGTATAAAGGGAGGACAACACAGCCATAGATGGATAGGTTATTGAGTATTGATTTTGGTTTGCATGACTATTTTATTTCTCCAGTTGTTTAACTGAGATTGCTGTGCTACTTAGAACAAGGGATTTCCTGTTTAGGAATCCTTTTCCCTTCTTGAGAGGCCTCTTTAGGGACTTGTACTTCATTTCTCCATATTCAAGCTCAAGGCCAAGCCACCTCCTTCAACTACAGCGTTATTCCTGTAGCAGGAAACATTGTGTTGTAGGGTGTTGCAGTGGAGGGTTCCACAACACCACTTCTAGAGCTTATCTTTCATAGGAGGGAGCTTCTATTCCTCTGGGAGGTCAGTGAGGAATATTCAGGAGCTGATTTCACATATTTGGCATCAGGCCAAGCACTTCCCATCTCCTACAGTGCATTCCATTTCCTTGACTGCGTTATTTCTGAGTATATTTGTAGCGGGAATTTTCACCACTATTTTGGAGGATGAGATCTTCAGGGATTGGATCAGCCTTTCACTTGAGATATCCATTGGATGAGATCCATTCATCAGATGTAGAATCTTCAGTTATCTTCATCCATTTCTTGAGTTACAGCTGCTACTTAGTTTTGATACTGCAACTCTAGCATTTTGGCCATTGTGAATATTTCAGCCAATCCTATTAGGATTGACTTGACATTGTTTTTTAGGGGTTTACAGCTTTGCTCCCCATCTTATTTGAGCCATACATTTCTAAATCCATGTATTGAAATTCATTATGTTGCAGTTTCTCTTATAAACTATGTAGTCATAGCCTTGGGCTTTCTCCATGTAGCAGTGTTCTTCATATTCCCATGTACATGTTTCTTGAGGCTTGTATTGCCTAGCTTGAGTGATTGTTTCCTCAAGGATTTGTATATCTTATGCTGCTCTGAAATAATATGATGGATATTTGAATCTTCTGGTATTCTATGTGTTAGTGTATCACTTCTACTCCACTGTTGTGTTTACATATTGCTGGATCTCCAATTTGGGAATATTATAAGATATTCCTAACATTGTAGATTTTCCCTATTTTGGGATATTACAGTGGTATCAGAGCATAATATTTGGCTCAGCCTGTGAGTTTAAGCCATAAGAATATAGAAGAGATTAGGATGATGAAGAGGATGAGCTTTCTCTCATTAGTTTTCAGATCCAGAAAGGACCTCTCCAAGGAGGTTAAGAAGATGGAAGAAGGAGAAGAAGAAGGACCATGCACTTCCTACTCTCACAAAAAAGAAGACATGAGGCATGAAGAACACTTGAAATTTGAAGTTATAAGTGAATACCTTGCTGAATACGAAGCTAAGCCTAGAGCCTTCAAAGAGACTCTAGCTTTACCACAATTTATTCAGCTAGAGGAAGAAAGAAGACCCCACGGAATTTCATGTCAAAGAAAGAGGAGTCTTTGACAATAGTCATGTCAAAGAATTGAGCTATGGGTTGGCAGGAGCCTATTTGCATAGGCCAAAAACGTTTTTCTTTTGGAGCATGGACTTATTCATGTATTCATGCATCACTTTACTTTCAACACATGGTGACAATGTTGTTTTTGCATCGATTAATTATGTAACATAGTATTTGCATCTTCTTGCCATTATCATACAGTGCATTGTTTCACAAGAGGGAAAGTTCATTGTTGAGCCCCATAAACAAAATTTTGCCAACTATTATGATGGAGAAAACCATCCTTTGTATAACCATGGGCAATTGTTTGATTATTTCTTGTATGCTCAGTTAATACATCCACCCATTTACTATTCACTAGTAGATGTGATTATTCACACAACTATCCACTTGTCAAAACATCACTTGCCATGCTATTTTTTGAAGTTGCAGTGGGAGAAACTGCGCTGTGTCCACTTGAGATATTTTTTATATCATGCAGCATCATATAAAACCTTCATCAAACTTATAATTTGGATACCATATGATGATCATGTCCTATTCATCATGGATGAGATGTTTTTGGCCAACTTGTTCTTCAATGTTGGAGAGGAAATCCTTGGAGTATTGTTCTTCATTTTTCCACTTAAGGGAAATACTATTGCAGCCCAAAATAAACACATACTCTACACTTATCATGAGTGGAGAGAAGGATAGCATGGGGTAGAGTACCTTGTCTTCCATGATCAAATTTTCAGCCCACCTACTTTGCATGAGCCAAAGGTGGAGGAAGACTTTCAGGAGTTTCCATGTTGGAAGGTAACTCATTTTGTGTGGATTATTTCTTGGGGATGGGAGATTCATATGAGGATGGTAGATTCCAATTCATATCAACCCTCATGCCTCAAGAAGGCCCTTCAGTTCTATCCTTGCAGTTTCTTGAGGACAAGCAACATTTGGGAGGGGAGGATTGTAATGTTACCAAAATTAGCATGAAGCTAATTGGAACATTGATTTTTCTTATATCATCTAGGAGGTGAATAAATGGGTAAGGAGGCCCATGAGTAGGAATAAAATCCATCATAGTGTGAAAGGGATCATCAGAGTAGATATATTTTTCACCCACAAGTGTGAAAAGGGGAAAATGCATGAGGACAAGGTCAAGTTTGACCAAGTCAACAACATTGCAATGGAGGGCGTGGATCACTTTGAAAGACAACGCAGTGTCAATGGGGAGAGATCATTTGGTGGATGAAACCATAATGTGTGGGGGCTAAATCAAGGAGGCTTTTAGTTGTATAAAGTGAGGACAAGACAACCATATATGGATAGGTTATTGAGTATTGATTTTGGTCTGCATGACCATTTGCTTTCTCCAGTTGTTTAACTGAGATTGTTGTGTTGCTTAGCACAAGGGATTTCCTATTTAGGAATCCTTATCCCTTCTTGAAAGGCCTCTTGAGGGGCTTGTACTTCATTTCTCCACATTCAAGCTGAAGGCCAAGCCACATCCTTCAGCTACAGCGTTATCCCTATAGCAGGAAACGTTGCGTTGCAGGGTGTTGCAGTGGAGGGTTCCACAACAATACTTCTAGATCTTATCTTTCAAAGGAGGGAGCTTCTACTCCTCTAGGAGGTTGGTGAGGAAGATTCAGGAGCTGATTTCACATATTTGGCATTAGGTCAAGCACTTCCCATATCCTACAACACAGTCCATCTCCTTGACTGTGTTATTTTTGAGTATATTTGCAGTGGGAATTTGCACCATTGTTTTGGAGGGTGAGATCTTCAGGATTGGATCAGCCTTTCACCTGAGAGATCCATTGGATGAGATCCATTCATCATATGTAGCATATTGATTTATCTTCATCCATTTCTTGAGTTGCAGCTGATACTCAGTTTTGAGACTACAACTTCGACATTTTGGCCATGGTGTATATTTCAGCCAATCCTTCTAGCATTGACTTCACATTTTTTTTCAGGGGTTTAGAGATTTTCTCCCCATCTTATTTGAGCCATACATTTCTAAATCCATGTATTGACGTTCATTATGTTGCACTGCCTCTTATAAAATATGCAGTCATAGCCTTGGGCTTTCTCCATGTAGCAATGTTCTTCATATTCCCATGTACATGTTTCTTGAGGCTTGTATTACCTAGCTTGAGTGAATGTTTCCTCAAGGATTTGTATATATTATGCTGCTATACATAATATGATGGCTATTTGGATCTTCTGGCATTCTATGTGTTAATGTGTCACTGCTACTCCATTGTTGTGTTTACATATTGTTGGATCTCCAATTTGGGAATATTATAATATATTCCTAACATTGTATATTTTCCATATTTTGGGATATTACATAAACACCATCAAGCCTTTGTCCACTATTAAAGATTTGAATAATGGGATTTCCTTCAACAGTTCTCCCTGCAATTCGTATCTAAATATGTCCTCATATTTTGAAAAGGATTGGTAACACTTAGCTGCGAGCTCCACAATGTATCCTTCCAAGGTAGATTGTACCCATAAATCTACAGCTTGGGTCAAATCGGTATCTACTCGATGGATTACTATTAGATCCGTGTGCATCCACTTGTGACAAACTCTACATGACCCTCGTAGAAGTGATTTGAATTTTAGTCTCCGCAACCAATTGTAAAGTTCTTCAGGAAACTTTCCTCAGAAAATCTTGTACAGGTTGCTTACAGATTCAGAAAACAGGACCTAATCCTTGACAGTCTTATCCCTCTGTTGTGGCAGCTCCACTTGTTGTGATATGAACTGGTCTAAGTGTTTATCCCACCAGCTTCATAGTTCTCTTTCGTAGATCCACAATACCATGATCTAACTCCTAAATGAATTTTCAGGTCCTGACAACGAAACCATTTGTTGGCGAAAAAGGAGGTCTTTGACTAAGACCCAGGTTCAGGATAGAGGCCAACATGGTTTCTGTAGTAGTCTAGTGCAATGCCGACATTTTCACCCTACTCCAAGGAGCAGTGCGTCTCACCTGAGGTGTGTTGTGACCTTAGTAATATTAGGAGATAGACCATGTACCAGAAGATTACAACCATGAAGAATAACTAAAAGATTTGGAAACAACAATCTCGCCACGATATATATATACTACTACTAATCAATCATGTTCAGGACACTAAAATAAAATTTAAAATGGTCCATTCATTCATAGCAAGTAACTGATTACTATTCAAAATAGAACATTAAACGCAACAATAGCAATATTTCATTATCAATATCAAATGGCATACATTACTCCACAAAGTCTATTATAATGTCATTCAATGCACCAAAGATATCACAGAGCTCTCCCATGGCTCTGCTCTCCCTCGGCCTTCTTCCACCCTCACTCCCTCATCTACGCTGGCTAATTGCCTATTTTTTTGTCTACCACCATGATTGTCAGTCTTTCCTCCTTTCTTGCTCCATTGTTTTCTGCTTCTTCTTGATTACTGGGAGTTTCGCTAATTGTCCTTGTCCCCCATATCTGCCTTCTCCACTATTCTCCGCAACTGTCGCGCTACCTATATTCTCAATGTCTGCAACTGTGACAACTCCCTGTCTACCTTGATTGTGATTTGCCACCTGTTCTCTGCAACTCAAAACTATTTATTTTAAAAAAAAAATGTTGCAACAAGAACCTTTTGAAGATGACAATCATTGTTGGGTGCAACCCAACTTTGTCTATATTTTGATGAAGACTCCACATTTTATGGAGTGGAGCGTGAAGTAAACATACCACGCAGTAGTGAGGGGCTTCGGGGTGGGTCGAAGCCCCATCTTTGTGTAAAAGCGCACAATTTTGTAATGGGTTTTGGGCTATAGTTGATTATTTTAGGGCGTCCATGGTATTGTAGTGATGTAGCCCCTCAATGAATTGTATATAAAGAGAATCAATGTAGCTTCGAGAGCAGATGATGTATGGATGATATGGTGTTCTATTGTTGTATCTTTGTAATATGTATTTCATAGTAATGGCGAGGTTCTGCAGCTGAGTGCGCAAAGGCCTCAGTCTGTAGCTGAGTGCGTAGAGGCCTCAGTCTGCTGCTGAGTTTGTAGACAACCTGCATCTTAGTGCGCATGTCAAAGATTAGTTGTATTCAAGGATTGATTATATAATGCAACAACTGGTATTATTATGTGTTTTTTTGTGTATATCTGTTATATGTTATATCGAATCTGTTATTGTATTTTCATTTTCCAACACTATGATGGGTTATGTTTAAGTGTTTTGTGGTGAAGTAATTTATGGTTTCATACAACAAAGTAATGTATGTATGTTAAAGGCAAGAAAACATAATATTACCACATCCCCACATCCCTCAAGGCTGCAGAAACATGGTTCTGCATCCTCATATAGTCACTTTGGGTGAGACTGCGATATGCATGTAGTCATTGCCAAAAGGTCTAGTGATTGAGGGTTTTGTTGGTGCGCAATATAATTTGAACCTGGGTCAACCCAAATCAAGCCAACAAATAGTTTTGTTACTCGGACCGGGATATCTTTGAGGGATGTGTGGATTTGGCACCTGCCAAAGAAGCAAATTCAAGATTGGATAGTCCTGAAAGAGCCAGAATTTGCAGATCAAGGAAACATAAATCCTCATCTGAAATTTGAAGCATGGTTACAAAAGTACATTTTCACAGAGCAATATGAAATTTTCTTCAGTTATTTTCTTGTTGAGATGTACGACTGGATATATCGAGGTTGAATGAAAGAAAGGAATATTTTAAGGGTGACAAACCTAAATTGTGGAATCTTGAGTTGGTACTGTTAGCCCCCTATGAAATCCTTGTCAAGCAAGCTGGGGGCTGAATGGTTTCGGAGCCTTCAAGGAATGTTTTCCCTTGAAAAATCCATCCTCCTTGAAGTCTCTTGGTTCTGTGCTTAATATATATATCCTCTCTGCTGATTCACTCCTTAAATGGTCTACATTCCCTTTGTTCCCTACCAAATCCACATTTCTCCCCTTTTCATCTTCCCAGACACCTCCCTAAATCCCCTCTAAAAATCCCCACACCCTTTGTCTTCCCGAATTCACCCTTTATTCTCCTATCGTTACCCTTAAAGGCTTCAAAATACATTAGAAATGGGTTAAAAACCTATTTCCGGCCCCATATCATTTCTAGCCCCTTTCCTGGTGGCCCCTGCTCTTTTTCCCTCCATATAACCCTACCCCGGAAACCCCCCGCCAGCTCTAAAAGCGCCTGTTCCATAGATTCTTCGGGCACAGTGTCCACCGTTGATCTGGGCAGATTGAACGACCGTCGTTTAATCCACTGCCCTGTGCATTTTCTAGTTCAAATCTTCATTGCCACCATCATCGTCCATTTTCACGATGATCCAACGGTCCGAAGCCTCCCTGCCTGTGGACCCCGCGGCGCATTACCCCTGAAACCACCTGTTTATTCCGCACCGCTCACCCACAGATGGTGGTTTTCCCCGGTGGTCCAGCGAATCTACACAACGCCTGCCACGTGTCTTCTGTACGGTGGCAAAACCACTATCCTCCCGCGCGTTATCGTTCAGCCCCAAACCATGCTGCGAAATCACCGTGCGTCGTTGGATCTCGCGCACCTCATCCGAAGGTTGCCAATCAAAGAAGCCGCGCACGGGTTAAGTCGTACCTACCGTACCCTAGGCTTATTGTCCGACCACCCAGATGTGCTTTCTGCCATTGATTTCCTTTGGAATTGACGGCCCAGATTTGTCATCCGTCGTTGACCGTTCGTCTGTCACTCACACTGCCACGTCAGCTCCATGTGCGCGCCCGTACATTCCCCGTTTCTGTCACCATATCATTGTTTTGTCGTGTTTCTTTAAGGTTTCCATTCGTTTATTACGTGTATTCGCTCTGTGCTTCACCATTCTTCCACCAGAGCATTTTTATCAGTCCCACTGCGAATTTTTCTTCCATTTCGTCGTCATCATAGCCATGTTCGTTGCGTCCTCACCGCCTTCATCATCCCTGTCTGTGGTTTTTCTCACAGTTTGTTGTTTTGCAGGGTTTCTAAAGGTAGAATACCGCCACAACTCTACATGGCAAACAACGCAGACAAAATTAAATTTAGGAGCTGGTACTACCGTGGGGTAGTCAAAGATAGCGGCTGACAGGATTTTCTTTAAAGAACAGCATTCGAACTCTGTGGAAAACCTTTCAGCACCATTAAAAGCCTGAGCTACCCTGTCAGAAGAAAAATGAAGCAGCAGAGCGTTCTAGTACAGAGCAAAGGAAGATTAAGGCCAACTAATGAAGATCTTAGACCATAATCAGAGGTTTAGAAGGCAAAGCAGCAGTTTGAAGACCCCAAGGATCGATCCGAAAGATCTTGAGCACAGTAGCAGGTACCATCTGGGTTTTTTCATCAGCAGAATGTTTGTCTCCATCACGTACAGGGCACCCATACAGCTCTTATTATGCAGAAGATCCCTGAAAGAATTTCTGCCCTAACTACAGTTCAAAAATAGTCAGACATTCATGATGCAGACTTCTCAGCAGTTGTTCACCATTTGTTTATTCCCCATAAGTACAACAAAGTATGGCCACCAAAATGCAGCAAAATCATGTCATAAGTAAAGGTAAATTTGAGGAAGATCACTCCTGCATAAAGAAATGACAGAAATTAAATACATAGTATTCAAACAGAATGGGCCTCGGCCCTTTTTCTCTACTCTATGTTTAATGATACATTAAATTTTCACCCACCTTCTCAGTCGATTTTTTATTCATCATTTTCTATAAAGCACAGAAAGAAAGATTGTAAGTGGTTGTTTATGAGATATCAGTGAAACGCAAGCATTTTCCTCTTGAGACAAGTTCTCTATGTAACATAGTAAGATAGACTGAGATATGATGTATTCAGACTGAATTTTCAAGCTATGGGCTATGATGTACCTGATTGGTGTTGTTTTTAATATGACAAGCATGTTTCTTTGGATCCTGATCTAAGGCAGTTGGTGATGTTTTCCTTTCTCTATATTTGTGATTGACTTGCTTTCATTTCATTATGTTTCTTCAGGCTCACATCAGAAGTTTAGCATGAGATTTACCCTTGATAGGTACCTTATCTTGATGCTCTCCCAGCCCTTAATGTTTTCTACTTATATGTGTATCTGAATGTTGTTTTCAATTGATTCAACCAGTGTAGTGGATGTCATTGCTTGCTCCCTGATGTATGAATTAATGAAATTTATATTTAGATGTTTTTTTTAAGATTTAGTTGAATGTGTTGAGAACCCTGGAGGTCTAGAACATGGTATTTGCCTCTCTAGGAGCTTTCCATCTTAATCAAACCTTACCAAGATCCCTTGTATTGCCCCTAATTCTGTCCAAGCAGGCCTGGAGTTAAATGACCTCTGGCCTGATCTATAGAAAGAGTTGGATGGTTCTCCTTCACTCATTTTCAACCCTTAATGTCCCATCCCACCAATCATTATTTAAGATCCAAATGCTCTAGATGACTAGCCCAACTGAAAGCTTGCACATTGATTACATATAAATCCTTCCTTGACTCCATAGCCCAATGGATTTGATGTTCTCTGAGTTATCTGTCTCTGCCTAAGTTTCCTATTTTCTCATCCTTGTCTTATATTGGACCTTCTTTTCCTGAGTCCCAACAACCAAACATAAACAATCAAACCAACAACCCTAAGCCTACAACTAGCCTAAAATCACAGCATCCGAGCTTCAAAGAAATAAACCTTTAACTATCATAGAGAGATCCCTCTCTGGACCTAGGAGGGCTAGATCCTAAGGTCTGAAAGTGGTTCTATGTTGTCTCATCTTTTGGTCTTGTCAACCTGGCCAAAACAAGGGAACCCCAACATAATGGCGACTCCGCTGGGGAAAAATCTGAGTGCATTTCACCTTAAACAATCCTAGAAACTTAGAACTTTGGTCATGTTGAAAGCTAGTCACTCCTTTCTTGAATCGACCTCCATTATTGAATATCCATCATACTCTTAGAAAGAGTCTGGAAAGGGCCAGGTAGCCTCCAAATCTCATCCTCTTTAGGAGGTGACATATCTGGTAAACGCCCTCCCAGTTAATCTCTAGTTGGAGCTTGCTGTTTTAGAGGAAATTCCTGAAAGATGATAATGACTGAGCACTGTGGTGGACAGTGTATCCCCTTAGAAACATCCTAAACCCTCCACCTGGCGACTCCATTGTCCCTAAACGAAAGACTCCACTGGTGATCAGTAGGCCTACTGATTATCTTGGTTTCACAATCAGACTCCACTGGGAGACCAGTCCCTGTGAGATAGCATCAACCACAGTAGAAGTAACAAATAGGGTTAAGCTGCTTGGCCAGGAAACAACATTCTGGCTTTCAGAACTATTCACACAAGAGCTTATCCCTACCCTGACCCACCTGAAATAGTTGACAATCCAGAGAGTATCCTCAAGGGAGCTCCTACACCTAAAAGAACAACTATTTCCAGTCACATTTATAGAGATAATTCTGCGCCAGAAGACCTAACAGCTCTATCACATTTTCTCCCTGACTTAGACCTACCAAACAGTTTATCAAGAACCAGGTCATTCCATAATCTAAACCAGCAGGAACTTGAAAATTTCAATACACCATCTCATAGTGGTCAGAACTCTAGGGACAGTGGAACCCCTCCATCTACACCACCCGATATCCACTTCATTCAAAACTTGGGGCTCTCCCATCCTAGATCTGCTCAGCAGATTTCTGCTAGTCCTAACATCCCTGTCATCCCAATACCAGCTGCTCAAGCCCATCCTACACCTAATCAGAACATTATCATGGCAGCTTGGTATGCGCCTTTGCTTTTACCTCAACCCATGTTACCCTTGCCCAATGATTATGAGTCAAAAATCCAACACTACACTACTAAAGAGTCCATAACAGCTCAGCAACATGTAGATAAGATGGAGGATTCTTTTGATTATATGGAAATTGAAGATGAAATAGTCAAAATGAGAATCTTTGCCCAAAGCTTAGGGGGTGAGGTGAATAAATGGTTTAAAAATTTACCTCCTGGCAGTATTCAAGATCTTCCTGCATTATACCAGACCTTCATAAACAAATGGGAGGTTAGAGCAAACCCTCGCCAGCTCCTAGAAGAATACATGTCCCTTAAGAGGAACGTAGGAGAGAGTGTTCACGATTACACCACTAGATTCAACAGCATTTACAATGCTCTCCCTCCACACATGAAACCTCCTCAGGGTATGGCTCTAGCAAAATATCCTGATGGATTTGATGCTGACATGGCCTACGAGCTTAGAGATAAAGAGTACACCACCCTGGAAGACATGCAGAAAGGAGCCATAACCATAGAAGCAAACTTAATGGAAAAAAGGGCAAGACTAAAGGCTGAAAAGAGGGTAACATATAGGGATGACAACGTAGCTTCCACATCTGATCCCAAATACGACAAATTGTCTAAAAATGTGGAAGAACTTCAACAAATGATAAAGAGGATGGTTGTCCAAAACAGAAACCAAAACCAGAACCAAAACATTAGAAGAAACAATGCTGCTCCCAACAGATAAAGAGAGTCAGATCAACAAATTATTCCCCCATTTCAAGAAAATTTTTTAGATGAAGACGAGGGAATCATTGAAGAGTCTGAAGGGAATGAAATAAACATGTTTGAAGCAGAAGACTCAGTCCTTAACTGTGATTCAGAAGAAGATCAGCCCGCACCTTCATATTGGGGTGAAGAATGGTTAGAAACTGAAGATTTCAGATTAGGATTTGAAAATGCCATGATGCAGGTCAGAGAACACTATGACCTTAGGAGCAAAAAGAACCAAGAAAATCCTAAAACAAAGAATCCTGAGGTATCCATCAAGAAAAGACCTGATAAAACTTCTAAAGCAACCTCTGTAAATGGAAAATCAGTAGCTGAAAGTTCTGGTAAATAGAAGGATAAAGATAACCAAGATAATGAAAAACGAAGCCAACCAACCAGTAGTACTAGCACTTCAGTTAGTACCCCTGATACGACTATTCCCAATCTTGTACATAATGAGAAATCACAAACCAATGCAGCTACTAAGGCAGTAGCAAATAAAACAGAGCTAAGCACTCCAAAGACCCAATCCACTTTCAATTTGGAGAGTGAGATTGCCAAAATCAAGATCTCTGTACCATTAGCTGAGTTGGCCACTCAGAATGTATATAAAGACCAAATTTTGAAAGCACTAAATTTAAGAGAAAACAACGATACTATAAATCTGAATGATGATCAGCCAACCCTACTCTTTGGTCCAAAAATTAAAGGAAAATTTCAGGAAGGGGTAGTTCCACCTTTCTATATCAGTCTCAACATTCATGACAAAATACTTCACAATTCCATGCATGATTCTAGAGCATCACACAATTTAATGCCTAAAGTAGTGATGGAAAGGCTTGGCCTAGAAATAACACGACCCTACAAAGATCTATATTCGTTTGACTCTAGCAGAGTAAAATGCCTAGGCCTGACCAAGGATTTATGTGTGAGCCTGACCCAGATCCCTGCTAAATGTATGGTCATGGATGTGGTGGTGGCAGATGTGCCACCTAAGTATGGCATGTTACTATCTCGATCATGGGGAGCCAAATTGCAAGGAACAATGCAGATGGATGGCTCTTATGCCACTATCCCTATATTTGGCCAACTTAGAAGACTGTATAGAGAGTCTCAAATGAAATTCCTAGTCAGTAGCCCTGAGAAACCTGAAAAATCACCATTATACTCTGTACATATAGATCTAGACTCTTTCATTCTTTACAATGATCAATCCTCAGAAGAGCCGAGATCAGGTAATGGAGATACAAATGCAGAGCCCATGGATTTCAATATAATGGCTACTCTAGAAGAATATGATGAAGAAGACCATGAGCGAAATACTGAAAATGTAACTCTGAGGAAAACAGAAACAGAATGAAAACAACAAGCTAGCCACCTCCCTAACCTCCATACCCATAATGAGCTACAAAATAATTTACAACCTAATGCAGACCCCACAACGCAACATAATGGAAAACCCCTGTGGGAAATGAATTTCGATGGGTCCTGTACTAGAAACAGTGTTGGGATAGGGGTGTGGCTCCGTAACACTGAAAATGATCACGCAGAGAGCCACGCTGTCAATCTGCACTTCAAATGCACCAATAATATTGCAGAGTATGAGGCTCTCATCCTTGGCCTAAATCTGCTGAAAAAGCTAGGGGCCCATAGGATAGCTGTGAGAGGAGACTCTGAGTTAGTTATCAAACAGGTGAATGGCGAGTATTCAAAAAAACACCCCAGGCTTAGGGCATACAGGAATGACACTCTGGATTTGCTGAAAACGTTTGTTGAATATGAATTAGCGTTCATTCCTAGGGGTCAAAATGCAATTGCAAACGGATTAGATTGTCTAGCTAGCTCATATCTTAAGACCCCAATTAACCAACAGATTATCATTCAGACCAAATTCAGGCCTGCAGTGCCGTACAATGAAAAATATTGGCAGGTCTTTGAAGGAGACAAACAGATCGAAGATTTCCTGGTAGGCAGAAATGAGTTTGATTTTTCTGATTTAGACTCGATTTCTGACGACAGCCACCCAAGTGAGGATCCCCCAGATGAACAAGAAACACCCTGTAACATAGAAATAATTTTTTTTTCTGAGCAAACTGGAAACCCAACCAAAAATTGTGAAAACATAGATAATGAAGAGGTAGAAGTGCAGCAAGCCAAAGATAAGAACATACCCAGAGGCCTGGCACCCTTAGAGGACCTCTTTGATTTCGATGATGTAGCAAAGAAGCCCACCATAGAACATGCAGAATCAGATATAGAAGAATGCAACATAGGCACTGAAGACAGACCCAAAATGATAAAACTGGCTAAGTCTATACCTGCAGACATGAAGAAAAGATACATTGACTTGTTTAAGGAATTTATTGATGTCTTTGCATGGAGCTATGAAGACTTAAAGGCCTATGACACCAACATCATACAACACAAAATACCCTTGAAAGAAAATCAAAATCCTTTCAGACAAAAACTTCGTAGAATCAACCCAAAACAATTGCCTGCAGTAGAGAAAGAAATTAAAAAGATGTATGATGCAGGCATCATAGTCCCTGTAAGGTTTTCTGATTGGGTGTCAAACTTAGTGGCTGTAAGGAAGAAAACAGGGGAGATTAGACTATGCATAGACTTTAGGAACCTCAATAGGGCCTCCCTGAAAGATAACTACCCTTTGCCTAGAATGGAACATATCCTACAGAAGGTAGTGGGCTCTAAGAGAATCTCCCTACTTGATGGTTTTTCGGGATATAATCAAGTTCTTGTACTCCCAGAAGATCAACTCAAAATGACATTTACCACTCCATGGGGCACCTTCATGTATGTGAAAATGCCTTTTGGATTGATGAATGCTGGAGCTACCTTCCAGAGAGCGATGGATATAGCTTTCTCAGAGGAGATAGTACACTTCATAGTTATCTACTTGGATGACTTGACTGTCTTCTCTAAAACTGAAGAGGAACACTTAAAACATCTGAGGAAAGTTTTTGAAAAATGTAGAAGGTATGGCCTGTCCTTAAATCTGAAGAAAACCGTTTTTGGGCTGCAAGAAGGTAAACTTCTTGGCCACATTATATCTGAGAAAGGGATCAAGATAGACCCACAGTGAGTTGAGGGAATACTTCAAATTACACATCCAAGAAACATCAAGGAGTTACAGTCCTTCATTGGGAAGATCAATTTCCTCAGGAGGTTCATTCCCAACCTTGCTGAGCACCTTAGAAAAATGACTGAAATGCTAAAGAAAGGTGCAAGAGTTAAGTGGACTGTTGAAGCCAAGAAATCTTTTGAGTCAGTAAAACTTGCACTCACTCAGGCCCCTGTCCTTATCAGCCCTGACTTCTCGAAATATTTTCTAATCTTTTCATTTGCTTCCCAGCATACAATAGCTGCAGTCTTGCTGCAGAAAAATTCAGAAGGTAATGAAAAACCCATCGCCTTTTTCAGTAAAGCCTTGAGGGATGCACCCTTAAAGTATAACATTATGGAAAAACAGGCTTATGCTCTGATAAAGGCCTTAAAAGACTTCAGGGTGTACATTCTGCATTCTCACACCATCGCTTATGTTCCAAATATGGTGGTCAAAGATATCTTGTCCCAAGACCCTGATGGGAAAAGGGGCAAATGGATTGCTACAATCATGGAATACGACCTTGAAATAAAACCCACCAAGCTGATCAAAGGTCAAGGCCTAGCCCAATTAATGGCCGAATCAAACTTGCAGGCCCTTGACATTAACATGATAAATGCCTTAGATGAGCAGAAAGGATTGCCCCATCCAACTGTTGAGGAGCAGTTTCAGAACTCTCCTTGGTACTCTGATATCCTTTATGTGCTCACTAATCTAAACGTCCCTCTAGAACTGTCCAAAACAAAGGCCAGATTCATAAAACTCAAAACTAGGAATTACTGCATTATGAATGAGAGTCTATATTGGAAAAATCCAAATGGTATTCTACTGAAATGTTTATCTGAAACTGAAGCTGAAAGAATCAAACAGGCATTCCATGCTGGAGAATGTGGAGGCCACCTGAGTTGGAAAACCACTGCAAACAAAATACTTAGGGCTGGTTATTATTGGCCTACCCTCTTCAGTGATGTTCATAAAATGATACTTGCCTGCCATAAATGTCAAATTTTTGAAGGCAAGAGAAAGCTCCTTCCTCTCCCTCTGCAACCTATCACCATAGAAGGCCCTTTCATACAATGGGGCCTAGACTTTATAAGAGAAATTCATCCTGCCTCCTCTGGACAACATAAATGGATCCTAACTGCTACAGATTACTTCACTAAATGGATAGAAGCCATACCCACTAGGAATGCCACTGAATCTGTCATCATTAGGTTCCTAGAAGACTTCATCTTATCTCGTTTTGGCTGTCCGAAGAAAATAATCACTGATAATGCTGCTGCTTTCGGATCCAAAAGAATGGTTGATTTCTATCACAAGTACGGAATAACACTTGGACATTCAACTGCCTATTACCCCCAGGGTAATGGCCTAGCTAAATCATCAAATAAAAGCCTGGTTACAATCATTAAGAAGCTGCTGGAAGAGAACAAAAGGTCATGGCATAAAAATTTGATACATGCCTTGTGGGCAGACAGGCTCACTACAAAGAAATCTATTGGCATGTCACCCTTCCAGTTGGTTTATGGGACTGAAGCAGTTTTTCCCACAAGCCTTGGAGTTCCAGTAATCAAACTTGTCCAGGAGATCCAATCAGAGGAAGACAACATGATAAGGAGAATCAATGAAACTATTCATCCGCGGCAAACAAGGGAGCAGGTTTATGGTAGAGCTGTCAGAATACAGGAAAGCATAAAAAGGCAGTTTGACAAAAGAGCTAAAGCTTCAGATTTCAAAGTTGGAGACAAAGTTCTGAAATGGGGTTCAAGAAGAGAGGACAAAGGCAAACATGGAAAATTTGACAGCTTGTGGCAAGGTCAATATATCATTCAAGCCACCGTGGGTCCTAATGCGTTTTTTCTGCAAGAACTTGATGGTACAGAGCTGTTTGGGGGTCCTGTCAATGGCAGGATGCTCAAACACTACTTATGTTAATTTTCATTTCTAGTTTCATTTCCATTGTACATACCATTGCAGTTTACTTTCAAGAAAAAAAGAATAAAAATGTGAAAAAAAACAGAGTGAAAGGACAGGTCCAGACATGCTCAAAACATGGACCTCAGAAATATGCAAAAAGAACAGCTCAAACATGATTAAAATCTGAGCTAAAGGAGCAGAGTAGCTAGTCCTAGTATGCTCAAAATCTGGACCAGTGGTGGAAAGAAGGATCACCTCTAATATTCCCAAAATCAGAGCTGAAATCAAAGAAAAGAGGTGACTCCAATATGCTCAAAACCTGAGTCACAGGAAAAGAAGGATATTTCAAAGTTGCAGATTTCAAGCCCCCAAAGTTTTGTTTCAATTTTCAGCACTTTCCATCCACAGAAAATCAGACAGTCTAATCCTGGCTTGGCTGTTTTAAATTTCCTATCTTAGAATGTAGGTGAAGAAACCTGTTGGATAGTCTAATCCCAATAGGTAGTAGATTAGGTAGAGAAATAGATGAGGCCAACAGTCTAATCTGGCCTCATGGAGAAATAAGGGTAGATTTAGAATAGGTTTGTTCTTGTTTTGAAAATAAGATGTAAAGGATCTGCTAGCTCAAATGCACCCAAAGGGAAATTGTTAGGACCGTAGTTTGGGTAGGTAGATGGGTTGGAAAATATTTCTGCTGATGTATCTATCATATTGTGGCAATTGAAGTTCAAAGAAGAAATATGGCTTATGACAGTAGGCGACTGGCCTACTCCAAAGATCATATCTAGTTTCTTGACTCCTCCAAGGAGAAGCCATCCCCATGTGGAGCCACTGTTAGCCCCCTATGAAATTCTTGTCAAGCAAGCTGGGGGCTGAATGTTTTTGGAGCCTTCAAGGAATGTTTTCCCTTGAAAACTCCATCCTCCTTGAAGTCTCTTGGTGCTGTGCCTAATATATATATCCTCTCTGCTGATTCACTCCTCGAATGGTCTACATTCCCTTTGTTCCCTACCAAATCCACATTTCTCCCCTTTTCATCTTCCCAGTCACCTCCCTGAATCCCCTCTAAAAATCCCCACACCCTTTGTCTTCCTAAATTCACCCTTTATTCTCCTATCGTTACCCTTAAAGGCTTCAAAATACATTAGAAATGGGTTAAAAACCTATTTCCGGCCCCATATCAGTTCTAGCCCCTTTCTTGGTGGCCCCTGCTCTTTTTCCCTCCATATAACCCTACCTCGGAAACCCCCCGCCAGCTCCAAAAGCGCCTGTTCCATAGATTCTTCGGGCACAATGTCCGCTGTTGATCTGGGCAGATCGAATGACCATCGTTTAATCCGCTACCCTCTGCGTTTTCCAGTTCAAATCTTCATTGCCGCCATCACTGTCCATTTTCACGATGATCCAATGGTCCGGAGCCTCCCCGCCTATGGACCCTGCGGCGCATTACCCCTGAAACCACTTGTTTATTCTGCACTGCTCACCCGCAGATGGTGGTTTTCCCTGGTGGTCCAGCGAATCTACACAATGCCTGCCGCGTGTCTTTTGTATGGTGGCAAAACCACTATCCTCCCGCGCGTTATCGTTAAGCCCCAAACCATGTAGCGAAATCACCGTGCGCCGTTGGATCTCGCACACCTCATCCGAAGGCTGCCAATCAAAGAAGCCGCGCACGGGTTAAGTTGTCCTTGCCGTACTTTAGGCTTATTGTCCAACCACCTAGATGTGCTTTCCGCCATTGATTTCCTTTGGAATTGACGGCCCAGATTTTTCATCCGTCGTTGACCGTTCATCTGTCACTCAGCTCGCCACATCAGCTCCACGTGCGTGCCCATACATTCCCCGTTTCCGTCACCATATCATTGTTTTGTCGTGTTTCTTTAAGGTTTCCATTCATTTATTACATGTATTCGCTCTGTGCTTCACCATTCTTCCACCAGAGAATTTTTATTTGTCCCACTACGAATTTTTCTTCCATTTCGTCGTCAACATAGCCATGTTCGTTGCGTCCTCGCTGCCTTCATCATCCCTGTCCGTGGTTTTTCTCACATTTTGTTGTTTTGCAGGGTTTCTAAAGGTAGAAACCACCATGGTTATACATGGCAAGCTGTGCAGACAGTATTAAATCCAAGAGTTGGTACCGCCATGGGATAGTCAAAGAAAGTGGCTGACAGGATTTGATTTAAAGAAAAGGATCCAAAACTCTATGGAAAACCTTTTAGCGCTATTAAAAGTCCGAGCTACCCTGTCAGAAGCAGAATGAAAAGGCAGAGTCATTCAGTACAAGCAAGAAGATCAAGGCAAGCTAATGAAGACCTTGAGCCCTAAGTCAATGTCTTCAGAGACAAAGTAGCAGATTACAGACCTCGAGGATCGATCAAAGGATCCCGAGCACAGGCAAAAGGTAATATCCAGGTTTTCATCAGTGGAATGTTTTTCTTTATCAAAGTATGAGGCACCCATACTGCTTTTATTATGCACCATGTCCCTGAAAAGATTTCCACCAGACACAGTTCAAAACCACCAGAGCATTTATGTGCCAGGCCTTTCAGTAGTTTATTTTATTTTTGTTCAAGACACTAGGAGTACTTCGACCAAAAAATGTCAAGATCATATCCGGAGCAGATCTTTCTCCCACAAGTAAGGTGGCAGAGATTAAACATACAGCATGTCAAGCAGAATGGGTTTCGGCCCTGCATTCATTGTTATGTTTAATGATACATTTAATTTTCACCTACTCCTTCAGTCGATCTTAGGTTCATCCTTTGCTATAAAGCACAGAAGGAAACTTTGTAATGGTTGTTGATGGGATATCAGTGAAACGCAAGTATTTTCTTCTTGAGACAAGTTCTCTATATATATTGTAAGATAGGTTGAGATTAGATGTATTCAGATTGAATGTTCAAGCTATGGGCTATGATGTACCTGATTGGTGTTGTTTTTAATATGACAAGCATGTTTCTTTGGATCCTGATCTAAAGCAGCTGGTGATGTTTTCCTTTCTCTGTGTTTGTGATTGACTTTTTTTCATTTCATTACGTTTCTTCAGGCTCGCATCAGAAGTTTGGCATAATATTTACCCTTGATAGGTACCTTATGTTGCTGCTCTCCCAGCCTTTATGTTTTCTTCTTATAAATGTGTCTGAATATCGATTTTAATTGATTTAACAAGTGTAGTGGATGGTATTGCCTACTCTCTGATGTATGAATTAATGAAGTCTATATTTATATGTTCTTGTTAAGATTTAGTTAGATGTGTTGAGAACACTAGGAGGTCTAGAATCCTGTGTCTGCCTCACTAGGTTCTTTCCTTCTTAATTAGACCCTTCCAAGATCCCTTGTATTGCCTCTAATTCTTTCCAAGCAGGTCTGGAGTTAAATGACCTCTGACCTGATCTATAGACAAAGTTGGTTGGTTCTCCTCCTTTCATTTTCTGTCCTTAATGTCCCATTCCAAATATCTCCTTTAAGATCCAAATGCTCTAGATGACTAGCCCAACTGAAATCTTGCACATTGATTACAAATAAATCCTTTCTTGACTCCATAGCCCAATGGCCTTGATGTTCCCTGAGTTGTCTGTTTTAGCCTAATTCCCTCTATACTCATCCTTGCCTTATATTGGACCTTCCTTTCCTGATTCCCAACAACCAAACAAACAACCTTGAGCCTGTAACTAGCCTAAAATCACAACATCCGAGCTTCAGAGATATAAATCTTTGACTACCATAGAGAGATCCCTCTCTAGACCTAGGAGGGCTAGATCCTAAGGTCCCAAAGTGGTTCTATGTTGTCTCATCTTTTGGTCTTGTCAACTTGGCCAAAACATGGGAACCTGACACAACCCCAACACTACTCACACCTATGTCTTCATAAATTAGTGGGTGAGCTCCTTTTCGCTGCTCTCTTCCTAATCGGTCATATCCCTCATTCGAACCCTTCCTTAGGATCTTTGCCTTTCTCTGCTCAAGGTCAAGGTTTCAATCCTTTTCTCGAAGGCCAAATCTCTAATGTTTTTCAAGGCTGGAACCCTGATTTTGTAGTTTTTGGAACTGGGAATTATTTTTTCTATGGTCGGTAAGGGAATGTACATTTCTCCTCCATAGGTGCTTCTCAGGGTTTCTCTCCATTCGCCAATGCTTGGAAACCTTACCAAGGGGTTTCATCTTCGATCAAAACTTCGATTGGGGAAATATCCATGTTTATGGTAATCCTATGATGGGATGGGGTTCAACTCTGAATGATTCTGGACCACAAGGTTTCTCTTATGGCTCAGATTTTTCTATGAAAAATCCATGGAAACCTAGTGCCTCAACAAATCCAGGTTATTCTTTTCAAAATGTTGGGAATCCTTCCATTGGTGGATAGAATTCTCAAGCTCCTCCATGCTTACCATTCCTGCCAACTTTGAATTTTCTAGATTTATCAAAATTGGAAAATGATCCAATTCGATATAGCCTGGGTTGGCCTTTGACCCATACTAAAATTCCCTTAGATATTCCAAAAAATGAAGGGAAGACTAGTGAGGATCCATCCAACCATGTTACCAGTTTCCATTTATGGTGCTCCTCGAACTCCCTCATCAATGATTCAATTAGGTTGAGACTATTTCAGTGCACCCTAACTAGAAACGCTGAAAAATGGTACATTGAGTTTATTGGGGGTAGTTTTTGTACATTTGGTGAGTTGGCTACTGTTTTTCTGAACCATTTCCAATTACTTGTTCATTATGATGCCGGGACTGATCTCCTTGCCAATTTACAGCATGATAAGGCAATGTACATTTCTGATCATATTCAAGAATGGAGGAGAAGGAAAAGGCTCATCAAAGCCTAAATTCCTAGTGAATTCCTTCTCAAGTGGTTTCTTAAATCCTTACAGTCATAAATCTCAAAGAATGTATTCCTTTTCTAGGGCATTCTTTGATGAACGGGCCATCTTTAGGGTCCAACAGTTAGAACTGATTTATTCTTAGTCTGGGATCCTTAATAAGATTTTTTCAGATGCTCCTCATTCCAAAGTAGATTTAGCCAAATCAAATCTAGGTGCTCATGCTGATGGGCTTGTTGGTTTGATTGATAGTATCATAGCTAACCTTTTGAATCATTTGTAGCAGTTGTCTTTACAATCTTCTCCTATTCAAGCTACGTCGTCGGTGTCTACTCCTTCCTAACCCTTAACTATTAATGGTATTCAAGCTTCTAACCCCAAAGGAAATAAACAATCTGATGGGAAGAAGAAGGTATGGAATAATAAGAAGAAATATAAGGATGGGAAGGTTAATGCAAATAGATCCAATGAGAATGTTGGAGAGGGTAAGAGAGAGGCAAAGAAGAAAGTTAAGTTTCCATGCAAGTTACGGACCAGAAACCATCTTACTCATCTCTACCCTTAAATTCAGAATGCTCAACGCTTGTTAGCTTAGCAGGGTTCCTCTATTTCCTAGGCTATCATAGTAAACCCTTTTCCCCAAGGGAGAAAATTTCTTGCTGGCGCGAATGTTAATACTGGACCTCCCGCTGGGGGAAACCAGAAAGGGGAAAATTCCTCAAATGTATATATGATGAGTGCTCATGATGATATCGCTACGAGATCTCGTGATTATGGTGAATCTGAGTCTTCAAAATCTAAGGGTGTGTTAGTCATCAGTAACTTTTTCTTGTTTATATGACTAAATGGTTTGTCCTACATTTCTAGAAATAGAATTCAAGAATCATGTGAGTTCTATAAATCTCCTCAAAGAGAATTTTTTCACTATCCTACTTCCCTGTCAAATCATGGCCAGACAAGACCAAATCCTGGACTGATGTCCCACACTCTCACTATGTTTGCCACCTCTGCCTATAACACTATTTGTATGTTTGCCTAAGCCCTCTATTTTCATACCTTATTTCACCACGTAACCAAACTTTTTCCCCTACCCACCAAGTGCCTCAAGAAATAGTGTTTTCAAAACTCCCTCTCTAAAGTCCTCTGAAGTAAAACAAGGTTTTCTAGTTTTCTAGGATGATAGTGCATAATAGAGTTTCAAAAACCCGGTCTCCTCATCCAAACCCTGATTCAAGTTTTCAATCACAAAAACCTATTCCAAAGGCATTACAATAAGTCAAATAGGGTCACCTAGGTTATGCACTATCATGGTTCTGAATCCACTGTTTCCACAGATATTCAGAGGTGAAGTTAAGAGAAAAAAGGAATGAAGTTTATCATTTCCCAAATAATATCAAAGACCTCCAAAGATATCCTCTTGATCAAGTAGTAAGCTTGCAAAGGATAAATTTACCATGTCCAAACATTTTTGCAGGAATGTTTTGTAAATGGTCAACAGCAAAAACAGTGACAAAGAAGGAGACCTAAAAACTCATAAAGGCATCCACAGTTGGTAGTAAGATACAACAGGCTTAATTTTACAAGGAAGATCACAATCTCATGAGAGAATTTTATGAACTGCTGCCCATCAAAAGGTCCATGCAGGTCCTAAAAGACAGTGGCACATAAGAAACATTGTACATCAATCAAAAAGATCATTAAAAAGTTTTTTGGCTTCAAGCATGAATCTTGTAGAGGGACAGCTGCCCTTTGCTTACAATCCTACAAAGAAGACCAAAAAACCATCAGATTAGCCATGAGGTAAGGTAAAAAAGGAAGATCATCATGAGAGGACCATTCACAACCTAGAAGAAAGAAACAAGTATCCCTAAAAACTCAGAAGCTTGGGAAGATAGACAAAGAAGGTCAAAATAGTGACAAAGAAACCTCCTTCATCACAGCAGATGGTTTCAAGGGTCTTCAAGCTACCTTATAGGGTTTGGCAGACAAACACTAAACCCACCTTAGCAAAAGTTAAAATCATAGGTTTAAAGAAGATCAAAAGGGGCAGACATGAGAATAAATACTCCACTACACCAAGGGTAGAAAAATGATGAACAATATCAGCCTAAAGAGGTAGGAAATGTTAGTTCAAGGTTCTTTCTCTAGAAAAGAAAAAAGTTAGAAGCATATTCAAATTTTAAAAAGGGGCAAGCATGAGTTAAAATACAGTGAGAAAAAGGAAAATGTTTTAATCAAATTTCTCACCTACAGGACCAGTGGCAGACAAAGGCACAATGAGAAAAAGTGAAAAGAAATGAACATTATTAAAGTGGGTTGTGTTTCTAATTTTCCAAAAGAGGTATAAAATCCCTACAAAGCAACATCTCCCCACTCCTTTGCTCATTTGCACTCACAGAGAGGGTTTCCAATTTTTCTGCTAGAAGTCCTCGGGCGAATTGTTCCAGGCGCTACGCTCCTGTAGAGTCACACTGCGAGCCTGTAGCTTCTCCCAGTGTAAATTTTCATTGCGCGCCTGAACATTAGTGCTGCGCTCTTGCGTTTGTGCCCAGATTTCATACTCTACACGACAGGCACATTCAGAGTGGCTCGAGCCACCTCACACTATACTGTGCTCCTACCACTATTGCAACCGCTGAACAAGGGTACGCCCGAGCCACCCAACACTGCGCTATGCTCCTGCCACTACTACAACCACTGAATGAAGACACGCTCGAGCCACCCGATACCGTGATGCACTCCTGCCACTACTGCAACCACTAAACGAGGGCATGTTCAAACACCTGACACCGTGTTGCGCTCTTGCCACTGTGTTGCGCTCCTGCCACTGCTCCAGAATCTACACGACAGTCTCGTTCAGGGTGACCTGAGCCGCCTGACCACTGTTTTGCGCTCCTACCACTATTTTGCAGCCTGCTTTTTGAGCCATTTTATCTACTGTGGAGGCACTTCAAGAGGTATTTTGAACCTTTTTCCTACATATGCATGGTTTTCTAAAGATAATGTCTCTCTTTATTTTGAGAATTGGTATTAGAGAAGGCAGTTAAATCCTAAAATACAACACTTAACCTACACACTGCTATGCCTTGACCTAGTCAAAGAACTCATCATCTCCTTTGTTCCCTTTCCACATCATTTCACTAGCAGTGAAATTTATCTTTAAGAATCTTGAGGCAGGGGTAGAGAAAGACAAAATTTCTGAAGAAGAGAATGTTTACATAGATGAGGTGACTCAAAGGCCTAAAAAGAAGCAAAGGAATGGAGGGTTTCCAAATAGGTTTGAACCTATAAACACTGAAGAGTTGATAACCTCCCCTACTATTTTGACCTGTTTTCAAGAGTTGGGCTGCTATGAATTCTGTAAAAAGGTACAAAAGCTCCAAAGTCACCCTCAGTTGACCAGGCTCTTTTCCCTAAACCTTCACAAACATCAATTACACCTAGCCGGGGTAAAATTTGAGTTGACTACCTATGCCATCTTTAGGGCCACTGGAATCCCTTGCATAGGAGAAAGGTGGTTCAAACAAAAGCATCTAGACCTAAGCCACTATCGGCCATTCTTGAAACCAAGTTGTCAAGCTGACTGTAAAAATATGTTCCCCTTCTCTCATCTATTAGACATTTATGCTCTCCTGATGAAGATCATCATGAAATACTTCACCTGTGAGGGCAGTTTCTCTAGAGTCTATTCATACCACATAAGGCTCCTCATGCACTTCACCAAAACTAAGCTGCTACACATCCCCTACTATCTTTGCAAAAGTATTGAGAAAATGTCTTCCATCATGCCAAAATGGCCTCCATCCCAACAAATGTCAAGCCTTTTCCATCATTCCCTCATCAAAGTGATTGTCTCACACCAACTAGAACAGCAAGGCATCCCCTGGGAGGTTTTCATCACCCACAATGATTTCACAACTCCATAGACCACTCCTCTACAAAGTCTGCCATCATCATCAAAAAATGCTCCTCACACACCTCCATCGCCTTCCACTGACCTTGGTTCATCTTCTTCACATGAAACTTTCCCTCAAATAGACCTTCCTCATTCACCTTCCCCTAAGAAATCAAAAAATGAAGAAAGCAGTGAGGGCCATGAAGAAAGCAGTGAGGGCCAAGAAGAAAGCAGTGATGAAAAATAAGAAAAAAGTGAGGGAAAGGATGATGAAAATGAAGAAAAAAGTGAAGAAGAGGAAGGTGGCAGAGAGGGAGGTATCCAAGAAGAAATTAACAAAGGAAGTGACACAGTTGAGTGTGTTGATGAAGAACTAAAAAGAGTTGAAATTAGTGAGCCTCATGATGAGAAAGAGAGCCAAAACAGTGAGTCTTATGATGAAGAAAATGACACTGAAAATACATATGAAGACAGTGGGGAGGAGGCATATGAAAGCAATGAAGAAAACAAAAATGATAGTTGTTAGCTGTTAGCCCCTTATAAATTTCTTGACAAGCAAGCAAGGGGCTAATTTGTTTTATAAGCCTGCAAGGAATGCATTTCCCTTATAAACACATCATCCTTGCAGCCTTTTCAAGTTCCCTGCCTTGTGACTATTTCCCTCTGCTGTTCAGAGTAAATAAGCCTTGCTGATAAAGAATAATGCTTCAAAAGGCTTTATTTCTACCCGTTATCCCTTGCAAATTGCTTCATTTTCACCCCTTCATTCCTTTCCTTGAAGTCCCATTTCTTCCCCTAATTCCCCCTTTCCATCCCAGAAATCCTCTATAAAACATCCCTACTCTCTTTGTTTATGCCTAAATCCCCCTCATTCCCCTATCGTTGCCCTTGGCTGACCTTAAAATGCTTTAAAATGAGCCAAAAATTATATTTTCTTCATAGTCCGAGCCTAGCCCCTTTCGGCCTAGCCTCGCACCTTTTCCTCCCACAGAACCCTGTGCTGTAACCAAACGCTAGCCTGAAATGCGCTAATCTCCAATGTACATCGAGAGCGCTCCTGGCCGTGGATCTTTATAGATCGGATGATGATCGTTAAATCCACCGTGTTCGTGTTTCACCCATTCAAACCCCCGACCGTGCCATCATCGTCCATTTACCCGCAGATCTAACAGTTCAGAGTTTACCCGCCGGTGGACCCAGTTGCGCAATATTTCAAAAACCCGGCGGTTTCTATCGCACCACCTTTGGGCGGTTGGCGGTTTTTTCTCATCGGCCAGCGATTCCATACACCTCTCGACGCGTGGCTCCTGTACGATTTCAAAACCGCTATCCCATCGCGCGTTATTGTTTGGTATAAGACGCAAAGAAATATCACCATCAGCCGTCCGATCTGAGGCGCCCCATCCAACGGTCATCGCTCAGTGAAGTTGCGTAGGTTTTAATACACGATCACTGTACCCCTGGCCCACCGTTCATTGCCCTCCACCGTGTTTCCCATCGTCGATCTCTTCTCCGATCCGACGGTCCAGATTTTCTCCCCGCTGTTGACTCTTCCATCGTTTTCCAGTCCCGCCACGTCACCTCCACGTGTGTCCATCATACCTCCGCCATCCCATTGCATAAATTCATTCAAAGGTCAATGTTTGTAAGGTTTTCACGTATAATTGTTCCGCATCCCTCCAACCTGCGCCATCTCTGTTCTCCACCATTCCACGACATTTTCTGCCATATCTTCGCAGTCCCACTATCATCCACATCATCCACCCCCATCCATGGATTTCATAACTGGTTTTGTGTTTTTGCAGGGCTATCAGAGGCGGAAAACCGCCATGGTTCACATGTACTACTTCAATGGCGTGCTACGCAGACAGAATTAAATCTGGAAGCTGGTACTACAATAGAAATGCCCGGAAATGGTAGCGATGTCATGAATATTACCCAAGGACAATTAAATCTTCGCAAGAAATCTATCTAGCGCCATTAAAGCCCAAATTTTGCAGATCAAGACATTTATGGAGTGGTGGAGAAAGAACCAGCTAATGATCAAGAACTTCAACGCTCAGTATTGAAGGATTGAGCCTTAATACAAAAGTTTAGAGGCAAAGCAACAGATCAGTGAACCTAAGGAGCACACAGAAAGTACATCACGCAAAAATCAATGTATATTAGGGGTTTCTACAGCAGCATAATGTTTTTCCTCCATAAAGGACAGAGCACCCATGCAGTGTTCAATCCATGCCATGTTCTGGAGAGATTTTCTACCCTGAAACAGCTCCGGTACTATCTGAGCATTTATTTCATCAGTATGGCAGACTTCTTTATCATTCATTCATCTTTTGTTTATTCACCAATAGCACCACACAATACTGCAGATAGAATACATCAGGGTCATATCAAGGTAATCTGGAGTCTGAATAAGATCATTCGTTCACCCAAAGAACGCCAGAAATTAATGCACAGGATTTAAACAGAATGGGCTTCGGCCCTCTTTCTTTTCAGAAGTTTGATACTGTATTTAGTTCTTCACCTACCTTCTCTGCTCCTCTGGAGCTATAAATTCATGAAGAAACTCATTGTAAAGGTTGTTGATCAGTTATCAGAGAACTGCAAGTAGTTTCTTTTGAGACACAGTCTTTGTGTAAAGTTGTAAGATAGGTTGAAGAAGATGTTTTCAGACTGAGTATTCAGCTATTGGCAATGTTGTACTTGATTGGTGTTGCTATTTAATATGACGAGCACATTTCTTTGGATCTTGATCTGAAGCAGTGGTGATGTTTTCCTATCTTTGTGTTTACATTCATTTCATTTCATTTCTACTGGCTTGCATTAGAATATTGGCATAGGATTTACCCTTGTTAGGTACCCTAAGTTTCTGCTCTCCTTGCCATTGATGTTTCTCTTCTGAATGTATTATCTAAGAAATGATTTCAGTTGGTTTAACCAGTGTAGTGGAAGATATTGCCTACTCTCTGATGTATGAATTAATTGAATTCAGTTCTTGGATGTTTCTTGTTATAGATTTAGTTGGAAGATTTGGGAACACTGGGGATTAGAGTTAGCCCTTTCCACTAGGATCCTTGTACGACCATCTGGCCTTTAATTTTGTGCTCTGAATCTGTGTTATCTCCTCCCCTTCTCCTCTCCATACCATAAATCATCTTGAAGATCCTAATTTTTAGATGACTAGCCCAATCGAAAGCCTGCCTATTGAGTAGCAAGCAAATCCTTTCCTAACTCCATTGCCCAATGGTTTTGAATATTTCCTAGAATAATTCACCTCTACCCTTATTCCTCTTTGCTCATTCTGGTCTTACACTAAATCCTTCTTTCCTGATAACCAGTAACCAAACAAACAATCAAACAAACAAACCCTGTGCCATATAACTAGCCTAACATCTTAACACTTGAACTTCAAAGACATACATCAAATATCATAGAGAGATCCCTCTCTGGACCCAGAAGGGCTAGATCCTGAGGTCTGAAAGTGGTTTGATGCTGTCTCATCTTTTGGTATTTCCAACCTTGCCAAAAAATGGGAACCCAAACATAATGGCAACTCCGTTGGGGACAAACTTGAGTGCATTACACCTTAAACATTCTTAGGCATTCAAAAAACCTACAATCTCTGGTTAGGTTGGCAGTTAAACATTCCTATTCACGCATCAAACTCTATACCATTTGTTGTGTTTTCCCATACTCTTGGACAGAGTCTAGAAAGGGCCAGGTAGCCTTCGGATCTCACACTCTTTCAGAGGTGACATATCTGGTAAATGCCCTCCCAGTCAATCTCTGGTTAGAGTTTGTTGTGTTTGGGAGATTTCCCTGAAAGGGGACATCTCATAAGCACTGTGGTGGACAGTGTACACTCCAAAAACATCCTGAACCTTCCACCCGACGACTCCATATTCCCTAAATGCTTTAAAGACTCCACTGATGATCAGTAGGCTTGCTGATTATCTTGGTTCACATTGGACTCCACTGGAAGACCAGCCTCCATAATGACATCAACCACAGTAGAAGTAACAAATAAGGTTAAGCTGCTTGGATTAGAAAACAACAGTCTGGCTTCAAGAACCATTCATACAAGAGCTTACCCTAACCCAAACCCACCTGAAATAGTTGATAACCCTGAGAGCATCCTCAGAGGATCTCCTATGCCTGAAAGACCAACTATTTCCAGTCACCTCCATAGAGCCGTTTGCTGCTGAGGAAGATGCTACGGCTCTATCGCGTTTTCACATGATCTAGACCTACCTAACAGATTACCTAGAACTAGGTCATTCAGTGTCCTAGACCAGCCAGACCTTGAGCTTCCTGGTTCACCACCCCAAAGTGGTAAACACCTTGGGAAGAGACAGACCCCTCCATCTACACCTCTTGATACACATTTCATACAAAACTTGGGGCTCAGTCACCCTAGATCTGTTCATCAGTTTTTTGTTGGTCATAATATCCCTGTCATCCATATACCAACTGCCCAAGTTAACCCTTTACCTCATCAAAACATCATCATGGAAGCCTATTACGCACCTCTGGTTTTACCTCAGCCTCTAGTACCCTTACCAAATAATTATCAGTGAAAGGTCCCACACTTCACTGCAAAGGAGTCCATCACATCCCAACAACATGTAGATAAGATGGAAGACTCTTTTGACTACATGGAAATAGATGATGATACCGTCAAAATGAGAATATTTACCCAGAGCTTGGGGGGTGATGTAAAGAAATGTTTTAAGGGCCTACCTCCAGGTAGCATAAATGACCTCCCAGCTCTATATCAGCCTTTCATAAAAAAATGGGAAGCTAGGGAAAACCCTCGCCAACTCTTGTCAGAGTACATGACCCTCAAAAGAAACGTAGGAGAGAGCATCCATGATTACACAACAAGATTTAACAGCATTTACAATGTCCTCCCTCCACATATGAAACCCCCACAAGGCATGGCTCTAGAAAAATACCCTGAAGGCTTTGATGCTAACATGGCCTATAAGCTTAGGGATAAGGAATACAACACATTGGAGGACATGCAGAAAGGAGCAGTGAACATAGAGGCAAATCTGATTGAGAAAAGAGCAAGACTAAGATCCAAGAAAAGGGTAACATACATAGATGACCATGTAGCTTCCACGTCTGACCAAAATTATGATAATTTGTCTAAAAATGTGGAAAGGTTACAACAAATTATCGAAAAAAGGGTTGTCATAGTCAGTAACCAAAATAGAAACCAAAACCAGAACCAGAACTTTAGAAGAAACAATGTCATTCCCAATAGACAAAGAGAATCAGATCAACAAGTTATTCCCCCATTCCAAGAGAATTTTCTTGATGAAGAGGAGGGAATCATAGAAGAGTTTGAGGGAAACACAATAAACATGTTTGAAACAGAGGATTCAATCCATAACTGTTACTCAGAAGAAGATCAGCCCTCACCCTCTGGTTGGGAGGAGGAATGGTTGGAATCTGAAGATTACAGGCTAGGGTTTGAAAATGCCATGATGCAGGTCAGAGAGCAATATGAACTTACAAGAAAAAATATTCAAGAAACTGCCAAACCAAAGGCTTCTGAGCTCACCATCAAGAAAAGGCCTGAGAAAAATTCTAAAGCAGCTGTCGTAAGTAACAAGTCAGCAGCTGAAAGTTCTAGAAAGAACAAAGAAAAGGACAACCAAAACACTGATACACAAGGTAAACCAGCTAGAAGCACTAGCACTACAGTTAGTGCTCCTGATGAAACTGTTACAAACACTGTACATAATGAGAATCAACACACTAATTCAGCCACTAAGGCGGTGGTTAATAAAACAGAGTTGAACATCCCAAAGAGTCAGTCCAATTTCAATTTGGAGAGTGAGATTGCAAAAATTAAAATCTCTGTCCCACTCTATGAGCTGGCCACTCAAGATGTATATAAAGGCCAAATTTTGAAAGCATTAAATTTAGGTGAGAACAGTGACACTGTAAATCTGAGTGATGATCAACCTGCCCTTCTATTTGGTCCAAAGATAGAAGGAAAGTTTCAGGAAGGGGTAGTACCCCCTTTTTATATCAATCTTAATATCCATGATAAGATCCTCCACAATGCAATGCATGATTCTGGGGCGTCACACAACCTAATGCCTAAAGTATTAATGGAAAGATTAGGCCTAGAGATAACCCATCCCTATAAAGACCTATACTCATTTGACTCTAGTAGAGTAAAGTTTCTTGGCCTAATCAAAGATCTATGTGTGAGCCTTACTCAGATTCCTACCAAGTGTATGGTCATGGATGTGGTGGTGGTAGATGTGCCACCCAAATATGGCATGTTACTATCAAGATCATGGGGAGCCAAGCTGCAAGGAACAATGCAAATGGATGGGGCTTATGCCACAATCCCGATCTTTGGCCAACTTAGAAGATTGTACAGGGAAGCACAAATGAAATTCCTGGTTAGTAGCCCTGAGAAGCCTGAAAATTCTCCTCTATACTCTGTACATACAGATCTGGATTCCTTTATCTTCTGCAATGATGAATCTTCGAGAGGACCAGAATCTAAAAATGTAGATACAAGAAAAGATACACAGGATGAAACAAAGCCAATGGATTTTAACATAATGGCTACCCTAGACTCAGAGGATGAATATGTAGAGAACCTTGAACAATGCACTGAAACAACAACGCATAGTGAACCAGAAATAGAATGCAATCAGCCAGCTAGCCACCTCCCTGACTTCCACATCTAGAATGAAAAACCAAACAGCCCATAGCCTAGTGCAGACCCTATAATGCAACATAATGGTGAACCCAGCTGTAGGGAAAGGAACGATAACAAAAACAAGAGTGAACCCCTGTGGGACATGAGTTTCGATGGGTCCTGCACAAGAAGAACGGATGGGGCAGGAGTGTGGATACATAACACAGAAAGTAATTACGCAGAGAGCCGTGCCTATAACCTGCATTTCAAATGTACAAACAATGTTGCAGAATACGAGGCCCTTATCCTAGGCTTGAGCCTGTTGAGAAAATTAGGAGCCCGTAGGATAACTGTTCATGGATACTTTGAGCTGATTATTAAGCAGGTGAATGGTGAATACACAGCGAAGCATCCTAGGCTAAGAGCTTATAGGAATGACACTATGGATCTATTGAAAACGTTTGTTGAATACAAATTAGTGTTCATTCCTAGGGGTCAAAATGTCAAGGGATTAGCTTGCCTAGCTAGTTCATACCCTAAGGCTCCAATCGACCAACAAATCATCATTTAGACTAAATTCAGACCTGCAGTGCCACACAACGAAAAATATTGGCAGGTTTTTTATGGTGATAAACAAATCGAAGATTTCCTGATAGGCATAAATGAATTTGAGTTTTCCGATTCAGACTCCAAATCTGATAGTAGCTGCCTAAGTGAAGAATCTTCAGATGAGGAAGAAACACACTGTAACATAGAAATAAACTCTTTTGAGGAACAGACTAGAAATTCAAACGAAATTGTGAAAATGCAGATAGTGAAGAAGTAGAGGTGCTGCAGACTAAAGATAAGAATATACCTAGAGGCCTGGCACCCTTAGAGGACCTTTTTGACTTTGATGATGTAGCAAAAAAACCCACTATAGAACATGCAGACTCTGATATGGAAGAATGCAACATAGGCACTGAAGATAAGCCCAAAATGATTAAACTGGCTAAGTCTTTACCGACGGACATGAAAGAAAAATACATCGACCTTTTCAAGGAATTCATTGATTTTTTTGCCTAGATTTATGAAGAATTAAAGGCCTATGACACGAGCATAATTCAGCAGAAGATACCCTTGAAAGAAAATCAAAAGCCCTTTAGGCAAAAACTTCATAGAATAAACCCAAAACAATTGCCTGCAATTGAAAAAGAGATTAAGAAGATGTATGAAGCAGGTATAATTGTGCCTATGAGGTTCTCTGATTGGGTATCAAACTTAGTGGCTGTGAGAAATAAAACAGGGGAAATCAGGCTGTGTATAGACTTCAGGAATCTTAATAGAGCCTCACTCAAGGACAATTACCCTTTGCCTAAAATGGAACATATTCTTTAGCGGGTAGTAGGCTCAAAGAAAATTTATTTGTTAGATGGTTTTTCAGGTTACAACCAAGTCTTAGTAATCCCAGAAGACCAACTCAAAATAGCCTTTACCACTCCATGGGGTACCTTTATGTATGTAAAGATGCCCTTTGGATTGATGAACACTGGAGCCACCTTCCAAAGAGCGATGGACATAGATTTTTCAAATGAGATAGGGCACTTCATTTTTATTTACTTAGACGACATAACAGTCTATTCCAAGACTGAAGAAGAACATCTAAAACATCTGAGAAAGGTTTTTTTTAAATGTAGAAGGTTTGTTTTGTCACTAAATCCCAAAAAGAATGTATTTGGACTGCATGAAGGTAAACTTCTTGGCCACATTATATCTAAGAAGGGAATTAGGATAGATCGACAACGAGTTGAGGGAATACTACAAATCACACACCCAAGAAACATCAGAGAGTTACAGTACTTCATTGGGAAAATCAACTTTCTTAGGAGATTTATCCCAAACCTGGCTGAACACCTTAGGAATATGACTAACATGCTGAAGAAAGGTGTGGGAGTTAAATGGACTGTTGAAGCTAAACAATATTTTGAATCAGTCAAGCTTGCGCTCACCCAAGCTCCTGTTCTGATCAGTCTAGATTTCTTAAAAGACTTCCTGATATTTTCATTTTCCTCTAAGCACACAGTGGCTGCAGTCTTGCTGTAAAAAAACACAGAGGGAATGGAACAGCCAATTTCCTTTTTCAGCAAAGCACTCAAAGATGCACCCTTGAAATACAACATAATGGGAAAACAGGCCTATGCTCTGATTAAGGCCTTGAAAGACTTCAGGGTGTACATATTTCATTCTCACACCATAGCTTATGTGCCCAACATCATAGTCAAAGATATACTGTCCCAAGACCCAGATGGGAAGAGGGCCAAATGGATTGTCGTGATTTTAGAATATGACCTTGACATAAATCCCACCAAACTGATTAAAGGTCAGGGCTTAGCCAAACTAATGGTTGAATCAAACTTACAAGACCTAGACATTAACATGATAAATACCTTGGATGAGCAACAAGAATTGCATGATCCCACTGTTGAGGAAAAATTTCAGAGCTCCCCTTGGTATTCTGACATTTTATATGTGCTTACACACCTCAATGCCCCTCCCAAACTATCAAATACCAAGGCCATATTCTTAAAGCTAAAATCCATAAAATACTGCATTTTTAATGAAAAATTATACTGGAAGAATCCTAATGGCCTATTGCTTAAATGTTTGCCTGAAAATGAGGCAGAAAAGATTAAACAAGAATTCCATGCTGGAGAATGTGGAGGCCACCTGAGTTGGAAAGCCACTGCAAAAAAAAAAACTCAGAGCTAGCTACTATTGGCCCACACTCTTTAATGATGTCCATAAAATGATAGTTGCCTGCCACAAATGCCAGATCTTTTAAGGCAAAAGAAAACTCCTCCATTTACCCCTACAACCCTTCACTGTTGAAGGTCCCTTTCTGCAATGGGGCCTAGATTTCAAAGGGGAGATTCACCCTGCTTCCTCTGCACAACACAAATGGATCCTAACAGCCACAGACTACTTCACTAAGTGGATAGAGGCCATACCCACAAGGAATGCCACATATTCAGTCATCATTAGTTTCCTAGAAGGTCATATCCTCTCTCGGTTTGGTTGCCCAAGGAAAATAATCACTGATAATGCTACTGCTTTCAGATCCAAGAAGATGGTTGATTTTTGTCACAGGTATCAAATAGCACTTGGCCATTCAACTGCCTATTACCCTCAAGGTAATGGATTAGTTGAATCATCAAACAAGAGCCTGGTGATCATCATCAAGAAGCTGTTAGAAGAGAACAAAAAGTCATGGCATAACAAGCTAGTACATGCTCTGTGGGCTGACAGGCTTACAACAAAGAATTCCATTGGCATGTCACCATTCCAGCTTTTCTATGGTACAGAAGCAGTATTCCCTACCAGCCTTGGGATACCGGTGATCAAGTTGGTCCAGGAGATTCAAACAGAAGAAGACAGTATGGTGAGAAAAGTAAACCAAAAAATTCATCTTCAGCAAACAAGGGAAGAGGTCTACAACAGAGCAGTGAAAGTTCAGGAAAATATAAAGAAATTATTCGACAAAAGAACCAAAGCTGCTGATTTCAAAATTGGGGATAAAGTTCTGAAATGGGACTCAAGGAGAGAGGATAAAGGAAAGCACATCAAGTTCGACAATTTGTGGCAAGGTCCATACATCATCCATGCCACTGTGGGGCCAAATGCCTTCTTCCTACAAGAATTAGATGGTACAGAGCTGTTTGGGGGTCCTGTCAATGGCAGGATGCTTAAACACTACTTCTGTTGATTTACAATTTCCAGTTTCCACTCCCATTGTACATACAATTGCATTTTTTATTTTCAAAGAAAAAGATAAAATGTTTCAAAAAACAGAGAAAAGGAGAGGTTCAGACATGCTTAAAACATGAACCTCATATGTGCAAATATTGGCTCTGATAAGCTCAAAACCCGAGCCAAAGAAAGTAAAACAGCTGGTCCTAACATGCCCAAAATCTGGACCAGCAAAGAAGAAAGAGGAATTAGCTCTAACATGCCCAAAGCCAAAGTTGAAATGAAGAAAAGAAGTGACTCTAACATGCTCAAAACTTGAGTCACAAAGAGAAGAAATATGTTTCAAGTTTCAGATCCCAAGCCTTCACAGTTTTGTTTTCAATTCCTGCAAATTTTGTCCATGTGCAACTATCTTTATGCCTTGGATCCACAGCAAGTCAGACAGTCTAATCCTGGCTTGACTATTTTTCAATTTCCATCGTAGAATATAGAGAATAAATCTGCTGGACAGTTTAATCCCAACAGATATTAGATTAGGTAGAGAAGCATATGAGACCAACAGTCTAATCTGGTCTCATGGAGCAATAAGGGTAGATTTAGAATAGGTTTATTTTCTGTTTGTAAAAATAAATGATGTAAAGGGTCTGCTAGCTCAAATGCACCCTAAAAGAAGAAAAAATGTTAGGATTGTAGTGTGGGTAAGTAGATTGATTGGGAAATTTTTTCTGCTGATGTAATGTCTTCATATTGTGGCAGCTGATCTAAAGAAAGAAAGGGGTGTGCCAAGCAGCAGGCAACTGGCCTACTCCAAAGATCTACTCTCTGAATTCTTGACTCCTTCAAGAAGAAGCCATCCCCATGTGGAGACACTGTTAGCCCCTTATAAATTTCTTTACAAGCAAGCAAGGGGCTAATTTTTTTTATAAGCCTACAAGAAATGCATTTCCCTTATAAACACATCATCCTTGAAGCCTTTTCAAGTTCCTTGCCTTGTGACTATTTCCCTCTATTGCTCAGAGTAAATAAGCCTTACTAATAAAGAATTATGCTTCAAAAAGATTTATTTCTACCCGTTATCCCTTTCAAATTGCTTCATTTTCACCCCTTCATTTTCCTTTCCTTGAAGTCCCCTTTCTTCCCCCTAATTCCCCCTTTCCATCCCAGAAATCCTCTATAAAACATCCCTACTCTCCTTGTTTATGCCTAAATCCCCCTCATTCCCCTATCATTGCCCTTGGCTGACCTTAAAATGCTTTAAAACGAGCCAAAAATCATATTTTCTTCATAGTCCGGGCCTAGCCCCTTTCGGCCTAGCCCCGCACCTTTTCCTCCTACAGAACCCTGCGCTGTAAACAAACGCTAGCCTGAAAGGCGCTAATCTCCAATGTACATCGGGAGCGCTCCTAGCCGTGGATCTTTATAGATCAGATGATGATCGTTAAATCCACCGTGTTCGTGTTTCACCCATTAAAACCCCCGACCGCGCCATCACCGTCCATTTACCCGCAGATCTAACGGTTCAGAGTTTACCCACCGGTGGACCCCGCAGCGCACTATTTCAAAAACCCGGCGGTTTCTATTGCACCGCCTTCGGGCAGTTGGTGGGTTTTTCTCATTGGCCAGCGATTCCATACATCTCTCGACACGTGGCTCCTATACGAATTCAAAACCGCTATCCCATCGCGCATTATTGTTCGGTATAAGACGCAGAGCGATATCGCCGTCAGCCGTCCGATCTGAGGCACCCCATCCAATGGTCATCGCTCAGCGAAGTTGCGTGGGTTTTAATACACGATCACCTTACCCCTGGCCCACTGTTCATTTCCCTCCGCCGTGTTTCCCACCGTCTATCTCTTCTCCGATCCGATGGTCCAGATTGTCTCCCTGCTGTTGACTCTTCTGTCGTCATCCGGTCCCGCCACGTCACCTCCATGTGTGTCCACCGTACCTCTGCCATCCCAATGCATAAATTCATTCAAAGGTCAATGTTTGTAAGGTTTTCACGTATAATTTTTCCGCATCCCGCCAACCAGCGCCATCTCTGTTCTCCACCATTCCACGACATTTTCTGCCATCTCTCCGCAGTCCCACTATCATCCACATCATCCGCCCCCATCCATGGATTTCATAACTGGTTTCGTGTTTTTGCAGGGCTATCAGAGGCGGAAAACCACCATGGTTCACATGTACTACTTCAATGGCGTGCTGCGCAGACAGAATTAAATCTGGAAGCTAGTACTACAATAGAAATGCTCGGAAATGGTAGCGGCATCATGAATATTACCCAAGGACAGTTAAATCTTCGCAAGAAATCCATCTGGCGCCATTAAAGCCCATATTTTGCAGATCGAGGCATTTATGGAGTGGTGGAGAAAGAACTAGCTAATGATCAAGAACTTCAACACTCAGTATTGAAGGATTGAGCCTTAATACAACAGTTTAGAGGCAAAGCAACAGATCAGTGAACCTAAGGAGCACGCAGAAAGTAAAACACATAGAAATCAATGTATATTAGGGGTTTCTACAACAGCATAATGTTTTTCCTCCATAAAGGACAGAGTGCCCATGCAGTGTTCAATCCATGCCATGTTCTGGAGAGATTTTCTACCCTGAAACAGCTCCGGTACTATCTAAGCATTTATTTCATCAGTATGGCAGACTTCTTTATCATTAATTCGTCTTTTATTTATTCACCAATAGCACCACACAGTACTGCAGACAGAATACATCAAATTCATACCAAAGAAATCTGTAAAGTCAGTGATGTTCGTGGACCCCAAAGATAATTAGAGGTTAATGCGAGAGCATTTAAACGGAATGGGCTTCGGCCCTCTTTCTTTCAGAATTTTTAATACATTTAGTTTTTCACCTACCTTCTTTGCTCCACTAGAGCTATAAATTCATGAAGAAACTCATTGTAAAGGTTGTTGATCAGTTATTAGTGAATTGCAAGTAGTTTCTTTGAGATATGATCTACGTATGGGTCTTAGATAGGTTGAAGGAGATGTTTTCAGACTGAGTATTCAGCTATTGGCAATGTTGTACTTGATTGGTATTGCTATTTAATATGACAAGCACATTTCTTTGGATCCTGATATGAAGCAGCGGTGATGTTTTCCTATATTTGTGTTTTCATTCGTTTCATTTCGTTTCTACTGGCTTGCATCAGAATATTGGCATAGGATTTACCCTTGTTAGGTACCCTATGTTCCTGCTCTCCTTGCCATTTATGTTTCTCTTCTAAATGTATTATCTAAGAGCTGATTTCAGTTGGTTTAACCAGTGTAGTGGATGTTATTGCCTGCTCTCTGATGTATGAATTAAAGGAATTAAGTTCTTAGATGTTTCTTGTTATAGATTTAGTTGGAAGATTTGGGAACACTGGGGATTAGAGTTAGCCCTGTCCACTAGGATCCTTGTGCGACCAACCGATATTTAAATTTGTGCTCTAAATCTGTGCTATCTCCTCTCTTTTTAGCTCTCCATACCACATAATCATCTTGAAGATCCTATGTTTCAGATGACTAGCCCAATTGAAAGCTTGCCTATTGAGTAGTAAGAAAATCCTTTCCTGACTCCATTGCCCAATGGTTCTAAATATTTCCTGGAATACTTCACCTCTGCCCTTTTTCCTCTTTGCTCATCTTTGTCTTACATTGAACCCTTCTTTCTTGATAACCAGCAACCAAGATCAAAAAATCAAACAAACAAACCCCGAGCCTTATAACTAGCCTAACATCTTCAACACTTGAACTTCAAAGACATACACCTTTGACATATCATAGAGAGATCCCTCTTTGGACCCAGGAGGGCTAGATCCTGAGGTCTGAAAGTGTTTTGATGTTGTCTCATCTTTTGGTATTTCCAAGCCTTGCCAAAACATGGGAACCCCAACAAGCGGCCAGTTGGGAAATTTGTGTTCCTTTTGATCTTGGAGGCTTTGACATATTGATTTTGTGTCACAACGAAGCAACCTCAAAATCCTTTTTTACTTCCACATGGATCTCAACCCATTGTTGATCAACGGTTGTCATTAGTGTCAACCCAAAGCGACACCGAGAGGCTATTGATGTTTTATGGTAATTTTTACCTACCAAATTAATATACTCTTGGTCAATACTTCTTTTGATGGTTTTTTACTTGTCGAGATATTTAAGATTTGATATATGGCATGCCATGTAATTCTTCACGGTTTGAGAGATATTCATGTTTAAAGTTTGTACCCCGGTTAGTGGACGTAAAATGCCATGGGGTTGGGGAATGGGTCATTGAAAAGTCATAATTAATATTTTTTAAGCTCCCTAAAATCCCTCTCACGTTCACTTGTTGAAGCCCCTCTCAACTTAAGCATTTATGTAAATTGTGATCTTCATTTCCTCCTTTCGTGAGGATTCAACCATGTGAAACATGCGCTGCATTAGGAATTTTCGCTCTAAATTTTTTTCCTACGAAGGTTCGGAAGCTAAAGGTTTTATGAGGTGTTGAAATCTGAGAAGCTGCTGTAAAAATTTCAGATCAAGGTACACAATATTTTTGGAGATATGATGCAATGGAAGTCGAGGTTTTTTGCGAGGCTCACACAAAAATTCATATCAAAGAAGTGACCTTGGTAAATTTGTCATAACTCTCTCTTTGAGTATCGGATTGGAGATTCGTAAAACGTGGCAAATAGTGCACGATGTTTAATTTTCTCTCTATCAATTTCAGAACCAAATGAAGAAATAGTGACACGTGGCATGCCGTACAAATGCGCTCTGTGAAATAGTCCATAATTAGGGAATTGTGAAAGTTAGGTATAACTCTCTTGAAGAATCCAAAATTGGATCGGACTATGGCATTGGAAAGACAACTCAAAGGAATACTACGGGACCAAAAATTAGATATTGAGGATCTGAAATAACGAGAGATACACTAGATTCAATTTCGAGCTCCTAGAAGGGAAGAAAAAATCTAGATCATACGGTATCCAAAGTTCCTGAGACCAGGACTTTCTACGATAGCAAAGCAAAGCAAGGTGCAACGGTGTATGACAAGAGCAACAACCAAGGTGCATAACATCAACAAAAGTTCATCATATGAAGTCTTCAGAAGTGGGAGCTGCTTGAATAAAATCATTGTAAAAGTATCATTATTGTAGTCATTGTAAATACATTGTTAGCCTGTTAACTAGATGTCTCTATCTACCAAGGGTTGAAGGAGAGATAGTGTTGGGAGGTCTAGGATCATCATTAGGTGGTTGTGTCAAAGTTGGGGTTATGGTCTAGTATATCTTCTTCTTAAATAAATTATGTCATTAAAGTGGACAATTGTCCACAGTACGAGAGTCCATTCTTCTTTTGTTCTTCTATAGGGTGGTAGGGTGTTGCTGGGGTGAGTTGTAGCTCATTGGGTGTTGGGGAATCTCGTTCGATTAACTATTGAAGAATCTCGGCGTTGGAGCGTCCATCCGATGGGAGATGGAGAATAATGATTTTCTAGATTCTGAAAGTTGGAGCTTTATTTTCGATTGAGTTGAATATTAATTGTTAAGCATTAGGTGGTTTTGTCCGGGTAGTTTCACCTTAAAAAGCGCATGTATTGCATTATTGTTTCACTTTTGTTTTGCGCTATCATTGTACAAACAACATTAATAGCGAAGATTAAGCTAATTCTCTAATTGAAAGGAATGCGATTCACCCTCTCCCCTCCCCCTCTTGATGTTTCCAACAATTCAGTATTAGAGCTTGGTTCCTTCAATAACGGTTTAACAAGCTGGAAGGAGGTCATGGAGCATACCAAGAATGGTGTACCTCTTGATAAAATAATTATGCACTACGGAAAGGAAGAATGGAGGTCTATCTCTTAGCGCAAGGTTACGAAAATGGGACAACATTCAAAATGGATTTACATTAACCACGGATGAGCAAAGGTAAGAAGAATTTGATAGAGCGTGCAAAAGCAAAAGAATATTATTATCGGTGGACTTATTGAATGCTTATCACTGGGTGTTGGGTTGTAAAAATGCCAAAAATGTATGGGACAAGCTTGAGAATATGTATACGGTGACTCAAATGTCAAAGAAGCAAAGCTTCAAATCTATAGAAAAATTTGAGCAACTCGGAATGAAAGAAGATTGCAACATTGCGCATACTTCCAATACGTTTGATGAAATAACAATACTGCGGAAGGATTGGGAAGAGCGATTGACGAGAAGACTATTATACGAAAGATTCTTAGAATGTTACCGGGGAGATTCAACCCAAAGGAGTATCGGTCTTAGAATATAGTGCAAATCTGGAACCAAACTCAGCAAAGAGGAATTACATGCGGTTCTCATAGCATGTAAAATGAGACTTGATGAAGAAAAGATTACTTTGCATCTAGAAGCTGCCGTTCATTGCATCTAAGAAAACCAATAAGGATAAACAACCTTCAATTGAAAAAGACATGCACATAGAGGTATGAAAGAAAAAGAGATGATGAAGAAAGGTCTTTTAGATGAAGAATATGCTTAATTTCTGAGAAAACCCAAAAATTGGTAAGGAAAATTTAAGGTAGCTTCCATTGATATATTTGGTGTAATGAGGTTGGGCATTTTGCGGCAAAATGTCCAAACATAAGTGATGGAAACTCAAAAAGGAAAAGGATTTAAGAAATTCAACAAACAAGGATCCAAAAAGGAACTTTATCTCTAAAGAAGATAGCTCATCATTAGATGAAGAATGCTGACGACAAAGAAGAAGCCAATGAGAGAGTATTGTTTGTAGACCAAGCACAATAAACCCAAGCACAATAAACAAGAAGGTATCCAAACAACGAAGAATAAGGATGGACCATAGAAAGAATTTTATGAGGAAGCAATCAAGCTTATAAAAGATCTCAAGGCGGAGAAGATGCGGTTCAATGCTCTTGAAGAACAAGTTGAGGTCTCAAAATTGAAGTTTAAGAACACAAATGCATTGAAAGAGTCACTTCAAAAGAAGTTGGAAAAGCAACCAAGAAAGGGAAGAATTACGGACCGAAGTAGTCTCATTGCGTGAGGAAGTGAAGAAAGGAAAAACTTTTCAAAACTATGGCAACAACTCGAGGCATTGGAAGAACTCATCAACGATCAATGATATTACAACGACGGAAGCTGGAATCGATTCTGAAGAAGAAGAAGCGGGACCCCATGCAAAAAATACAATGGACATGAGATCGACATGCATGTAGACTTCAGCTGGACAATTCACAAGAACGACCTTGAAAGACAATTCCTCGACGAAAATTTTATCTGATTCTGACATATTTTATGGCCACTATTATTCATGTGGAGATTTTTGTCATAAAACTATGGGAATGTTGCCGTACCCTAAGGCAAATGCAATTCCATGATATACGTCAAATATGGACCTCCCCTGAAGGCTCGACGAAACATCAATAAGATTTGAACATTTAAGAAAATAATAATGAATGTTACAAATGTCGAAACTTTGGACACACTTAGCCAAAAGGCTGAGACTTGAAAGATCATAGAAGAATCTTTGAAGCCGCAGAAGACGAACGAACATGGAAGAAGAAGAAGAATGATAATTGTGTCTATAACTCAAGGCTCAAAAGAACAAAGATGTGTGGTATCTTTGATAAGTTTGTAAATGCACACGAAAATTTGGAGATAGAAATAAATTTGTATATACGAAGAAGAAGGATGGGCAAAATTGTCCTTTGGAAATGATGGATCTTCCAAATGTTATGGGATAGAATAATGTCCTCTCGGAAACAAGATACTCTGACGAGAATGTTATATTGGTTGAAAACATGAATCACAATCTGCTCGGTGTTGGAAAAATGTGTGATCAGAACACTGGCAATGCTATTCAACTCCTGAAATGTGAAATCGGGAAAGGCGTGTTTGAGTACAATTATGGCTGTGAAGTCCAACTCCAAACGACATATATGTTACGGATGAAGCAACTAAAGCATGTGTAATACCTAAAGAAGAGGATGATACAATAATTGGTAGCAATGATGATCAACTAAGTAGAATTTTGCTACAAAGCATTTGGGTTTAGGAATGTCACTCATTACCATACATTTTCACACCATGCTTCCATTATATCACACGCTATTCACCACCACATGTCACTTCATTTTCCCTATTATTCACCATTAATGGGTCTCATTTATATTTTCCAAATATTATTTATTTTTAAGCATTTATGAAAATTCTTGATTAAATATTAGAAAATAATATATTCTACTTTATATATGAAAGTGGAGTTGTTTTTGTGACATGTGTAGGTGCCCGAGGAAGCACGAACACCTTTATGTGGCATTGAATGATCAGAATTCCAATTTGAAGAGATAACCCTCATGGAGAAGATCAAGGATAAAGGGGGTTATGTGTCAGATGATTTGAGAGATGCTGTATGGAACTAAGAGATTAGTGGATGATCATTATGAGTTTGTTACTCATGCCATTGTATAAATAGGAGTACAATCTCCTCCATTTGTAATCTTGAAGTTTTGTAATCTTAGAAGCTTGGGGTGCAGGGTATGTAATCTTAGAAGCTTAGAGTTGGTTTGTAATGGAGATTTTGAAATAAAGATCCATACTTTGATTTTCTTCTGTCAGGAGTCTCCATTGAAGTGGTGCTTGTGGAGGTTATGGAGGGCCCCCCATGGCCTCACTTGCATGCTTATTTGCTTATTTTTGATGTAACTTAATTTATGTTTTTGTTTGATTTCAACTTTTAAGTTTTGTTAAATGTTCTAATATTGGAAGAGTCTTATTTGAAAGTGTTCTTGTAAAACCGTGGACCTCATCTGATTATTAAGATTTAGGTTGTTTCGTTTTTCAACTTTTAAGTTTTGCTAAATGTTCTAATATTAGGAGGAATCCTAAAATTCAAGTGTTCTTGTAAGAGAACCTTAGGATCTTGACAATTGTTGGATCTAGGTTTTATTAGTTGTTGAAGATCTTGATGAATATGTTCTTGTAAGGGAACTTTAAGATCTTGGACAAATTAGAATCTTTTCTACGTCTGTATATTTTAGATAATAACTATTTTACCTTCCGGGTTGACATTAAATTAAACTCTAATTGACATCATCGATTAGACACGAACATTTTGGCGCCGTTGCGGGGAAGTGCAACTAGAAAAGGTTTAGTAATTATTTTATGCATTTTTTTTTATGGACTAATTTGTGGAACTTGGTATGACAATGAGTTCATAAAGGAGTTCAAAGTTTGAGCATTTATTTTTGCACATAGTTAATTTAAATTTGTAGTTTTTATTTTAAACCCCCATTTCTCACTAATCCATCTACGGATGAGGTTTGACAATGTTAAGACATGTACTTCTTGGAAGGCAAGGGACAATCACCTTCGACCGACTCTAAGACATGATTCTCACATGTACATGCAAAACATAACGTAAAATTTTAAATCTTGATGTGAGCATGTTCGAACTTTTAATACATAGATGGCTTCAACTGGAAGCATTCTTTTGCGCGAAAATAAAACATCTTTCAAGTTAATGTAGAATAGATTAAAAATAAAAAAATAAAACGAGAGATCTAAATTTTGTCATAGAATTTCCTTGTAGAATTTTCTTTTAGTCTTGTTTTTTAAAAAAATATCATCTGTGAATAAAAAGAAATTGCTTCATCTTACATTTTCTATGTCTTGTTTCGTATCACGAGTGAGCCGGAGCTTGATTGTCGGAAAGCTTTGTCTTGAGAGTCCTTTGTGACATTGCGAAAGAGTGTAGATAATGCAAGGTTTTACAGCCATGAGATCTTAATTGTGTTTTATCCATTCATGCTAACTTTGCATAAATAAAACCAAGAGATTAGTATGTACTCTCTTCCCGCTTCGTGCGATCGGGGAAGATCGAAGAAAATCTATTGATTTTTTTCATAAAAAATATTCTTCTTTGGAAAATTAATGCAACATTATGACGATAAAGAATTTTGTGAATGAGCAAATTTAGTTTTCTTTTAATTTTAGTTAAAAAAAAAATTTCCCGAAATAATAATAATAATAATATATATATCATATATATATATATTATTAAAAAAAATATTCTTTTGAAAATTAACCATTTTTAATAAATATGTTCAATTTCATTTAAAAAAAAAAACAAAATACAACTCATTTAAAGAAAAAAAAAATTCACAATAAAAAAAAAAACAAAAAACAAATAAAACAAAATAAAAACAATTAAAAAAAAGGCATGTAATCTCATACACATATTAAAAAAGAAAAAAACCATGCAAATCAACGGCCCAAAATAAAATTTAAATCAAAGCCATTCGAATTAACACACTAATTTTTCTTTTGCATAAACCTTCACATTATGCGTTTTTCCTTGAGGTTTCCAAAACAATTTTTGCGTGGAAAATATGTTGAAATCAGCCCAATTTCCTCTCGATGGTGCATCGAGGTGAGCAACATGATAGGGAAATTGGGGGATCTTGTACTCCATATCTTGACAACGAAGGAAAGAAGAGTGCAAGTCAAAGGTCTACCCGAGGAAATTGCAATGTCAGAGCGAGAAGATCGTTTCCGCCAGCGGCCACCACGAAGAACGCGGAATTTCGGTACCTCGTATAGCAATAGCACAACCATATCGACCTTCAGTACATACTGTAATTATTTCCGGCGCCTTGAGACGAGAAAATGATTGCAGGTCAAAAAGGATGTTGAGAATTCGATTGCGGAACGGATGGAGAAGTGACCGAGTCGATGCTCGGATTTTATATAAAGCACTCATCGCACTCCAAGCATTGAATTAAATTATCTATCCACAAAAATTTGTGGATGTTTTGGTAAGAGTTTATGACACGGAATCTAAAGAGTATAATTACTACCATCCACGAAGCAGGAGAATCATGCAAAAATATTCACCATCGTGCTGTCATCGAATATGGAGGAAGGCATATGCGATCCCTTGTTAATGATGTGACGAAAAGAAGCTTTTGCCCAAATCAGAATAATCACATCCAAAATGGAATAGGGTCGGTTCGATAATGTTAGTAGTGAGAAGAGTTTTATTTTCTACAAGACCTCCAAATTGAATATAATTAGTCTATCCACCGCACACCATACCTTCATATGCCAAATCCGGCTATTTCACATATTTTGCATTTTATTGTGTGAATTCTGTTTCAGTTTGTTTTGTATTTTAGTTTTATTATGTTTTGTATTTATATATTGTATTTATTTTTTAATTTGTTTCGATTTGGTTATATATTGGTTAATTTTTGTTGTTATAATTAATATATTAATACTGTTAATTGTATTAATATATTAATATGTTATTATAATGGTATTTTGTTGTATATATTTAATATTTGTTAGGTTAATATAATTGTAATTTGTTATATTTTTAATTATAATTTGTTGTATATGTTTGCTAATTAATTAATGTTTGTTATAAAAATTGTATTAATTATTAATACATTAATATGTTTTATAATTGCATTAATTAATATAGTTATAATTTCTTGTTGTTGTTATATTTAATTATATAATTGTTGTTATGTTGGCTATGTATTTTGTTATTATATTGTTATGATTGTCTTAATACATTGTTTTGGGTTAGCATCATTGTTATTTTTATGTTATGATTGTTATTTAAAATAAATAAATTATTATTGTTATGTGTTTTGTGATTGTTTTGAAGGATTTAAAGGAATAAATGAAGGATAATGTGGCATAAAACAAAACTTTGGTGGCATAAAATCATGAGAATTACGGGAAGCTGGTTGAAATTGCAAGAGTTGGTACAAGGAAGTGAAAAAGGAGAGGTAAAATTAAAACACTTTCCACAAAATTCACACTGATTTGGAAAATAAATAATGGAACACTTGGAAACAAATTTTGAGGATCGATTTATCAAACATTTAGGATTCTATAGATGATGATTATATTACATTTGATAACTGGTTTGGCATTAAACTCATAACATCTTTATTATTAGATACTTTTATGTGACATACTAATATGCGAACAAAACATATCTTTTAATGCCAATCTTTTTATTTGAGCATATTTCTTGACACAAGCACGAGGTATTCACTTTTCATGGTTATTTTTAAGAGATAGTTGATTTTAATATCCATGAGATTAAGTCAATTTCAACACTTTTATTGTCCTTAATATGTTTTATTTGGTATGAAATTTTTGTGTAAAAATCATGAAGGGCCCCATGCATTTCTTCTAGAACACATATGTTTTCTTTACGCCAAGTTTTTTACGGAGTTACGGGATAATCAAGTGATTATTAAGGAGATATGTTGTGCGCACAATTGGTCTTCAAACGATTAAATTCATGAAAAACATAAAGACAAATCCATGTTCACAACCACAACCTTACACCTCCTTTTTGCAAAAGATTTTGAATTCCACGATTGTCGATCCCATAAGGCATACCATTTCCATGTCCATTTCCATGACAAGAGTTCTTGTTCATTCACCATGCATTTCCAATTACATCTATTCCTAACCCTTAATAAAAAGCCAAGAAGTTTACTTACAAACTTCTTGCCAAGCTCCATTCCATTTCCATTCCCTACCATTTTCTGTTCTGTGATAAAGAGCCTGCTTCTATGTATATCATTGAGTCAAAGTCTGAGAGTCTAGTATCTTTTGTAAGCTTACCTAGAGAGCTTGCATGCCTTAATGGAAAGTACTCTTGCCAATGAACAATGGGAGTACATTAATATCCCTTGTTCGTTGGATCTTGTAGGTGACTAGAGCCACAACAAACTTGTTAGTACCTCTACAAAGATGTGTTAGGCATCTTGACTCCCATTGGAATCAATGGTGGGAGCTCTCGTGTTGGCTAGTGGCATTGAGTGTGGCCACTAAGTCAGCATCTTCTTACTATGTTAGAGCTTGCATAGCATTTAATCATAGTAAGATTTGTGTGCCATCATTGTTGAAGACTTGAAGACCCATATTTTGGCAACGGATGAACGATTTCCTTTCATTTGTTTTTCGGCTTGTCATGACTTGGGGACAAGTCAATAAATGAAATTTTGAGAGAAAATGTAACTTCTATATTTTGTATACCTTCCGTATATACATTTTTTCATCCATATTTAGCAAACTCATCAGATTCAACGGTACAGCGAGAAGATCGACGTGATTCGGCAATCTGATTAGTCTTTCTCCAACTTATGACGGAGAAGAAGCTTTGAATCAAATTTAGCAACTAAACATACATGATTCATCCACTTCGTAGGTAGTAAGGTATGATGTTTTCTAGCAACATAATCTTGAAATTATTTTTGGGTCTTTAAAATGATGATATTTGGAAAATATTCCACTATTTCACTATTCTCTTTCTCATTAAAAAAAAAAAAAAAAAAAAAAAAAAAAAAAAAATTTGCAAAACCATGAGTTGGGAGGAAATTTGCTTCATTTTTTCCTCATTCATACATCTTAACCCATAGTCTTCCCACACAAATAAAAAAAACTACTACATAAAAATGATGAGCATATTAAATGACTTCTTAAATATGATGGGCATATTAAATGACTTCTTAAAATGATTGATCTCATGAAAGTAAATAATGATTGTAAACACAAGAACCAATCTTTAAAGAGACCTCAACAAAGTAAATAATGGGGGTTGTATCTTTAAAGACCAATCATTAAAGATGCAATCTTTGCAAAAAATAAAAAGTTATCCAAAGATGTGCAAATTTAAAGGAAGTCCATGATTGAAAGATGCTTGTTACACAAGAACCAAACATCTTGTAAAGGCTCGTATCTAAGAATCAAATCAAATAAATCATTGTAGTAGCTTGCATGAGGACATGCAAAGGCTTTGATTAGGAGTATGTTTGGGTTTCAAATGTCTCCAGTACCATACATTTTTCACTTACTATGCTTCTGATATATCCCTTACATTCATATGTCACTTCATTTCCCCTATTATTCATATTAATTGGGTCTCATTTATATTTTCCAAATATTATTTATTTTAAAGCATTTTTAAGAGAAATTCTTGATTAAATATTAGAAAATAATATATTTTACTTTATATATGGAAAGTGGGTTGTTTTTGTGACATGTGTAGGTGCTAAGGAAGCTTCCAAGACACCTTTATGTGGCCTTGAAGGATCAAATTCGAATTTGAGAAGATAAACCTTGTGGAGAAGATTATGATCTCATGGAGAAGATCAAGGACAAAAGAGGGTTATGTGTCTAGATGGTTGAGAGATTTATGGAACTAAAAGAGAGATTAGTGGATGATCATTATGAGTTTGTTACTCATCCCATTGTATAAATAGGGGTACAATCTCCTCCATTTGTAAGGTTGAAGTTTTTGTAATATTAGAATCTTGGAAGTTTTGTAATCTTGAAGTTTTTGTAATCTTAGAATTTTGGAGTATGTAATATTAGAAGCTTAGAGTTGTAACCTTAGAGTTGGTTTGTAATGGAGAATTTGAAATAAAGGATTTGAATTTGCTTCTATTATTGTGAGTCTCCATTGAAGTGGTGTGCTTGTGGAGTTATGGAGGGCCCCCATGGCCTCACTTGCATGCTTATTTGCTTATTTTAAGTATAATTTATTTTATGTTTTTGTTTGATTTCAGCTTTTAAATTTTGTTAAATGTTCTAATATTGGAAGGATCTTATTTGAAAGTGTTTTTGTAAGAGAACCATAAGATCTCAGAAAATTATTAGATTTAGGTTTGTTTCATTTCAACTTTTAAGTTTTGTTAAATGTTCTAATATTGGAGGAGATCCTAAAATTCAAGTGTTCTTGTAAGAGAACCTTAGGATCTTGACAATTGTTAGATCTAGGTTTGATTAGTTGTTGAAAGAGATCTTGATGAATATGTTCTTGTAAGGGAACTTTAAGATCTTGGACAAATTAGGAATCTTTCTAGATCTATATATTTTAGATAAGCACTTCTAAGTTTACCTTCCCGGGTTGACATTAAATTAAACTCTAATTGACATCATCAATTGGAACCAAACATTTTGGCGCCGTTGCCGGGGAAGTGCAACTAGAAGGATTTAGTAATTATTTTATGCATATGTTTTTATGGGCTAATTTGTGGAACTTGGTGACAGCAGGTTCATAAAGGAGTTCAAACTTTGGAGCATTTTTATTTTCGCACATAGTTAATTTAAATTCAGTTTTTATTTTAAACCCCCCATTTCTCACTAATCCATCTACGGATGAGGGCTTTGACAATGTCGAACAGGTACTTCTTGGAGAGCAAGGACAATAACCTTGAGCCAACTCTAAGACAGGTTACTCACATACTTGTAAAACATAATGTAAAATTTTTAAATCTTGATGTGAGCATGTTCAAACTTTTAATCCGTAGATGGCTTCACTGGAAGCATGCTTTTACTTAGAAAATAAAACATCTTTCATGTTAACGTAGAATAGATTAAAAATAAAAAATAAAACGAGATCTCGTAGAATTTCATCGTAGAATTTCGTCGTAGAATTTCATCGTAGAATTTCTTTGTAGAATTTTCTTTTAAGTCTTGTTTTTTTTAAATATCATCATGAATAAAAAGAGCTGCTTCATCTTTGCATTGCTATGTCTTGTTTCTGTATCACGGGTGAGCCAGGAGCTTGATTATCGGAAAGCTTTGTCTTCCGAGAGTCTAAACGCCCCCGTGACATTGCAGAAAGAGTATAGACAATGCAAGGTTTGATGGTAGATCTTAATTTTGTTTATTATCCATCCATGCTAACCTACATAAATAAAAACAAATCAAGAGATTAGTATGCTCTCTTCTTGTGCTTCGTGCGATCAGGAAGATCAGAAAATTTATTGATTTATTCAAATAAAAAAATACTCTTTCTGGAAAAATAATCTGCGATATGACAATAAAAATTTTTTTGTGAATGAGCAAATTTAGTTTTCTTTTAATTTTAGTTTAAAAAAAAAAAAAATCCCAAATAATAATAATAATAATATATATATCATATATATTATTATTAAAAAAAATTCTTTTGAAAACTAACCAATTTTTTTTAAAGAAATAAGTTCAATTTCATTTAAAAAACAAAAACAAAAACAAAATACAACTCATTTAAAGAAAAAAAATTCACAATAAAACAAAACAAAAAGCAAATAAAACAAAATAAAAACAATAAAAAAAAGGGCCAATCATCATAACCATATTAAAAAGAAAAAAACAAAACCATGCAAATCAACGGCCCCAAAATAAAAATTTGAAATCAAAGCCATGCGAATTAACACACTAATTTTTCTTTTGCATAAACCTTCACATTATGCATTTTCCTTCAGGGTTTCCAAAACAATTTTTGCGTGGAAAATATGTTGAAATCAAACCCCAAATTTCCTCTCGATGCATCGAGGCTAAGCAACATGATAGGGAAATTTGGGATCCGCACTCCATATCTTGACACTAAAGGGAAGAAGAGTGCAAGTCAAAGATAGCCAGGGAAATTGCAATGTACGAGCAGAAGATAGTTTCCATGACTGCCACCACAGAGAATGCAGAATTTCGCTATCTCATATAGCAATAGCACAGCCATATCAGCCTTGAGTACATCTACATCAATTATTTCCAACGTCTTGAGACAGGAGAAAATGATTGAGGTCAAAAAGGATGCTGAGAATTCAGTTCTGCGGGAACAAATGGAGAAATTACGAGGTCAATGCTGGGATTTTTCTGCAAAAACACTCATCTACCTCCAAGCGTTGAATTAAATTATCTATCCTGGCTGTGGATGTTTGGTAAAGGTTTATGACGTAGAATCTAACGAGTATAATTACTATCATCAACAGCTTAAGGAGGAGGAAATCATGCCAAAATATTCACCATCTATTTGCTGTCATCCAATATGGAGGAAGCTATATACTGATCCCTTGTTAATGATCCGCCAGAGGGAGCAAGAAGCTTTTTCCCAAATCAAGAATAATCCTATCAAAATGGAATACGGTCAGTTCAATAATGCGGCCGTGGTGAGAAGAGCCTCTTCTACAAGGCCTCCAAATTGAATATAAATTCGTTCCTATCCTGCCTATACCCTCCATATGCCAAATCCGGCTATTTCACATATTTTTCATTTTATCATGCGTTCTGTTTTGAATTTGTTTTGGTTTGTTTTGTATTTTTAGTTTTATTTTGTTTTGTATTTATATATTGTATTTATTTTTTTTTAATTTTTTTTTATTTGGTTATATATTTTTAGTTATAATTGGTTAATGTTTGTTGTTATAATTAATATATTAATATATTAATTGTATTAATATATTAATATGTTATTATAATAGTATTTTGTTGTTATTTATATTTTTAAATTTGTTGTATATGTTATTTAATTATTAATTAATGTTTGTTATAAAAATTGTATTAATATATTAATTGTATTAATTGTATTAATTATATTAATATATTAATATGTTTTATAATTGCATTAATTAATATAGTTATAATTTCTTGTTATTTGTTATATTTAATTATATAATTATTGTTATGTTGGCTATGTATTTTGTTATTATGTTGTTATAATATATGATTGTCTTAATACATTGTTTTAGGTTGTCATTGTTATTTTTATGTAATGATTGTTATCATTTAAAAAAAAATTAAAAATAAAAATAAAAAGTGTTATGTGTTTTGTGATTGTTTTGAAGGATTTAAAGGGTAAATGAAGGATATTGGCATAAAACAAAACTTTGGTGGCATGCAAATTGAGAGAATCATGAAAATTACAGGACTGATTGAAATTGCAAGAGTTGGTACAAGTGCAAAATAAAAATAAAAAAATTCCACAAAATTCACGCAGGTCTGCAAATAAATAATGGAACACTTGGAAACAAATTTTGAGGATCGATTTATCAAACATTTGGAGGATTCTATAGATGATGATTATCTTGTTTTTATAAGCTTCAAGTTGGCATTAAACTCATAACATCTCTCTGTTGAATGCTTTTATGTGACATACTAATATGCAGAACACAACAGATCTTTATAATGCCAATCTTTTTGCCAAGCACATTTCATGAGTTATCTGACACAAAGAGGGAGTATTACTTTTCATGGTTATTTTTAACAATGGATTGATATTAATATCATGATTGAGTCAATTTCAACACTTTGATTGTCCTTAATTTGTTTTATTTGGTATGAAATTTTTGCGTAAGAATCATGAAGGAAATGCGCATTCCTTCTTGAACACACTTATGTTTCTTTCTGCCAAGTTTTTTTTTACAGGTTACAGGATAATCAAGTGATCATTAAGGAGATTACATTGTGACGACAATTGGTCTTCCAAAGACTAAATTCATGAAAAATTCTAAAGACAAATCCATATCCACAACCACTACATTGCACCTCCCTTTTTGCAAAAGATTTTGAATTCCACCAATTGTCAATCCATAAAGCATACCATTTCCATGTCCATTTTTCACAGCAAGATTCTTGTTCATTCACCATGCATTTCCATTCATCTATTCCTAACCCATTAATAAAATCCAAGAAGTTTACTTACAAACTTCTTGCCATTTTCCATTTCCATTTCCATTTCCTACCATTTTTCATTTCCGCCAATAAAACCCTGCTTCTATGTATATCATTGAGTCAAAGTCCTAGAGTCTAATTATCTTTGTAAAAACACCTAGAGGCTTGCATGCCTTAATGGCAAGTACTCTTGCCAATGAAAAATGGGAGTACATTAATATCCCTTGTTCGTTGGATCTTGTAGGTGACTCGACCACAACAAACTTATTCGTACCTACAAAGATGTGTTAGGCATCTTGACTCCCATTGGAATCAATGGTGGGAGCTCTCGTGTTGGCTAGTGGCATTAATTAATGGCCACTAAGTCAACAACTTCTTACTATGTTCGACACCAGCACATTTAATCACATAGTAAGATTTGTGCCATCGACCATTGAAGACTTGAAGACCCATATTTTGTAGCAGATGAAGCAGATTTCCTTTCATTTGTTTTTCAGCTTGTCATGACTTGAGGACAAGTCAATAAATAAGGCTGGGGGGAGGAAAATGTAACTTCTATATTTTGTATACCTTCCAAGCCTTGTACATTTTCAGCCATATTCAACAAACTCATCAGATTCATTAGACTGTTCAGTAGAAGATCCAGCAGCAGATACGACAATATAGATCCGTCTTTCATCCACAACTTGCAGAAGAAGCTTCATATCTGAATTGCAGCAACTAAACATGCATGATTCATCCACTTCTGTAGGTAAGTAAGGTATGATGTTTTCTAACCTTTAATCTTGAAATTATTTTTAGATGCTAAAATGATGATATTTGGAAAATATTCCACTATTTCACTATTCCCTTTCTCATTAAAAATTGCCAAAAACCATCAGTTGGGGAGGGGGGAATTTCACACTTCATTTTTTCTCTCATTCATATTACATCTTAACCCACATAGTCTTCCCACAATAAAAACTACTACAAAATGATGAGCATATTAAATGACTTCTTAAAAATGATGAGCATATTAAATGACTTCTTAAAATGATTGATCTCAACAAAGTAAATAATGATTGTAAACACAAGAACCAATCATTAAAAAGAGATCTCAACAAAGTAAATAATGATTGTAACACAAGAACCAATCATTAAAAGATGCAAATGCTTTGCAAAAATAAAAAGTTATCCAAAGATGTGCAAAGTTAAAAGGAAGTCCATGATTGAAAGATGCTTGTTACACAAGAACCAAACATCTTGTAAAAGGAAGCTCATCTAAGAATCAAATCAAATAAGTCATTGTAGTAGCTTTGCATGATGAGTGACTGCAAAGAGCTCACGCTAAGAGTATGTTTGGGTTTTAAATGTCACTTATTACCATACATTTTTCACCCTATGCTCCCATTATATCACCCATTATTCACCACCATGTCACTTCATTTTCTATTATTCACCATTAATGGGTGTCCCATTTATATTTTCCAAATATTATTTATTTTTAAACATTTTTAAGAGAAAGATCGTGATTAAATATTAGAAAATAATATATTTTACTTTATATATGGAAAGTGGTTGTTTTTGTGACATGTGTAGGTGCCAAGGAGCTTCTAAGACACCTTTATATGGCCTTTAATGATCAAATTTGAATTTGAAGATAAACCCCTGGAGAAGATCAAGGACAGAAAAGGGGGTTATGTGTTCAGATGGTTGAGAGATGTTATGGAACTAAAGAGAGATTAGTGGATGACTATTATGAGTTTGTTACTCATCCCATTGTATAAATAGGATGCAATCTCCTCCAATTTGTAATCTTGAAGTTTTTGTAATCTTAGAATTTTGGGATGTAAATCTTAGAAGTTTTAGAGTTGTAATCTTAAGTTGGTCCGTAACTGGAGATTTTTGAACAAAGGATCATACTTCAATTTCTGCTTCTCACATCCTAGTCTCCATTAGTGGTGTGCTTTGTGGGAGTTATGGAGGGCCCCCATGGCCTCACTTGCATGCTTATTTGTTTATTTTAGGTATAATTTATTTTTATGTTTTTTGTTTGATTTCAGCTTTTCAAGTTTTTGTTAAATGTTCTAATATTGGAAGAGTCTTATTTGAAAGTGTTCTTGTAAGAGAACCATAAGATTTCACACAATTGCTTTAGATCTAGTGTTTATTTCATTTCAACTTTTTAAGTTCTTAGCAGATGTTCTAATGTTGGAAGAGATCTTGCAGAATATGTTCTTGTAAAGAACCATAGATCTCAGAAGCAATTGTTAGATCTCAGGTTTGGAAGAGATCTTGATGAATATGTTCTTGTAAGGGAACTCAGATCTTGGACAAATTAGGAATCATTATAGATCTATATATTTTAAATAAGCACTTTCTAAGTTTACCTTCCCTGGGTTGACAATTAAATTGAACCTCGATTGACATCATCAATTTGGAACCAAAAATTTTGGCACCATTGTTTATTATGCATCCACGCTAATCACATAATAAAACTAAACTGAAACATTAATATGCTTTCTTCGTGCTTCGTACGATCAGGAAAACTGAAAATCTGATTGATGTATTCCAATAAAAATACTCGGAAATTTAATCGTGATATCCGCTATCAATTGTTTGAGTCCTAATAATAAAAAAATAAATAAAAATAAAAATTCTTCTCTTGTAGAAATCTATTTTTTGTTCTTAGTTGTCCGTCTGCAGATCTCTCCCACCGCATTGTCAAAATGGCACACCAATACCTACCTAAATACCAACCTTGCACCGTCTTATTTTAGCATTGAAGAAGCATACCATAAACCCCGTAATGTGTCTTGTTAGAAAATCCTTCGATTGGTTTGTTGGGCAATCTTAGAACACACAAGCACCGTCTTAATAAATAATAAAATGAAAAAAAGGAAATTTCTGCCAAGTAATTACATCTTGAGTATGTTACAACTTATACCAATGGGTTGTCTAAAAGAACATTGAAATTACACTTTTTAGGTCTTTACCTTAATTGCACATAATTCGATTTTCTTTATTCCACTCATGTGAACTTTCCTAATTTTCAATAGCTGTATTGCGAGAACCGTACCAAATTATCCTTCGAACACTCAAGACTATATTCGCTTTATTTTGTCCTCTTGTAATTCAGTGTGACCAAAGTCTCAAGTGCGTTTATTGGACATTGAGATTGCAATTGAGTGAATGAGCAAAACTAAAATGATTTATTATTCCTTTATGCCTATGGCCTTGTGGAAATGATGTGCTCTCAACATTACAACAATACAATTTAATCGGATAGTTTTTAGATCGCCTGGATTGTGGCCTTTTTTTCTGTTTCTTCATTTACACAAATAAGAATTTTCGATAATTTAGGTTGAACAGAAGACCATATTACCCAACCACACTACAATTAAATGTGAAAATGGACACATAAATTTCAAAATTGGAATGATGCATCTTATATGCTATTTATTCAATTATCGAACTAAATTTCTTTTAAATCCATTCAATTATTCCAACAAGATACATTTTCAAATGATAAAATATATATTCCTTTTTTTCACGTAAAGACCGCAGGTTTGTGCATTAGTTTTGTTATTACATCTCGTGGACCGTTGAAGTTGGCCCCATTAGATAGCTCGGACTTGGAGAGACCTGAAAGGCGTAAAAGCGTTTTTGTGTTGTGGGAGATGATGAAAAAGGACTCGTAAACCTAGGTTAGATGGCAATGGAGAAACAAAGAAACGTAACTTCTGTGAAAAACTTGGCTTTTTAAAAGTATTTTCCGATCGAACCAAGGAAAAATTTTAAAAAACGAAGACATGGGTTTCTTTGGAACTCAATGAATTACATAACGATAAATCGTTTCTTGGATTCTTAACAGCTTCTGAGGGGGAAATCACAGTTCTTTCGGGACCCTGTTTTGGCTCTGACGTGGAGAGAGAAAATGGTAAATTAATGCACAACCAATTATAGCTTGAGAGCAAATCCCATGGGAAGAAGGTGATTGTTTAGTAGATTTTGTGGGATAATTTCCACCAAAATTAGGCCGGTCAATTTTATATTTGGATATTCGAAATTTCTATTTTCTTGGCATCAAATTGACTGCACGAGGAGAAGACCCCCAACGATTGGGAGAGATTTTGAGATTGTAGAGTGAATTCTTTTCGCCGTATTCCTTTCGATAAGAACACAGGTTATATTCGCACCTGACGGGAAGAGACCACGTCATCAAACTATGGGAGCTATATGCGTTAATCGAAAGGATCAACTCATCATGCCATGGTAATAAACGTGTTGAGTCGTCCCACTCGCATGTTGAACATATGAATTTCAATTTGTTTTCAAAGCAATGCGACATCAACGGATATTACATGGTAAAGAACATCAATGCAAAACAATAGTAAGAAAATGAGTTGCATCATTTTTAAGGGTTACTAGATATGCATTCATTTTCAAATTTGAAAGAATATATTGATTTGCAAGAAGCTTCGCATTCTTGTTGGAAAACTAGCCAAAAATTTTGTACACGATCATCTTGCAAAAACAGACACGCGGATTTTGAAGAAAACATTTTGGTGCCACCACGAAATTTTATGGTACCAAGAATCGAGGCAAACCTTTGAACTTTATTTCCTTAGAAACAAAATGTCACTTGAAAACGTAAGTGAAATTTGGTGCGTTTGAAATTCGGACATGCTTATGCATTCTATTTGCGCGTTGAAAGTCTTTGAAGGTCGGAAATGATGTGATACCATTGGTAAATTCTTTCATGGTCACTTTATTTAATTTTGTTTTTACAATCACTTTCGCATATACGATTCACATATTAAATGTAAATTGTTCATATATCTTAGGCATATGCATTGATTTTGTATATGCGCCCATTCAAGCATTTGATATTTTTTCATGTGTGTAACGTTGTGGGTTTGTTGATGTTATGTGTACATGGTAACCACATGTAAATCATTACATGTGATAAAATTTCAACGAGAAAGTAGCAAATTAGTTTTCTTTCAAGAATTTCTTTATTTTTATTTGATGATCCGTATTAAAATCTTGCAATTTCTTTAAAATGATGCGTATTTTGAGCAAATACAAGATCGATGACGTAGCATGAAATTCAATATCATATACGTAAATCATGAAACAATTTCAACAGTCGCTTCGGATTTGCATAATTGCAACGCAAAATTGAATTTTTATTTACATAAGAAGGGAAATTAATTATACACGATTTCACTATTTTAAAATGGATTTATAAAAATCATGCTAGAAATTGAGCCAACTTACGCATTTGATTTTTACTTTAAATATGTTTCATTGGTGTTTATGACACAAAACCCAAGTATAAATTTATCACTTTTTCTTGGACATATTTATGTTTTGTGAATGCCAAGTAGCAAAAGTTTTTGCGTTAACTTAGTTGAACATTCAAGGAGTCTAATTTGTCAATAGTTGGACTTCCACCGATCAATTTTATGATGAATTATGTGAATAAGTCCTGTATTCATTACAACAGCTCTTTTTCTTCCTGCAAAAATTGTAATCCCAATGAGTCCTCAATGCAGCTAAAATCCCTCTTTTTCTTAGCAAATTAATCATTCATCAAATCTACTTCTTTTCAGCACTTTTTTCTATTCACTAACCCACAAAATAAAACCAAAGAAGCTCACTTACAAGAAGCTCACTTATCGTCATTTCTTTCCCTGTTATTTCCATTTCTCTCTCACCATTATCTTCCGTAATAAAATCCTGCTTCATATCATATTACTCACTGTGTCATAGAGTCTAATTATCTTTGTAAAAACCTGAAAAGGCCAGGACATTTTAATGGCAGCATTTCTCTGCTGAAATGAACAAAGTAGAGTACATTAATATCCTTGTTCATTGGATCCGTAGGTGACTGCGCTGAACAAACTCATTCGTACCTACAAAGGTGTTAGGTATCTTGACTCCCATTAGAATCAATGGTCAGGAGTCTCTCGTGTGTTAAAGCTAATGGCATTCATTAATGGCGCACTAAATCAACAACTTCATTGTTCATACCAGTACATTTAAGATGTAGGCAGATTTGTGTACTGACGTTGAAGACTTGAAGACCCATAATTTGTAGTAATGAAGCAAATTTTCACATTGTGTCATTGTCATGACTTTGAGGGACAAGTCAAAAGATAAGGTTGAGGAGGAATGTAACTTATATATTTATATACCTTCCAAGCCTTATAGATTTTCAGCCATATTCACAGGTATCATCTGATTCACTTAGATTATCCAAAGAACAGATCACGACACATCAGATCCATCTTTCATCCACAACTTGAAGAAAGCTTTAATGATTGTATAGCACTGTGAACATATATAGATTCATCCACTGTAGGGAAGGTAACAAAGGGTATGATGTTTTCAACCTCTTAATCTTGAAATTATTTTTAGATGCTACAAATGATGACATTGGAAAATATTCCACTAGTTTTCACCATTCCTCTTTCTCATTAAAAATTGCCAAAAAACCATTAGTTGGGAAGGAAATTTCACACTCTCATTTTCTTTTCTCTATTCATGTTACATCTTAACCCGCATAGTCTTTCCCTACAATACAAAATGATGACATATTAAACTGACTTCTTAAAATGATTGATCTCATACAAAGTAAATAATGATTGTAACACAAGAACCAATCATTAAATAGAGATCTCAACAAAGTAAATAATGATTGGTAAATACGAGAACCCAATCATTAAAAGATGCAAATGCTTTGAAAAAATAAAAGTTATCCAAAGATATAAAATTTAAAAGGAAAGTCCATGATTGAAAGATGTCTTGTTACACAAGAACCAAACATCTTGTAAAAGGAAGCTCATTCAGAATTAAATCAAATAAGTAATTGTAGTAGTCAGACGTAGGACATGTGAAGAGTGCAGCTAGATATGTTTTGATTCTAAATGTCACTCATTACCATACATTTTTCACCTATGCTCCCATTATATCACCCATTATTCACCACCATGTCACTTTCATTTTCCTATTATTCACCATTAATGGTCTCATTTATATTTCTTTCAAATATTATTTATTTTTAAGCATTTTTAAGAGAAAAATCTTGATTAAATATTAGAAAATAATATTTTACTTTATACATGGAAAGTGGGTTGTTTTTGTGACAGTGTGTAGGTGCCAAGGAAGCTCTAAGACACCTTTATGTGGCCTTGAATGATCGAAAAATTGAATGAGAAGAGAATAAACCTCATGGAGAAGACCTGACAAGTCGATGGTCTAGATGAGTTGAGAGATGTATGGAACTAAAGAGATTAGTGGATGATCATTATGAGTTTGTTACTCATCCTATTGTATAAATAGAGCACAACTCCTCCATTTGTAATCTTGAAAGTTTTTTGTAATCTTAGAATTTTTGGAAATGTAATTCAGAAGCTAGAGTTATAATCTTAGAGTTGGTTTGTAATGAAGATTTTGAATGCAAGTGATCATACTTCAATGTTTGCTTCATATCCTGAGTCTCCATTGAAGTGGTGTGCAGGAGTTATGGGAGGGCACTTGGCTCCACTTGCATGCTTATTTGTTTATTTTAGGTATATGTTTATTTTATGTTTTTTGTTTGATTTCAGCTCAGTTTTTGTTAAATGTTCTAATATTCGAAGAGTTTTATTTGAAAGTGTTTTTGTGAAGAACTATGAAGATTTTGATTGTTAGATCTAGGGTTTTATTTCTATTTCAACTTTTGAGTTCTTAGGGAGTGTTCTAATTTGGAAGAGATCTTTGTAGAATATGTTCTCAGAAGAGAAACGCAGATCTCAAACAATTTGTTAGATCTAGTTTGGAAGAATCTGATGAATATGTGTATGAACTTCAAGATCTTGGACAAACTTAGGAATCCCTTTTCTAGATCTGCATATTTTCTAGATAGGCACTTCCAAGTTTACCTTCCCGGTTGACAATTAGAATTGAACTCTAACGTAGTATCATCAATTGGATCCAAAACATTCTATGTTACCAGTATTATGCATCCACGCTAACCTCGCATAAATAAAACTAAATCAAAAGATTAATATGTCTCTTCTTGCGCTTCGTGCGATCGTGAAAACTGCAGAAATTATTGATTTATTCCAATAAAATATATTGCCGAAATTTAATTGCGTATCTCTGTATCGATTGTTCTGAGTCCTAATAATAATAATAATATTCTTCTCTTTGTAGAAATGTTTTTTCTGTTCTTAGTTATTGTCACCAGATCTCCCATCGTATTGTCAAATGTGTGCACACCAATACCTACCAGATACCAACCTCAGACTTTGGTCTCGATTTTTGGTATTAAGAAGTATACCATAAACCATAATGTGCCTTTTTAAGAAAATCCTTTCGATTGGTATTGGGCAATCTTAGAACACACAAGCACCTCACTAATAAATAATAAATGAAAAAAAAGGAAATTTCACAGTAATTACATCTTGATATGTTACAACTTACTCCAATGGGTTATCTGAAAAAGAATATTGAAATTACACTTTTTCTAGGCTTTACCTTTAATTGCACATACTTCATTTTTTCTTTATTCCACTCATGTGAACCTTTCAATTTTCGATGGCTATACTAGCAGAACTCGCATGCCAAATTATCCCTTTGGATACACTAAGACTATATTCACTTTATTTTTTTCCTCTTGTAATTCAAGTCTTGCAATCAAAGTTCTGCAGCAGTCATTTATTGGACATTGAGATTGTGATCCCAGTGAATGAGCAGAACTAAAATGATTTATTATTCCTTTCAGTGCCATTACCGTGGAAATGATGTGCTCTGCAACATTACAACAATACAATTTAATTGGGATAGTTTTTTATCACCGGATTGTGGCCTTTTTTTCTGTTTCTTTCCAAATTTACATGCAAATAAGATTTCACGATGATAAGGTTGAACAGAAGATCATATTACCCAACCAATACTATAAATTCATGTGAAAATGGAGGCATAAATTCAAAATTGGAATGGATGCATCTGATATGTTGTTCATTCAATTATCGAACTAAATTTTTTTAAAATCCATTCAAGTATTCCCACAGACACATTTCGAAATGATAAAATATATATCTTTTTTCACGAAGAAAGACCTTAGGCTTGTATTCGTTTTGTTATTAATCTCATGACCGTTGTAGGCCCATCGTGATGGCTCGATTTGGAGAGACTTGAAGGAAAAAAGGGTTGTTAAAGTTGTGGAGATGATGAAAAGGATTCTTTAAACTGCAGTTAGATGGCAACGAGAAACAAAGAACACGTAACTTCCAGCGACTCGCTTTTTAAAAGCGATCGTACGATCGAACGAAAAAATTTAAAAAAACGGTAGCATGGGTTTTCGTCGAACCCAGAATGAATTACATAACCAATAAATCGTTTCCTTGGATTCTGTACCGTTTTAGGGAGAAATCGCGATGTTCTTTGGGACCTTGCTTTTGGTCTGACGCATGAGAGAAAATGGTAAATTAATGCACGACCAATTATAGCTCGAGAGCAATTGTTGTTGGGAAGAAGTGTGATTGCTTGTAGATTTTGTAGACAATTTCACCCAAAAATTATGCTTTGGTTTAATTTTTATATTTGGATATTTGAAATTTTCTATTTTCTTGGCATCAAATTGATTGCCGAATGGAGAAGACCCCAACGATTGGAGAGATTTTTGAGATTGTAGAGCGTAATGCTTTTCGACGTATTCCTTCGACAAGAACATGGTTATATCTGCACCCTACCAGAAGAGACTACGTCATCAAACTATGCAGTCTATGGCGCTAACTACGGATGACACCGACATGCCATGGTAATACAACGTGTTGAATCGTCCCATCGTGATGTTGAACATATGAATTACAATTTTGTTTTCAAAACAATGCGACATCGACCTGAATATTACATGGTAAAATAACATCAATGCAAAATAATGGTGAAAATAGAGTTGCATCATTTTTAAGGGTTACTAGATATGCATTCATTTTCAAATTTGAAAGAATATATTGTTGTAGTCGCATTTTTGTTTGAAACTAGCCAAAAATTTTGTGCGATCATCTTCACAAACAGATAACTGCTTTTGAAGACAAACATTTTGGTGCCACCGAAAAATTTTATGGTACTGTTAAGAATTGAGGCAAACCTTTAGAACTTTATTTCTTTGGAAACAAAATGCCTCTACTTTCAGAAACGTAAGTGAAATTTCGGCGTTGAAATTCGCGATATGCTTATGCATTCTATTTGGTGTGTTGAAAAGTCTTTAAGGTTGAAATGACTGTAATGCCATTGGTAACTCATGGTGACTTTATTGAATTTTGTTTTTACAATCACTTTTCGTACAATGATTCACATATTAAATGTAGAATTGGTTCATATATCTTAGGCATATGCATTGATTTTGTATGTGCGCTCCATTCAAGCATTTGATATTTTTTCATGTGTAACGTCAGGTTGTTGATGTTATAGGCAAATAGCACAAAAATCAGCTTACATGGCGAAACTTTCAACGAAAAGTAATAATTAGTTTTCTTTCTTGAATTTTCTTATTTTTATTTGATGCATCCGTATTAAAATCTTGTAAATTTTAAATGATACGTGATTTTTAGCAAATACGAGATCGATGACGACATGTGAAATTCAATATCATATCACGCAAATCATGAAAACAATTTTAATGGTAGTGTTGGAGTTTTGTATAATTGCATCGAAAATTGAATTTTATTTACACAAGAAGGGAATTAATTATACCGATTTCATATAAAGAAAATGGATTTATAAAAATCATAGACTGAATCAACCTGGTCACACATTTGATTTTACTTAAATATGTTTCATTGGTGTTTAATTTTTGACATAAACAAACCAAGTATAAATTGATCACTTTTTTCTTGGACATATTTATGTTTTGTGAATGCCAAGTTTTTATAGTGTTTGCGTTAATTAGACGAACATTCAAGGTATTTAATTTGTACTACTAGCTTCACTGCCAAAGATCAATTTTATGGGATGAATTGTGTGAATAATTCCATATCATTACAAACTGGATCTTTTTCTTCCTTTTGAAAAATTAAATCCCAATGAGTCCTCAATACGTGTCAAAACCCTTTTAGCAAGCTATGTTTTAATCATCACTAAAACTCTACTTTCTTTTTCATGCACTTTCTTTTTATTCACCTCAATCTGTACACCAAGAAGCTCACTTATTGTCATTTTCCTTGTCATTTCCATCTTTTTTCTTACCATTTAATCTTCCGCGATAAAATCTCGTTTTCACGTATCACTCAGCCAAAGTCGTAGAGTCTAATTATCTTTTAAAAAACTTAGAGGTTTGTATGCCTTAATGGCAGCATTTCTTTGCCAATGAACAATGGGAGTACATTAATATCCCTTGTTCATTGGATCTTGTAGGTGACTCGACCACAACAAGCTCATTTGTACCTACAAAGATGTGTTAGGCATCTTGACTCCCATTGGAATCAATGGTGGGAGCTCTCGTGTTGGCTAATGGCATTCATTAATGGCCACTAAATAAACAACTTCTTACTATGTTCGACACCAGCACATTTAATGACATAGTAAGATTTGTGCATTGACCGTTGAAGACCCTAAGACCCATAATTTGTAGTAAATGAAGCAAATTTCCTTTCATTGTTTTTCAGCTTGTCATGACTTGAGGACAAGTCAATAAATAAGGTTGGGGGGAGGAAAATGTAACTTATATATTTTGTATACCTTCCAAGCCTTATATATTTTCAGCCATATTCACAGACTCATCAGATTCATCAGACTATCTGAATGATACGACATACAACATAGATCCATCTTTCATCCACAACTCGTGAAGAAGCTTCAGATCATAATTGTAGCAATCGAACATGTATGATTCATCCACTCTGAGTAGGCAAAGGTAATGATGTTTTCTAACCTCTTTAATCTTGAAATTATTTTTTAGATGCTAAAATGATGATATTTGGGAAAAAGTATTCCACTATTTTACCATTCCTTTCTCATTAAAAATTGCCAAAAACCATCACCGGGAAGGGGGAATTTCACACTTCATTTTTCTCTCATTCATGTTACATATCACCCACATAGTCTTCCCATAATAAAATGATGAGCATATTAAACGATATTACTTAAAATGATTGATCTCTAAACAAAGTAAATAATGATTGTAACACAAGAACCAATCATTACATAGAGATCTCTAAATAAAGTAAATAATGATTGTAACACAAGAACCAATCATTAAAAGATGCAAATGCTTTGCAAAAATAAAAGTATCCAAAGATGTGCAAAGTTGAAAAAGGAAGTCCATGATTGAAATATGTTTGTTACACAAGAACCAAACATCTTGTAAAAGGAAGCTCATCTAAGAATTAAATCAAATAAGTCATTGTAGTAGTATTGCATGAGTGACATGCAGAGCTTCGAAATGAGAGTATGTTTGCTCAAAAATGTCACTCATTACCATACATTTTTTCACCTATGCCCCCATTATATCACTCATTATTCACCACCATGTCACTTCATTTTCCCTATCATTCACCATTAATGGGTCTCATTTATGTCCAAATATTATTTATTTTTAAGCATTTTTAAGAGAAAATCTTGATTAAATATTAGAAAATAAATATATTTTACTTTATATATGGAAAGTGGGTTGTTTTTTGTGACATGTGTAGGTGCTAAGGAAGCTGAAAGACACCTTTATGTGGCCTTGAATAGATCAAATTCGAATTTGAAGAGATAAACTCATGGAGAAGATCAGAGGGACAAAAAGAGGTTATGTGTTTAGATGGTTTGAGAGATGTATGGAACTAAAGAGAGATTAGCGGATGATCATAGTGAGTTTGTTACTCATCCCATTGTATAAATAGGAGTACAATCTCCTCCATTTGTAATCTTGAAGTTTTTGTAATCTTAGAATTTTTGGAGTATGTAATCTTAGAAGCTTAGAGTTGTAATCTTAGAGTTGGTTTGTAATGGATATTTTGAAATAAAGGATCATACTTCAATTTTGCTTCTACATCCGAGTCTCCATTGAAGTGGTGTGCTTGTGGAGTTATGGAGGGCACCCATGGCCTCACTTGCATGCTTATTTGTTTATTTTAGGTATAATTTATTTTTATGTTTTTTGTTGATTTCAATGCCAAGTTTTTGTTAAATGTTCTAATATTGGAAGAGTCTTATTTGAAAGTGTTCTTGTAAGAGAACCGTAAGATTTCATACAATTGTTAGATCTAGGTTTATTTCATTTCAAATCTTAAGTTCTTATTAGATGTTCTAATGTTGGAAGAGATCTTGTAGAATATGTTCTGGTAAGAGAACCATAGATCTCAAACAATTGTTAGATCTAGGTTTGGAAGAGATCTTGATGAATATGTTCTTGTAAGGGAACTTTAAGATCTTGGACAAATTAGGAATGTTTCTAGATCTATATATTTTAGATAAGCACTTCTAAGTTTACTTTCCTGGGTTGACAATTAAATTGAACTCTGATTGACATCATCAATTGGAACCAAACATCCCAATAATACATCAGCTACATCAAGAGGAGCAACATCACATAATACCTCATCCATGAATGGCTTGATGTTGTATCTTTAAGGCGGCATTGTTAGGCGGATGCAGTATATCTCTCCCTCGGGTGAAGCCACCCGATGGTATATGGGCTGCGGGTGTGCTATGGCCTGTAGGTCGAGCCGCTTCCCACGACCTCCGCCGAAATGAGATACTTTTGGCTTCGTCGCTATGAACGCATGCATGACAATCACACCACTCCTCGTGTCCTTCTTCGCATTTGTGGTGTTGTTCCGAGTCGCCTCGCTTTGGCCTTTCCCTTTTTTCTCGTGGTTCGGGGCACCTTCTCCCCTCGGCTTTGGATTCGCAGATCCAAAGTCTCGCTCTTCTCGCAGACAAATTTCGTCGCTGATTTTGGGCAAAGATAGCGATATGCCATGCCAAGCAATGTAATGTGGAGGAACTCATTTCCTCCCGAATGTGTTTGTTCAGTATAACTGCGGTACTTGAGCACCAAATGTCTCTCCCGAATCTTTAATACCCAAATTTTTGAGCAGTGGTATGGAACAAATTCGTCAGCTCGTGCACATCTTGATCCCTTTGCTCGCCATAGCATGCTCCATTGGATGTATTTATCCTCATAGCTCCTCACTCGGGGTAATATTGTTCGTTGGATGCCATCTCGCAACGAATTCTAAGTGGGTGTGGCCGAGAACGCAGAGGGTTCCAGCTCGTCCTCTTGCTCACAGTAGGTTTCACACCAGTCTTTCGACATGGGGAACGGCTTTCGAGGAGTAGAAAAAATATTTTCTCGCTGGAGAAATCATGGACCGTAGAAATACCATTCCAGATGAATTTAATCATCTATCTATGGTGTCCGTACATATGTCCGGCCTTCAAATACGTGAAATTTCAATTTTTACCCGTACCTTTAAGGGAGTGGCACCTCGCAGTGGGTCGTTGGATGCATATGCACCGTAGGTGGGCAACGTTGAAGGATCCGAGCGCAGTTATCCATCATCGCGTCCTTTTTTCTCGAGGGCGTCCCTCGAGAAATATTTTGATAGGATCTCCTCGCTCCCTCGTCTTTCTTTTCTTCCTCCATGGGATGCCATTGAGGTTTGTGAGGCCGATACCGCATGGGTTCAACCGGACCAAGCCCTAACTCCTTATACCGACTCACGTTGGGGACATGCAAAGAAAAAAATAGAAAGAGAAGACCGCTTTCGATACAACTGATCCCGCATTTATGTAGGAACACAATAAAATACAAAAAATAGACATAAACATAGAGATCACTACTACATTTGGCGGAAATTCCGACACTTGGTTCCTACGCTTTTGACCAAATGTCTGAAATTTCCCCAATTTTTTTTCCATCCCGCCCGAAACCATCGCTATACCGACATTTATAGAAAAGTCTCGCAATACCGACACTTAGAAAAGTGTCGCCATTGCGACGTTTGGAGGAAGACGCCGACACCAAGCGACACTATGACCAATGCGTCGCTATTGCGACGATCGCAAGTGCGACACACATGTCTAAGTGTCGTAATTGCGACGTTTGGAGGGCTTCGTTGCAATAGCGACGCCTTTCTCTACCGTCTGCGTATAACGACACTTATATGCGTGCTAAATACAAATACGAAACTTATATGCACGCTACATAAAAAATGATTTTATTGTTTCTGCATCCGTTGCAATAGCTACATTAACGTATGATATCACGTGCGCATTCACCCTCCGCTCTTGCACGAAACATTCGCCCTCGTGCTCTGCTGCACGTAATTTTTCCCTCAACTTTCTCCCCTCATTGTTCGTCAGCCCTCGTTAACAACATTCACCCTCGACTTTCTTGCAAAATGGTAAGTTCTTCATCGCAGGCCCTTCCTCCTATAGTAGGGTTGACTCTATTTGGGTTTTTTTTGGTCAATTCCATTGATTGTGTTAGGCCGTAGGGTTCTCTCTAGATGTCAAGAATCAAGATTCAATACCTCTATTATCTTCATCGCCCAATACAAGATTTAAATTTTTCCCAAAGAAACGCTTTATTAATTTGGCAGACCATTATTTCTCCCTCGCTTTAAAACCCTACATTTAAATGAAAACAAGCATTGCATTTCAACTACAAAAATCTATTAGTGTTCAAATGTACATGTGTGCTACATTAACGTCCGATATCACGCGCGCATTCACCCTCCGCTCTTCGCAACAACATTCGCCCCTCGCATCCGCCCCTCGCCCTGCTGCACGCATTCGCCCCTCGCATTCACCTCGCGCTCTTTGCACGCAAACGCTCGCCCCACATTCGCCCCTCGACTCTTTCGGCACGCATTCGCCCTCAACTCTTGCAAGTGCGCATTGGCCCCTCGCCCTCTTGAAAAATGGTAAGTTCTTACCGCAGTGCCCTTCCTCCCAGAGGGTTGACCCCGCGACCCTAACCAAATAGCTCCACTTGAGAAAAAATTTTCATAATCTTGGGGTCGGATATAATGCAGCAAACAATTGTAGTTATCATTCATGCTCCAACATATTAATATACTTTTTACATTGAACCCGAAGAAAGGGAAACAAGCAAATGCTAGCCATCATACAATGCTTTGACATAAGAGTTTTGAGTGACATACTTGAAAAAAGAACTCATCGACCGATATTTATAATCATTTGAGTTATTCAAGTTAAACACAATGTCAAGAATCAAGATTCAATACCCTCTATTATCTTCATCACCCAATACAAGATTTAAATTTTTTCCCAAAGAAACGCTTATTAAATTGGCGAACCATTATTTCTCCCCCGCTTTAAAAACCCTACATTTAAATGAAAACAAGCATTGCATTTCAACTACAAAAAATATATTAGTGTTCAAGTGTACATGTGTGCATCACTTGTGTAGGGTATTCCTTTTCCACTTTCACATTATCCAAGAATGTGTGCAAGATAGTTCATATTTTTTTTGATTTAGATTATCTTGAAAAAGGAAAGGTAAATTACTTCCCATGGAAAAAGAAGGTTTTCCTTTTTTACTACCGGAAATGGTACAAAAAAGTTCCATTTCTACCCGAAACTCCTATGAAACAGAACCAAATAAAGGCCATGTCCTCAATGGACATCATTTGGCTTTGAAAATGGCCATTGCACCGTGTTGTTTCTTATATTACAGCACGATAGTTTCTTAGGTCATTTCTTGTTTCTTGAGATGAAAAACAACCAAAGAAATCGTGAAGATCCTTTTTAAGAAATAAATGACCATTTCTCAATCATATCTCAACTATTTTTTATTTTATTCATCATGGGTTGCTTACTTTGAGAGAAATTTGACACTTTTATAAGGAATATAACATAAAAAACACAAAATGGGAAGGAATTGATGATGTAGATGACCTTTAGTTGTTGTCAATTAAGAATTGATAATACACGATGCATGTTCGTACTACAAACTAGATTCCTTCCGGAGTTAGGGCACATAGTATTGAATCAAAGTTGTAGTTTCAAACTTCTTGTATTGGTTCATCAATCTTGAAATTCAGAAATTGCATGTCTTCATTGCTTCATGTTTGAATAATTTGCATCATATCGTACAATAGGAAATTAGGAATTATGATTATTATTACTTTATGGATCTGTTAAGTTACTTTTAAGTTTGCATGGTTTAGTGTGAAATTATTCTAGTCCCCAAACACATATAATCAAGGAATTATAACGTGATTTCAAACATTAAATATCAACAAAATCGTTTAAAGGATATTGAAAGGAAAAAGGTGATGGAAGATAGAAAATGCCTTACTTAAATTCTCTAAGGATTTTTTCGTAGTTAGCTCCAAAAGCTTCACTTCAAGGCCTCTTCAAGATCGTCTCCAACAATGCTATACCATCACCTTCTAACAATGTTGCTCCAAAAATGTCCTCAAGGTATTCACAACAAGTTTACTAGAAGTTGCTCCAACAATATATTCAATAAGGTCTTCATTGTCAACTCGTCTCTTGTTTGGGTGCCTTAATGTGCAATGACATGTTTCTGTGGATCGAATTCAATGCAAGGCATATTTGAAACTCTAACTCTGTCAGTCCGATGTCTTATTAGAAATTATTTCAGCTTTTCATTTTGTGTTTTTAAGTTAGATATTGTTTTCAAGTTTTTACATTTATAATTTTATTGCAATGTGAGCGTACTGATGAGAGCAAAGGCAGAACAACCCGCAGACTGGGATAATAGCGAAAGAGGCCGTCGAAGAACATGTAAAGTGCCGCATTGCTCTATCTTCGTGTATTTTAGTTATTTACATAATTGAAATAATATTAATTTTGTTCAAATATGCAGACACCTAGCCATGGTACGCTCCCGATGATTCCCTCTTTGAGGAAGAGCTTTCTTCATCCCTATCTCCCGGGTGTTCTTGTTGTGAAAAAAAGGCACTAGATGCAAGGTCGAATTTAATACTTTGATAGACGTGCCTCAAACACCTGAAAGAGTAAGAGAAAATAAAACAACTTATGAGCCAGCCTAGAAATATATCATGTAATAATAAAAATTCAAAAGGATATTTTTTTTGTTCGCATGAGATGAATTGTGATAGTTTGATTTTTAATTTTTTACATCGACTAAACTAAAAAAATTTCTTTTGTATGTAGCTGTCAGGGCACTTGCTCGAATCCGTGTGTTGGTGGTAGTGGGACACAAGGGAAAGAGATTGCCCAACAACCCTCTTGTACACCTTCTACTCCTTTAGGTGCCGTGCAAGAAACACACCCTCGCCCAAGGTACACCCACCGCAACCGCCGAACGTGTGGGCAATGATGAGGATGATATGGCCAACTACATTATTGCGTTTCCGGAGCTACACGTGTCACTCCACAGTGACCATTAATGGCACGTTGTTGGTGAACGATGAAGGTGTCCCTATAAAGCATGTACAACTCCTGGTAAATTTTAATATTTTAACTATTTCATGTACTTTATCTAAAACATATTTATCACGATTTTTATTTTTTAAATTAATGATAATATCTTCTCGTGTAGGAAAGCAATGAGTTCTACAGTATCTAGAGAGCCATGCGTTGGTAATTTTTGGCCCAACCATACGCACGTGGTGGAATTCCCAGAGTTCCAACCTCGAAAAAAGAACTCCTAGATTATCTAGAAACCCTTTTTGGGGCTCAGCACATTTGACGTAACAAATGGTGGTTTCCGGGTAGCCAGCAAATATTTGAAATATACCAGGGACACCTATAGGACACAATTGCAATTTAAACCTAGATACGAGCTTCCTCTCACAGTTCCAGAGAGTGAGTGGGGAGCACTCATCCATGGTGGAAAAGAGAAAAGGGCAAAGAAAGAAGGAAAATGCCAACTGGACCCGCAAGGTAAATTACAACTTTGATTCAATAGCTTTAATTTTATCTATGTCTAAAATAAAAGTGTGCTACGTCATATCTCGACTTTAATATTTTGATGCTAGGTCGTCTCGACACCTCAAAGGCAACCAAAGCTAGGATTGAAAAAAAGGGCCATCACAAGCTAGGCCGTGTAGCTACTGAAATTGGCCGCAAGAATTGTAATTAAGTAGCTAAACATCTTATAATTAATTGTATCGCCTTCCAACGTTTTTTGTAATCCTATCAAATATGATTAAAAATACACGGACATATGTAATGTAGGGTGATGACTTCGGAACGTAAAACAACGGAGGAAGATAAAAATATCGCTTTCCATTTCGGCTATCAAGCCGTAGTTGAACGTCGCATAAGCTCGCAGTCCCAAGATCCGTAATGCCTCCGATAAGGTAAAACATTAACCTTTCAATATGTTTGTTTTCATCCATAAATTTAATGTCTAAAAAATTTGTTTAAACTGGGAGCAACACTACCGACGACGCAAATAACCCAGCTTTTAGAGCCAAATGTAGATGATCCTCACGTGCAACCCGATCATTGTAGTAGGGACCAGACGACAATGCTACTATCGCTGAGGGCCGTGACGGTAATTAATTTCCACTTATAATTTTTTATAATTATACCTTTATGGTTGTCCTTATAACGTTTTTTGTTTAAATGACATGAGAATGTTTCCCTCGAGGATCTTACCACCGTAGAGGAAGACATGGTAACGATCTAACTCGCCGACAACTGGTGCACCAGGTAAATAATCTCATTGCAATTTTTTTTATTAATATTACCGAACTAGTTCAATGATATTTAATGATAGTTCATAATTCAATATTAATCTTGTTCATGATTATTATCTAGGTTTTTTGTATGTGTTTTTTCATCTATTTGATTGTAAGCAAGTCTGCATGTTTCCTGTTGTTCACTATGATTTCTCCCATTACCACTCCCAGGATGAATCCGAATTTATTGTTACATAGGTTACTTTATTGTTACTATGATTTCTCCATTTACGATTTCATAGGTTACATCATGTAAAGTTGTCAATCTCAAAGTTGGTGATGAGCTTTAGTTCTCCGCATTTGGGGCTTTTCTCGATATTTTCTCCCTCATGTCATTCCCCGCATCACCTCGTTGTTTGAGCATGCCAATTGTCTACCACTTGTACCAATTGGCACATGTCAATCCTTGAGTGGTGCCACATTTCACCTATTTTCGTGAGAGTTTAGGGTTTTCTAACATAGCTTCGTAAATCCGATTCCAAAGGCTCGCTTGAATATTGTCACATAATACTCATGGTTTGGATTGATGAGCATGTTCCGAATGGTTGGTTTATTCATAATAACCACCCATATAGTCATCTTGAGATATTTCGAAGTTTTCTCGGGTAATTTCCTTTTTTCACCGTTTCTAGTGGGGTGATCCATCAATACCGGTGCTCTCGTAGTAGGGAATTTGTTTTTGGGGGATATAAAGGAGCATTTGATGTAGATATCCCATTGGATGCATTCATAGATGGGCACGAGAGGTCAAGAATTTAAATTAAAAATATGCAACCTTCTAGCATGGCAACTCGAAGGTCACGAGAGACACCGGTTAAAGATTGTTTTGTGGTGGCCTTAATATAGTCGTGATTTCTTTATATTATCTTAATGAAAATATATAGTCCGGTCTCATTAAAATGAGGATTGTGGTTGTATTTCTCTTTGGTTGCTTTCTCTCTAATGCTCCAAGTTTCCAAAAGTTGCGATAGTTGTTTAGTTTGCTCGTTACAACTTAAAAGTGGTTTTTAGCAATGGGAGTCATGTTTTTTAAGGTTCATACTAATATGAAGATCTTGTAATTATATATTCAGACATAAGAGAAGATGGCCTCTTCTTTGGGCGTATGACAACAATTTCCACATCTACCTCATTGGGTAACAATGGAAAGGGGAAGAAGTTGGGTCCAATGTTTGATAATTATGCGTACATAAATGTCTTCTTTCAGCTTTTTTCACCCATTTCATTTAATCACTCAAGAAGAAGAGGGACTCGAGATTACGCGCGTGAGAGAAGGTAGTTAATACAAGAGCTATGGAAAAGGAGTTGTACTTCAACAAGGATGGCTCGAGTTGACAAAAAAATTGCTGGTGTCGTAGAAAAATTATGTTTAAAGGAAGGTCACCTCGCACGTGAAAACTTCATTGCGGTGGATCTTTCTTGTCCACTTATATTCGATTTTAATGTGTTATTTTAATTTTTCATGGAGGGTTATTTTGGCATATGGTCCTGGCATTCAATTTCACACTTATCGAAAGCATTGTCCATTTGTCTTGCAGAGCGTGTGTGAACAAACTTGTTGATCTTGTTGGAGTCACCCTTGGGGCGAAGGGAAAAATGTTGTCTTGGAGAGCAAGCATGGTTCTCCGAAAATAGTTAATGATGGTGTGACGTAGCTAAGGAGGTAATTTGTAGATGTGTGCTTCCGGTTTTCTTTTTAACGTTGTATTAGTTCCCCCTCTTAAATGTCTTAGATTTGGTAGGTATAATTTGAAAACTCAAAGGTGAAAGGAAACATATTTGTTACCCAAAGTTGGTCTAAAAGGAAAGGGTTATGGTTGAGTCAAATTTTATTTTTTATTGATAGTGTAATGAAATGTATCTCAATGTTATGGTTTTGGCCTTTTTTATTGGTTGAATTAGAGGACCCATGCTGAAATATTGGGGCCAAGTAGGTCGGTTTTTCCCTTTTTCGCTGACTGTTTGGTGTATCTAATTGAATTAGTTGCTTAAGGTATTTTTGGTTGCAAACTCCTTTTCATTTTTCATACAAAGATTGGCCTTGTGAAATACATTTGATTGTGTGGTCTTGTTAGATCTACAACATTTGTAGTTGTTTAGTCTTATGGCCGAGAAATGCACTTTTATTATGGAAATAGTTGATGCAATATTGTCATTTAATCCTTTACCTATAGGTAGCATGTTGAGAAGTTTATTGTGAAACATTTGGTATTCAAAATGACACTTGATCCTATACGACATCATGCACTTGACTTCAAAAATTCATATTCAAAGTGTGCCGTACAATTCTTGCAAAATTTCAAATATTTATGTTGTTTTAAACCATTATCTTTTTCATGTATTGGATGTTGAAAATGTGAAAAAGACTTTGGTATGAAACCAACTCGGTGAATAATTTCCGAAAAGAAACAACCACTTCCAAGACATGATTTAGAAGTAGAACATATGTACTTATGAAGCATAGAAAGATATCCTTGATGCATTGTCAATGTTTGGCTAGGGTTATTTTTGGAGAAAATAACTCCTTATTCCTAGAATAGTGATCTTCAATACAAGTAAATGCCGAGAAGAGAGATCATCGTGTGATGCAAAACCGAAATTGGACCCCTAAGGAGAGCTGGGTGTGTCTACAATCTCTCCCACACATTTTCCCCTCGTTTAATCCCCTGCTCTTTTCCTCCAGCCTGGTCTTCATTGACTTCTTCTTTCTTCGGGTTTATTTATCAAATTCGTAGTATTTGATAAATAAATACCATCCACAATGGTTGGACTTTTAATTTATATTCTCCCGACTTTATATTATCTCCAAGCCTTATAACCAATGTTTAACTTTCAACACTTTGTATTTATACTCCACGTTTTCTTTTTAAATAAATAACTTGTAATGAACTTTCGGCTCTATATTTCACCACCCTGACCTTACAACAATCACGCCCAGTACTTATGCTAATTATCTGCCAATCATTTAATTAAACAATTTCATTATACTACCCGCCCCACCTATATATATCAATAACCAATCAAACACTAGTATCGTACTCGGATATCCTCCGCAGCACCTTAGTTAACCTCCGGCAAGTTCAACATGCGACCACCGTCCGATGGCCCTTCTCCAAATCAACGACTCTTGGCAATTTCCCGCTCGCTTCAACGTCGGGCTTTAACGCGCGATGGCGCGTGTTGGGACAGCGGTTTTCCGGGGGTCACTTCGCCACGTGTCGCATTCCCTATGGAATCGCTCGCGAATAGGAAATACCGCCTCACCCGCAAAAGTGGTGCGCAGATGGGCAACCCGCTTTTGTGATTCCGCTCGTGGTTTTGGTACGTGGCTTGACCACGGGTGCAAGTCTGTTCCACTATCATTTTGTTTGTTAACTCATGTCCAATCCCTTCAATAGTGCTCGAAAGCACAACAATCTTGTCTCTTTATTAAGCGGGATTTTTATATTTGAACGAATGTTGTTCAGTGACCCCCGGTGGGGTGAGTTCACGAGGTTATCCAACAATTTACGTGAATTCGCGTACAGAAAGAATGGAATTATCGCACCCAATTGCCTCACGCATAAAAAAATTCTTCACAATTAGCAGCTCGAGATAATTCAATGGCAACTATGCTTGGAAATCATTTAATTGGAAACAATTGTTCACACACACGAGGTTTATCGCATAAATCCCCTCTCTACTCTCCTCTTCCTCTCTACTTTTATTCATCCGAGGAATTAAAATTTATATACATAACATATGGCTCTTCGATTCTCCGAGAGGACCATTCTAGAAATCAAAAGGTCTAATTATAATAATTCAACTAACCGAAACTCGTTTGACTCCTACAACTCTAACTAGTCTAAGTAATAAGTACACGAGGTATTGACACCTAGATCGTTACAACTCAAATGTTTTTCGAACCCTCCTAGCCACAACATGTGGACAAAACCTCCTACATTGTCAAGCAGGTGCCTAATGCCCCCGCATCATCGTGTGACATAAACTTATTAACAAAAGTGAACAGGGAATGATTATTAATTATGGCATACTAAGTTGTCAAGTGATTTTGACTATTTGTCTTTAACATGTAAAAATGTTAAATTCCAAACTTACATCATCATGGTATTTTAGTAGATGTGTGATAGGTAGTATGATAGTATCATATTACCATTCTTCGTTGAGGAACCCACTTCATCCATTAAGATTTCTTTTCTAAAGAGTAACATTGTAGATAACCTTAAAAAACATTTGTTAACTATTTTTGTTTCGACCATTTGATTGTGTTTGATATGTAGAACTCATGGCAGCTAGTGTTTCTCCACTCATATTAAATAATTATTTCCAAAATTTTCTTGCTATTATTACTTTAGGAAAACCATGAAGACGATGAATTTCTTTTCACTACATACTCGCCACTTGGCTTGTTGTTTATGTACTTTGAGCTCTACAAAAAAAATCTACAAAATTTGTCTATATAAATGACCACAAAAATGTAATACTTACCTTTATATTTCAAAAGAACCCCGTAATAAAGTCTATTGATATATCTTCTAGTATTTGAATATGTATGTGGAATAGTTGAAGTAACCCTAGAGATTTTACTATCTCTTTTTTATTTATTATGCAAACCTACCTTCTCTTACAAAATTTTTGAATATCTTTCTTCATTCCTTCCAAAAATATATTTTTTGATCCTTTGAGATGTTTTTTAAGGAACTCGCGTCCTACCATCGTAGAGACATGGGACTCCCTTTAATATTTGTTTATTCAAATATGCTTGCATGCATAAAAATATTCTACATTTGCACCAAAGTATATCTCTCTCACTCCCAATGCTCCATAGAGTTCATCCCATCCTTTATAAATTTTAGTTTTTTGTTTAGTACTATTGTCATTTTTTCCATTATGGAAAGCTTCTTATAGCCACCTAGGAACAGAAAATGTAATTGGATATAAATTTGAGGCCTCTTCTATTTTTAGAAAGAGCATCATGTACTAAATTTTCCTTACCCTTTTTGCAGATTATCTCATAATTAAAATTTTTCATTTTTTTCTCCTCATTTTTGTTAATCTTCCAATGAAATCCATAGCTTCAAAAAATACTTTATGCTATCATGGTATATCTTGACTTTAAAGTACCTCCCGATGATATACTATCCCCATTTTTTATTGCATGTAATATTGCTTCCATTTATTTTTCATACGTAGATTTCACCAAATATTTTCTTTGAATTCCTTGCTTTTAAAAGCCAATGATATCCCTTATTGTGTTAATGTTACATAAATTCCTTGTCCTAGTGCCTCACACTCTACTATGAATGTTTTACCAAAAGTAGGTGCAACCGATGTTAGTGTAGAAGACATGGCATCCATTAAAAGAGAGAATGCCAAAGTAGCCTCATCATTCCATATAAATGATATTTTCTTCAAGAGATTGTGAGTGGACTTGAAATGCATGCATAATTCTTAACAAATGATCAATAATATCATGTAAGTCTAAAAAATCTCTCTAATAACCTTGATTTTCTTAGGAATAGGTCATTTTGTAATAGCTTGCATCTTTTTGAGGCTCCAACTTCCCTCCTTCCTTTAAAACAATATGAACCAAATACTCAAATTCTTATTTCCCAAAAGCACATTTGGATATTTTTCACATAAAAATGATTGTTCTCAATAATTTATATAACTTTTTCCACATGTTTACTAGTGTGGTATTCCCTATGATTTATTATAAATATGTGTATTATCAAAGAAAACCAACACAAATTTTATAAGATGGGATCAAACAAATTGTTCTTAAGTCGAGCTCGCCGGACTTCAAACGACTGATAAACCATAATTCAAACCAAATTCGCTTCCAAAAATGGCCTGGTCGATGTTTGCCAATTTTGTGACGCGTAAAACCAAATGAATTCCGCCCTAATCTTTTTTCGGGTCCGGGTTGGTCCCGGCGATCGAGGGAGAGTTGTGACGCGAATTTCTTATCAAATTCGCCTAATATTTTTCGGTCCGATTTTCCACCGCGCGAGCGACCCAAACAAATATCCGCTCCTATCCTCTCGTGACTGAAACCATCATACATGTTGAAGTCATCAATCAAAACCCGCCACCCTTTTGACTTTGTAAATAAATCATTGTTCATGGTACGCTAGCCGTCTTCCATGCAACAAAATTCAAAAATCAATCTCAACGTCATCGATCGTTACCTTTGTCGAAGAGAATTGAAGCTGAGTATTTCAGTGGTTCTTCTCGTCATAACCAAGGCACTGTTTAAACACGTTTCACTTTCTCGTAAACAGTATTTATTCCAATTCCCCGCTAAACTCGCAGAAAAATCCCGGTTTTAGTTTTAATTTCGCACTAAGGTGTGAAAAGAAGTTCATTTTGGTCTTTTTCGTTCCCGTAATCGCAATTATATTCCCAAAACGGTAATTGTGCCCCTTTTCCACAAAAACCCTCGAAATTTCATCGAATCCACAAGAACCTGTAAATGGAAGTTCCCTCGTAGCTCGAATGTCATGCCCATCAATGCCCCTCACAAGGACTTGGATTATTTGCCTTTAGCCGATATGGATTTTCAAATTAAGGACTTGCGTCTCGATGAGAATCCTCTTCGAATATTTTGTCGCCGAGAGACAATTATTTGAATGGTTTTGACATCTTTGGACTTTGGGAATCAAATCTTCCTATAATACCTTCTCCCCTCACCCATATTTTTCCCGAAAGTTAATCCATTATTGCTACGTAAATTATGATCCCAACCAACGAGCGCTTTATCCCTCAAGTCAAAATGTCCTTTTCCCAATAATCGCTCAATCCATAAATGAAATGCTACAATTCCAACCTCAGTCAAGCTCTACTCCCCGTCCATGGTTGAATTACTTGAGAAATCTACGAAGTTATCCCATGAAGAGTTAAACCGCCTATGCCAAACCTTCATGTTACCAGAGCATCACCCTAAAAACCTCCCCCTTATGGTTATACTTTTTTCATCGATGAGGGTAGACTTATTTTAAACATGATATCTTCCATAATGGGCTTCAATACTAGTGAGTATGTTGATTAGTTAACCCTAGTATTGTTATCCATTTTTACCCTGGGCATGCTTTCTCCTCATCGTCAAGTACAATTTTGCATCTTATATTGCCGACAAAAATCCATGATCACTTCATGAGATTTGAGAATGAGAGAGTATTTAAGTATTCTTCTCATCATATATCATCTCATGATTTAATTTCGACCCAGTAAAAATTTCCTTTTTATGTTAAGAAACTTGATGCCAAAGGGAATCCTAGGTCACCATCTTTTGGTCTCGCCATTACTCACAATTCCCTCGATTCTCCTTATTCCTATAATGAGTTTTTCGACCTTTTTGTTCATCCCGCAACTACCTTGTTGACAGAGTCTCTCCTCCTAGAATTAACAATGAAATCAAGAAAATCCTTCAAACTCTCAAAGTCATTACAAGATAGGTGACCGGTACCTATATCAAAACTACACAAGAGATCGTGATATATAGATGTGAATTATGCCCATTCAAACCGCCCAAGTATGTCCCAATGAGACTCTTTTGCATTAGAATATTTCTGTGCGATGAATAATTCAGTATATAATTCATTTTTGCAATGCAAAGAAAAAGGCTCAACTCGTGATCAAGAGCCAATTAGTCCCTTCATTTGTAACTCTAGGGAAGCCGGAAAGGAAGCCGAAAGTGATTTTAGAAGACTATATCGCACTACAAAAGAGTTTCTACTCGGGTGCCTTATGATCCAAACAACTTTATCCGTGATAGAAGAATGAAAAATAACAAATACTATACATCCATCAAAGAACTCTAAACAGAACAATATGCTAATATGGATGAATGGACTGAAGGGACATTGGTTGAAAATGATAGTGAGCAGAGTCAATGTTGAAAATGTAATGAAAGATATTGAAAAGATACTTGACCTAGAATCTTTTGGAGAGGTGCGGTGGTTCTTCTTCACCCAAGACTTTACAACAAAATTTGCGTAGAGATTAGCATATAGCAAGAGAATCTCCAAAAGAAAAGAAAAGGAGCCCGATATACAAATAATTGAAAAATTCATAATGACAACAAGTAACCGCAGACTTCTAAAGAACAAGGTCAAGGAAAAATTCCTACTCTATCGACTGCATGAGCCAGCAAATTTCTATTTTACAAAATCCTCTCGAATATAGAAAAGGGCAAAAAGAGAGAGGCTGAAACAACTACTCCTATTGGTGGCTCTTCCGAACAGCAAGATGTTAAAAGGAAGAAATTAACTCCCCTTCCGTAAGATGAATCATTTTCATGAAATCTCGATGACCCAGGGAAGAGAAGACAAACTAAAAACGATACAGTAGTGGGACATCCACTAATTTTCAGAATACAGAGGCAACAAAGTGCAAAAATATCTTCTTTCAAACCTCCAAAGAAAATTCCCGGGACATCAAAAGAACATTCATCAATATAGAGGCTAGAACGATCCACTTAGACTTCAAGTGTACAACCAATTTTTGAAGATGGCTCGAAAAAATCAAGAAAGATTGATGTCGCCTTATGACATCCAACATGGTAAGATGTTAATGAGCCATTTGAAGCCCAAGGTGCAGCCCTCGCATAGCTACATATTACGTTAGGACTAATTTTGAAGTCTTAGCAAAGGATATCCATCCTTTAGATCAAATTGAGCTACACAAGCAAACATGTGAGATGATTTATTCTACTTCGACTGGGATAAATCAATGATGACCCATAAGTTACAGTGATTTCTTTGGATAATACTAATACACAACTAGAAATGAAAAAGCCTCCTCCCAGAGCTAAGGATAACAGAATAAAAAATTTAGAGGAAATAATCATTGGTTTGGGTCATAATCCTAAAGATGTGAAAGGTATTGAAGCTTTTGATCAAGAGAAAAGATGATGATATTGCACTACTGAGAAAAAAATTAAAGTTACCGGCCTCAAGACATCCCATGCGATCATAAATCATCAAACAAAATTGAGGAAGAACTAATGGATTTGATCTTAAAATTGAATGAGCAACTTAACGTAACTAAAAAGAGCTTGAGAATGCATTAAAAGATAAGCAGGAAAAATATTCTAGTATCTACAATAGGAGTAGTGACAGTACAACAACAATAAAGTCACCAAAGAGAATTGTCACAGAGCAACACCGCAAATTTGAACACCGATGAATTAACAAAGTCAATGGAAGATATGAACATTCAAAGCCATAAAGCTTCACAAAACAAAGGAACAATTGGCCACTCTAGAACATAAATATGATCTTTCAAAAAATGAGTGTTGCCGATAAAACAAGAGAAGTGAACAAATTAGAAAAAACAAATCAAAGCATTGGAAAAGGATCTCACATTGGAGAAACCTTTAAAAGAAATAAATGAAATTCTTTGGGATAATATCATTCAATCAATAAAGGATGTTTGGTCCTCAATTCAGTATAATGGATGAAGAAAATAACTTAGTTAAATTGGCTTTCGGGATGAGATTGAGAGATCAAGACAAGAGTTGGGAAATATGCCGTAAGAGGCCAATAGACTTATACATTTTTTGAATACTCGTACTAAGAATCAACTTGGTGAAATTGGTATTCAAGACAGACTCGGAACAAATTTCTGGAAATAAAGAGAGTTTTTCACTAAAAGAACTCGTGCATGCAAATTTAGAAAGAAGGTGCTCGATATGCAAGAAGAAATCATTGCCTTCGAGAGAAAGATTGAATATTTTGTTAAATAGAGGATTTCCCACCCTATAGTTGCGTAAGATAAGCTAATGGACCTTGATAGTTATGTTGAAAAATTGGACAAATATGCCGATAATCAAGCTAGTTCTTCAACCGTCCATCAACAAAGAAAGATTGCCTACAAGGAAAAACCTTCATGACAGATTGGAGAATTTATTTTATCTTGAGCATGAAGTAAATCATTTATTCCCAAATCAGCCCTAATTTCTTCGATATACCGAGGTTGATGAAACATTAAGAAATTTGCAAAGGACCGTAGTGTCGAAGTTCAATGGTGGGAAGAAATGATGGAACTTTTGTAAAAAAATTATCCTTACATAAATTTTTGCCTATTTACCACAGATATCATGATAAAAAGGATAAAAGGATGAACAAAGGTCAAAACAAGACGTAGCGCTTAAAGAGTATCGCTTAAAGAGGTCAAAGAGTAGCAAAGCGTAAAGAGTATCGTATTGTCGATAATCTCCATGTGGACCGCGTATCGGGTTTTATATCAAGTCCTCGTATGTGACATGGGGGTATTTTTCTATCACTCGTCTGCGGTGGGACTTCCACATTTCTGGATGGATATTTGGGTTCCAATCTTTAGATGTGAAAATGTAATGACTTCATGGATCGTTTTACTTCATATAATATATTCAAAACAACATTTTTTTCTCTTGTGAAAAAAAATGATTAATGTTTATCACTCGCCTTCAAAACTCAGCGTATGTCGGGTCTATGTTGTCGGTTTATTGATATGGTCTCATGGTCTTTTTATATTTGGGACATATCACACTCCTCACATGATTAGCATTTTTTCTCTGCTCAAGTATTTTGGGTACTTTAATTTGTATTTGGAACAATGGACGTTTCGTACTCTATCTATTGTTTTACTATTCTACATATTGCTATTTCACTTTCTTATAGATGCCTTGGGCATATTTGGATGCTTTTTTCGCATTTGTCGATAATCTCCATGTGGACCATCATCGGGTTTTATATCAAGTCCCCCGTATGTGACATGGGGTATTTTTTCTATCACCTGTCTGGGGTGGGACTTCCACTTTCTCTCGGATGGATATTTGGGTTCCAATCTTCATACATGTGAAAATGTAATGACTTCATGGATTGTTTTACTTCATATAATATATTCAAAACAACGTTTTTTATCTTGTGAAAAAAAATGATTAATGTTTATCACTCGCCTTCAAAACTAGCTATGTCGGTCTATGTTGTCGGGTTTATTGATATGGTCTCATGGTCTTTTTATATTTTGGACATATCACACTCCTCACATGATTAGCGTTTTTCTCTGTTCAAGGATTTTGGGTACTTTAATTTGTATTTGGAACAATGGACGCTGTGACTTTTATCTCGTTGCTTTACTATTCTACATACTGCTATTTCACTTTTCTTATAGATGCCTCCGGCATATTTGGATGCTTTCTCAGATTGTCGTATAATCTCCATGTGGACCGTTATCGGGTTTTATATCATGTCCGTATGTGACATGGGGTATTTTTTCTATCATTGTCCTGGGGGTGGGACTTCCACTTTTCCGGATGGATATTTGGGTTCAAATCTTCGGATGTGAAAATGTAATGACTTCATGGACTGCTTTTACTTCATATAATATATTCAAAAACAACGTTTTTTCCTCTTTTTAAAGTTTCATATTTTTTTTAAAAAATTGAACCTATCAGTCGCACTCCGACGCCTTGTAAGCGCTCTGAATTACGACATATTAGAAACATCTGAAGAGCGACGTTCAAAACGCTCGGGACCACATTTCGCTCACAATTGTGACAGCTTTACGACTTCGAAGAGCTGACGTTTCAAACGTCGACCACATTTTCGTCGTGACTGTAGACAACATGACGTCGGAAGAGCGACGTTCTAAACATCGGACCACATTTCGTCGGAAGTGCGACAGTTTATAAAGGTCGGAAGTGCGACGGATTGGGAAACATTGGAAGAGTGACACTTGTTTGGAAGCGACGGAAAAAGTGTCGATAGTGCGACACTTTTTAGTTGCGTCGAAACTGCGACGGTATGGTAAACCACGTTTTGCCCGCCCTCGAACTGTCGCTCTTGCGACGATTATGTGTCGGAATAGCGACGATTTGGCCGTCGGAATTTCCGCCAAATTTTCTAGTGGATGTAGCGGAAATAATAATTCATTTATTTAAATCAAATGACTGAAATATAGGTATAGACATAATGGAAATAAAAATAGCTAGGGTGTTGATAGCGTATCTCTGAGAAGATATGTGGCAGCTACAAACCTCTGAACTATGTTGCAATGAGGCTCGAGGGCCTATTTATTATTAAGAAACAATGGAGAACTCTAAACATCCAAAAACCTAACCCTAGGAGATGAAGCGCCAAAAATATGGGCCCCGTTTGTGTAAATTGGTGTTTCAACTTCCCGGGGATGTAACTTCGGCATACGATCTCCGTTTGACATGTATCATACCTCATCATAAAGATCTATCCAAGGAGTACAACTTTCGGTGTGAGCAACATATGTTGCTCCCAGTTTTCCCAAAAAATGTTGTCTAGGGCCTTAAAAAGGCTCCGGAAATTCAAGGCCCGAAAAACTGCTAAAAATAGTAAGTTGTGCTGCAACATAAAAACTGAAAGAACTGATGGTGGGAGTTCAAATGGAATAGGTGGGTGGCCACCAATATCCACCTGGATCATTAAGGCCCCAAAATGGCTCCAAGAGTGCAGGACCCGAAAGCCTACTAAAAATAGTAAGTTGTGCTGAATGTGAAAAGTTGAATGAATTGATGGTGTGGTGTCCAAATGGAATAGGTGGGTGGCCACCGATATCCACCTGGATCATTCCTCCCTCCTTAGGAAGAAATAGTCCCCATTGCATTGAGATCCTCCATGAGATGAGGAAAATTTTGTTGAAATGGGTATTAGATTTGCTGAAGATGTCATGGACCTGCGGGCGAACATGCTGGATGCGTTTAGTAAATTTGGTTTTTTTATCAGCCTCAGACAATACATGTGTGGATTCTGTATGTGTAGTTGCAGGAGGTATGACAACATCAAGCGGTAGTGCGTTGGGGGTAAGAGCGATGGACTGCTTGTCCTGACAATGTAGAGGGACCTTTGTGAGTGACGATAAAATGTCCTCGTATTCCTCCATGACTTTGTCCATATTCTGCAGCCGTGTAGGGGAGCCATGTTTCGAGGTTGTGGCCACAATATTATTCTTTCCCTGTGAGCGAGTTGTAAGGAAAATAAATTTTCTGGTTTGGGAAACAATCTCACTGCGTTGTTTTGCAGTAGTCAAAGAGATGACAGGAGGTGGTACTACCTCCGATATCCTATACAAGTTATTTCCCAAAGTAATAATAACAGCACGAGGCCTAGACTCATACACAGCATGTCGCCTCCACAAATATGGTTGGCTAAATAATACATTAGCTACATCAAGAGGAGCAACATCACATAATACCTCATACGTGAATGGCTTGATGTTGTACGGAAGGCGACACTATTGGCGGATGTGGATATATCTTCCTGGGTGAAGCCACCTGATGGTATATGGTTGCGGGTGTGCTATGGTCGGTAGGTCAAGCCACTTCACGACCTTTGCTAAAATGAGATTCTTTTGGCTTCCACTATCGACAAGGAATTGCATTGGAAAACCCTTCACCCACATGTATGAGTGGAAGAGGCACTCCCCCTCCTCTGAATCCTCGGGATCCTCCCTCTGGATCTTGGTGGTGGCAACAATGGCACTGGGATCCACATCAATGATTTTCTTCCCTTTGTCATTTCCTTTGTATTTTTCTGACTTAGGATCAGAAAATGCATCTGATTCAGGCGCCTTTAGTTCGACCACCAATGACTGTTTTTCCCGACACTCGTTTGTGTTGTGAATGGGGTTGTTATTAAATTCACACCACTTCCCTGTGTCCTTCTTCGGATTTGTGGTGTTGTTTCGAGTCACCCCGCTTTGGCCTTTCCCCTTGTTCTGCTATTTGGAGGCACCTTTCCCTGGCTCGGATTCGCAGATCCAAAGTCTCACTTCTTCTGCTTAAATTTCTGCTCGATCTTGGTGCATAGCGATATGCCGTGCCAAGTGATGTAATGTCGAGGAACTCCATTTCCTCCTGAATGTGTTTGTACAGACATATGCTGTACTTGAGCACCAAATGTCTCTCTGAATCTTTAATACCCAACTTTGTGCATAGAGTATGGAACAAATTCGTCAGTTCGTGCACATCTTGATCCCTTTGCTGCCGTAGCATGCTCCATTGGATGTATTTGTCCTCATAGCTCCCCACAGGGTAATATTGTTCCTTGAAGTCGTCAATGAATGAATTCCAAGTGGGTGTGCCCGAGAATAGAGAGGGTTCCCCTTCATCCTCTTGCTCACAATAGGTTTCCCACCAATCTTTGACATGGGGAGCATCTTTGAGGAGTGAAAAAATAATATTTTCTCGGTCGGAGAAATCAGTGACCGAGAAATACCCTTCTAGCATATTTAACCATCTATCTACGGCGTCTGCATCTATCTAGCCTTCAAATACAGGAATGTCAAAGTTTACCTGTACCTTGAAGGGAGTGGTGCCTCCACAGTGGTTGTTGGATGCATATGTGTCGTAGGTGGGTAGTCATTGAAGGATTTGAGCAAAGTTATCCATCATTGCATTCCTTTGTTTCTCGAGGGCCTCCTCGAGCAATATTTTGATAGGATCTCCTGCTCCCTCATCTTTATTTTCTTTCGCCATGGGAGGTCGTCAAGGTTTGCGAGGTTGATATTGCAAGGGTTCAACCAGATCGAGCCCTAACTCCTTATACTCTGACCGTGTTGGGGACATGCAAAATAAAACAGAGAAAGAGAAAACTGCTCTGATACCACTGATCCAGATTTATGTAGGAATGCAATAAAATACAGAAATAGACATAAACACAGAGATGCAACGGAAACAATACTTCATTTATTTAAATCAAATGACTGAAATATGCTTACAGACATAATGGAAATAAAAATATCTAGGGTGCTAGTAGCGTATCTCTGAGAAGAGATGTGGCGGCTACAGACCTCTGAGCTGTGTTACAATGAGGCTAGAGGGCCTATTTATTACTGAGAAACAATGGAGAACTCTAAACGTCCAAAAACCTAACCCTAGGAGATGAAGCACCAAAAATATGGGCCTCGTTTGGGTAAATTGGTGTTTCAACTTCCTGAGTACGTAACTTTGGCATACGATCTCCATTTGATGCGTATGATACCTTGTTAGAAATTTCTATACGAGGAGTACAACTTTCGGTGAGAGCAACATGAACCCATGATTCTCTGGATTTTCCCAAAAAACGTTGTTTAGGGCCTCAAAACGGCTCTAGAAGTTTAGGACCCGAAAAAATATTAAAAATAATAAGTTGTGTTGTAACTTAAAAACTGAAAGAATTGATGGTGGGGGTTGAAATGGAATAGGTGGGTGGCCACCAATATCCACCTGGATCATTAAGGCCCCAAAACGGCTCCGGGAGTGCAGGACCTGAAAACCTGCTAAAAATAGTAAGTTGTGCTAAATGTGAAAAAATCCAAGAATTGATGGCGCGGGTCTAAATGGGATAGGTGGGTGGCCACAAATATCCACGCAGGTCATTCCTCCCTCCTTAGGAAGCAATGTGTTGAGATTGCAACAAGATGATGAGCTTAGTGAAAAGAGTCGCCTTCACTAAGTGGGCCCGCAAGATATTTTTGGCGCAAGTCTATTTTTAGACTATGTCTATTTTTAGACATGTCGATGATATTCTACGAGTTGCAGGATGCTATTTGTGGATGGTTGGTCAAGTTGGAAAAATATATGGACTTCTATTTTTAGACATATTGGGCTGAATCTATTTTTAGATTGCCAGTCTAAAAATAGATATGTCGAATATTATTAGCTCTTAATAATATTTGGACTATAAATTATCTTATTCTCTTGGAGCACTTTAGTTAAGTGCACGAGATGTAAGCACGAGGCGCCAGAAGGAATTACGCTATTCTGAGGGTTAAGTGGAGCTATTTCATGGAACTTAAATTTTGACTCATGTGACGAGTTTGGTGGAGTTATTGAGGTAGTTGGTGGAGTTGTGTTCGGTTCCAAGCTGAGTTACACATAGTTGAGTTAGTTGTATCTAGTCTAACTGATTGATACACTAGTGAGAGTGGTGTGAATTAATTATTAATTAATTCAATAATTATTAACTCATTAATCAACTAAAAAATACATCAATTAACTACAGTGCATTGATAGTTTCAGTGGAGACCAGTGAAGAGGTAGGTGAAAGAGCAGCGTGACTATCAGTTGTGACCATAGTGTTGCATGATTTGCAACACACAGTGGTTGGAGATGCCAATGAAGATTTTGTGAGAGATTCTGGACCATTTTGAGTTCATTCAGATCCATTATTCAGCAGTGATTGCGTAGTAGAGGAAGGCTAGCAAGTGGTAGAGATTGGAGCATGAGATTTGCTAGATATAACTTGATTAGTGTGTAGCAATTGGAGATTGTACTGAGAGCTTGTGAGAGGCTTTGTATGATGATTGTTACATTATCTCTATGACATATAATATACAAATATTTGTGGGTTTTCATCTTTAATATTTCCCATAAAATATTGTGCTCATATGTGTGAACGTTTATGGTTTTAATTTGTGCATGCAATTGATTTTATTTCCGCAATTAATGATCAATGGTAGAAGAGATTCTGTATTGTGCATGAAGTCAAATAGTGTGTGATCAGGAGAATATTGGATGTATAACATATTAGTTATATAATTTCTACATGGTATCAGAGCGATATTGATCATTGGAGCAATTGCAAAGCATTGAAGCGGTTGAGTTTTGTGCTGGTGGAATTTGAATTTGCAGCAGTGTTTTCTTGGTGTCAAATTTGAGATGTCTTTCAACGGATTGCGATTGGAGTATGCCCTTAAGGGCAGCTTGAATTATATTTCATGGAAGGATAGGATGGAGGTGGTGCTGGAGGACAATGGGTTGAAAGAGTTCATAGATGCAAAAATTCCAAAACCTGCTTCTAGCGATGTTGCCGCACTTGATGCATGGCAAAAGAAGACATCAAAATGTCAAAGGATTTTGTTGGAAGGTGTGAAAGATCACATAGTTTCCATCCTTCATGTTAAAGCTTCTCCATTCTTGATGTGGAAAGATTTGACGGAGATTTTTTCAAAGCAGATGAGCCGGAAGTTGGCGCTCAAGGATAAGCCGGGAACATAAAAATGGAGAAAGGCGACGGTATACCCAAGTACCTCATGAAGTTTTCGGTGATAGGAAAGGAAGTTTTCGGTGCGGGGATGAGATGGGAAGTGTGGGGGTTGCGTAGATGATGAGGACTTGTGGGATGGATCTCCTTTGACCACGAAGAGTTGGCATTCTTATCAGGACTCTGTCAATGGTCAAGAGAAATTGCCAAGATGGGAGCGACTTTGGTCAGATCTTGTGCAAGAGGAGATAAGGTGAAATACCAGGGACAGATCTTCATCAAAGAATGAAGATGAAAAAAATTACGCTTTGGATACAAAAGAAAGTAAGGGGAAGAGAAAGAAGAATGCTTCTCAATCCAGTGCGAAGGGCAAGAAGCAGGACATGTCCAAGGTGAAGTGTTTTCACTGTCACCAACACAGACATTATGCCACTAATTGTCCATAGAAGAAGAAAAATAAGCAGGCTGTTGGATCTGAAGCTGGAGAGGCCTTAGCCTCGCAGTTTGAGATGGATTTTTCACTAATCGCATGCTTTGTCTCAAGTGTGATGGGTTCAGTGTGGTTTCTTGACAGTGGTGTGTCTTTTCATATGACAGGAGACAAATATTTGTTTACTGATCTGGATGAGAAAGATCTTAGAGTGCACATTGAAATGGGTGATGATGGTAGATACCGTGCGACCAGCATCAGTACCATTTCCTTTGAGAGGGAGTCTGGTAAACCCTTCATATTTAAGGAAGTCATGCATGTTCCAGGATTGAAGAAGAATCTTATCTCTGTGGTGATGTTGGAAGACAAGGGATATGATGTTGTCTTTAGTGAGGGAAAGGATTTCCTACGCAGTAAGGCAACTGGTGAAACCCAGAGGATAGGGGTTCGAGTTAAGAACCTTTATCAATTGCAGGTAGATGGCTGCATAGCAATGGCAGGCAACGCAAAAGGAGTGGTGAGCCGGGATGAGGGCGAGCTATGGCACAGGAGATTGGGCCATCTTCACCATGGTGCTTTGAAAATTTTGCAGTAGATTTCTACCGAGCTTCCCAAAGGTACACTTGCGTAGTCAGATCAGTGCAAGGGATGTACTTTGGGAAAATTTGTGAAAGCCACCTTTCACGAGAAGGATAGTTGCGCCACGACGATCCTTGAGAGAATTCACACAGACATGTGTGGACCTTTCTCAGTAGCTTCGACAGCAAAGCACGGGTACTATGTGATATTTGTTGATGATTTTTCTTGGAAGTGTTGGATCTTCTTCATGCAGAAGAAGATCGAGACATACTCAAAGTTCTGTGAGCTCAAGGAACTGGTTGAGAAAGAATCGGGGAAGTAGGTGAAGGCTCTTAAGAGTGACAATGGTGGTGAATTCATCTCTGGCGAATTCAAGGACTTTTGCAGCGCAGAAGGAATTCGAAGAGAGCTCATAGTGCCTCATAACCCACAGCAGAATGGGGTTGCGGAGCGAAAGAACAAAACGATCATGGGTGCTACACGAGCGATGTTGCATGATCAGGGCCTTTCCATACACTTGTGGGATGAGGCATGCAATACTACGGTTTATGTGCAAAACCGTTGTCCTCATAGGATACTTGGCATGAGTACACCCGAGGAGGCGTTTTCTGGTAAGAAGCCTGATATTTCCCATTTGAGGATTTTTGGTTCACTTGTTTACATTCATGTGACCCGAAGGATGCCGGAAGAAGCTAGAGTCGACCGCGAGAGGTTGGGATATTTGTGGGGTACAGCGATACACCTCACAACTATCGTGTGTATTTTCTAGGCAGGTCCCAAGGCTTGTTGTGCGACGGGATATCAAATTTCATGAGGAGAAAGCCATGAAGTGTTCCCTTGAGAGGGAGCCACACTTGCATGCATATGAGGAGCTATTGGTTCTTTGGGATGAGCCTCGGGATGTGGATCGGCCACAAGAGGAGGTTCATGGAGTGGAAGAGACCACTCATGCGAGCGCCAACCATCGAGAGGGCGGAAGCGCACTACGGAATCTGAGCGACTGAATGATGCGGGGGAGAAGATTGTAGGAGCACCTACATCTGGAGACAGAGACAGTCACCTGACTGGTATACTGGATACATGGCTCTTATGAGCAAGTGTATCGTGACAGAGCCATCCTCTTTCGAGGAAGCTGTGGAGGACCCCGCATGGGTAGATTCCATGGTGGAAGAGTATGATTCGATTTTCAAAAACAATGCATGGGAGATTGTCCCAAGGCTGGAAGGGAAATCAATGGTAGGTTTGAGATGGATCTACAAAGTAAAGCAAGCAGCTAACAAGAGTGTGGAGAAGTACAAGGCAAGATTTGTTGCTTGGGTCTTCTTAAAGATTGAGGGGATCGATTATGAGGAAACCTTTGCACCTGTCGCAAGGTATTTTTCCATACAGACGATTCTTGCTCTCTCAGCACAGATGGGGTGGCACATTCATCAGATGGATGTGAAGACTGCATTCCTCAATGGAGTGATTGAGGAGGAGGTGTACATAGAGCAGCCCGAAGGTTTCGAGATCTTCAACAGCGAGTCGCATGTGTGCAGGCTCAAAAGAGCGCTGTATGGGTTGAAACAAGCACCTCATGCTTGGTACACACGGATAGACAGTTATTTCACCGGACTTGGATTCTCCAAGAGTGAGGTAGATCCGAACCTATACCAGATTGTGGTCGAGGGTAAGTTTATGATCATTGTACTTTATGTAGATGATTTTATTTTGACGGGTGATGAACTGTTGATACACTCATGCAAGGCTGATCTTGCAAAGGAGTTTGAGATGAAGTACTTGGGCCTCCTTCATTATTTCCTGGGATTGGAAATTTGGTAGCGCAGTGATGGATTGTTTTTGTCTCAAGGCAAGTATGCCCGAGAGATACTGGTGAAGTTCAACATGCATGGCTGCAAGCCTATTGACACTCCTCTTCCTGGAGGATGGAGGAAAGAGGATGCTACATCGGAAAAGGTAGTGGATGCCACTGTTTATTGACAGTTGGTGGGGTCACTTATGTATCTAGTCAATACACAACCTGACATATGTTACGCTGTTAACCAGCTTTCACAAGCTATGGTTAAGCCTACCAAGCTCTTTTGGAAGGTAGGTAAGCATGTATTGAGATATCTCAGAAGCACATCGGGATATGGATTATGGTACAGACAGTCAGATGAGGTGAAGCTGTGTGGCTTCATGGATGCAGATTGGGCAGGGAACCCAACAGACAGAAAGATCACATCTGGAGGGATTTTCAGTATCGGGTCCACAACAGTTTCTTGGTACAGTAGGAAGCAGAGATCCTTGGCACTCAGTTTAGCAGAGGCCAAGTATATGGTAGCGAGTTTGGCTGCATGCGAGGCTATATGGATGAGGAAGATCCTGGTCGGGTTGTTCGGTTCACACTTAGATCCTACTGTCATATATTGTGATAATCAGAGTTGCATCAAACTCTTGGTTAATCCAATATTTCATGATAGATATAAACACATTGAAATCCAGTATCATCATATCAGAGTTTGTGTGTAGCGGAAGATCATGTTACTTTCATACATTCCTACGGAGGATCAGGATGCTGATATCTTGACGAAGGCGCTCACCAGGAGCAAATTCGAATACCACAGGGGCAGGATCGGGGTGGCAGATAATCCCTATCTTGTTGAGAGGGAGTGTTGAGATTGCAACAAGATGATGAGCTTAGTGAAAAGAGTCGCCTTCACTAAGCTGGCTCACAAGCTATTTTTGGCGCAAGTCTATTTTTAGACATGTCGATCATATTCTATGAGTCACAGGATGCTATTTGTGGATGGTTGGTCAAGTTGGAAAAATAGACGAACTTCTATTTTTAGACATATTGGACGGAATATATTTTTAGATTGCCAGTCTAAAAATAGATATGTCGAATATTATTAGCTCTTAATAATATTTGGGCTATAAACATTATCTTATTCTCTTGGAGCACTTCAGTTAAGTGCACAGATGTGGCACAAGAGCTGACAGAAGGAATTACGCTATCCCCTAGGGTTAAGTGGAACTATTGCATGGATATTTCAGTTAGAACTCATGTGACAGAGTTTGGTGGAGTTATTGAGGTAGTTGGTGGAGTTGTGTTCAGTTTAACTGAGTTAAACATAGTTGAGCTAGTTGTATCTAGTCTAACTGATTGATACACTAGTGAGAGTGGTGTGAATCAATTATTAATTAATTCACTAATTATTAAATCATTAATCAACTAAAGAATACATTTATTAACTACAGTGCATGGACAGTTTCAGTGGAGACCAATGAAGAAGTAGGTGAAAGAGCAGTGTGACTATCAATTGTGACTATAGTGTTGCATGATTTGCAACACACAGTGGTTGGAGATGCCAATGAGGATTTCGTGAGCAAGGCTGGACCATTTCGAGTTCATTCAGAGCCATTATTCAGTAGTGATTGCACAGTAGAGGCAGGCTAGCAGGTAGCAGAGATTGGAGCATGAGATTTGCTAGATTGGACCTGATTAGTGTGTAGCAATTGGAGATTGTACTGAGAGCTTGTGAGGAGCTTTGTATGATGATTGTTACATGATATATATGACATATAATATACAAATAGTTGGGGGTTTTCATATTTAAGCTTTCCCATAAAATATTGTGTTTATATGTGTGAATGTTTATGGTTTTAATGTGTGCATGCAATTGATTTTATTTCCGCAATTAATGATCAATGGTAGAAGAGATTCTGTATTGTGCATGAAGTCAAATAGTGTGTGATCAGGAGAATCTCAGATGTATAACATATCAGTTATATAATTTCTACACAATGGTCCCCATTGTGTTGAGATCCCCCATGAGATAAGGCAAATTTTGTTGAACTGGGTATTAGATTTGTTGAAGATGTCATGGACCTGTGGGCGGACATGCTGGATGCGTTTAGTAAATTTGGTTTCTTTATTAGCCTCAGATAGTACATGTGTGGATTTTGTATGTGTAGTTGCAGGAGGTATGGTAACATCACGAGGCGGTGCATTGGGAGTCAGATCAATGGAGTGCTTGTCTTGATAGTGTAGAGGAACCTCTGTGAGTGAGGAGAAAATGTCCTCGTATTCCTCCATGACTTTGTCCATCCACTGTAGCCATGCAAGGGAGCCCTATTTTGAGGTTGTGACCAGAATATTCTTCTTTCCTTGTGAGCGAGTTGTAAGGAAAATAAATTTCCTGGTTTGGGAAACAATCTTACTACGTTGTTTTGCAGTAGTCAAAGAGATGACAGGAGGCGGTACTACCTTCGGTATCCTGTACGAGTTATTTCCCAAAGTAATAATAACAGTATGAGGCCTAGAATCATACACAACATGTCACCTCCACAAGTATGGTTGGCCCAATAATAAATCAACTACATCAAGAGGAGCAACATCACATAATACCTCATCCGTGAATGGCTTGATGTTGTATGGAAGGTGGCACTGTTGGTGGAAGTGAATATCTCTCCCTAGGTGAAGCCACCCTATGGTATATGGTTGTGGGTGTGTTATGGTCAGTAGGTTGAGTCGCTTCATGACCTCTACTGAAATGAGATTCTTTTGGCTTCTGCTATCGACAAGGAATTGTAGTGGAGAACCTTTTACCCACATTTGCGAATGGAAGAGGTACTCTCCCTCCTCTGGATCCTCAGGATCCTCCCTCTGGATATTGGTGGTGGCAGTAATGGCACTGGGATCCACATCAATTATTTGCTTCCCTTTGTCATTTCCTTTGTCTGGTTCTAACTCAGGATCAGAAAATACATTTGATTCGAGTGCCTTTAGTTCGGCCACCAATGACTCTTTGGCCTGACACTTGTTTGTGCTATGAGTGGGGCTGTTATGAAATTCACGCCACTTCCCTGTGTCCTTCTTCGGATTTGCGGTGTTATTTTGAGTCGTCCCTCTTTGGCCTTTCCCCTTGTTGTGCATTTCGGAGGCACCTTTCCCTGGCTTCAGATTCGCAGATCCAAAGTCTCACTTCTTCTGCTTAAATTTCTGCTCGATCTTGGCGGCATAACGATATGTCGTGCCAAGCGATGTAATGTTGAGGAAATCCATTTCCTCCTAAATGTGTTTGTGTAGACAGCTGCGGTACATGAGCACCGAATTTCTCTCTGAATCTTTAATACCCAACTTTGTACGTAGGGTATGGAACAAATTCGTCAGTTCGTGCACATCTTGATCCCTTTGCTGTCGCATCATTCTCCATTGGATGTATTTGTCCTCATAGTTCCCCACTGGGTAATATTGTTCCTTGATTCCGTCTTGGAACGAATTCCAAGTGGGTGTGGCCGAGAACAAAGAGGTTTCCCCTTCGTCCTCTTGCACACAGTAGGTTTCCCACCAGTCTTTGACACGAGGAGTAGCTTTGAGGAGTGAAAAAATAATCGTTTCTCAATCGGAGAAATCATGGACCGAGAAATACTCTTCCAGCAAATTTAACCATCTATCTACGACGTCTGCATCTATCTATCCTTCAAATATAGGAATTTCAAAATTTACATGTATCTTTAAGGGAATGGCATCTCCAGAGTGGATGTTGGATGTAGATGCGCCGTAGGTGGGCAGTCGTTGAAGGATCTGATAAAATTTATCCATCATCACGCTCCTTTGTTTCTCGAGGGCCTCCTCGAATGATATTTTGATAGGATCTCCTGCTCCCTCATATTTATTTTCTTCCGCCATGGGAGGTCGTCGAGGTTTGCGAGGCTAATCTTGCAAGGGATCAACCAGATTGAGCCCTAACTCCTTATACCCTGACCGCGTTGGGGACATGCAAAAAAAAATAGAGAAAGAGCAGACCGCTCTGATACAACTAATTTGGATTTATACAAGAACAGAATAAAATACATAGATAGACATAAACTCATAGATGTATTAAAAACAAAACTTCATTTATTTAATTCAAATGACTGAATTACGATTACAGACATAATGGAAATAAAAATAGCTAGGGTGCTAGTAGCATATCTCTTAGAAGAGATGTGGCAGCTATAGACCTTTGAACTGTGTTAGAATGAGGCTCGAGGGCCTATTTATTATTGATAAACAATGGAGGACTCTAAATGTCCAAAAACCTAACCCTAGGAGATGAAGCACCAAAAATATGGCCCTCGTTTGGGTAAATTGGTATTTCAACTTCCCGGGGACGTAACTTCGGCATACGATCTCTGTTTGACACGTATCATACCTTGTTAGAAACATATATTTGAGGAGTACAACTTTTTGTGTGAGCAACATTGGTCCATAGAGCCATGTTTCTCCTAGTTTTCCCAAAAAACATCGTTTAGGGCCTCAAAACGGCTCCCGAAGTTTAGGACAAAAAAAAACTGCTAAAAATAGTAAGTTGTGCTACAACTTAAAAAATGAAAGAAATATTGGTGGGTGTTCAAATGGAATAGGTGGGTGGCCACCAATATCCACCTGGATCATTAAGGCCCCAAAACGGCTCCGGGAGTGCAGGACCCAAAAACTTGCTAAAATTAGTAAGTTGTGTTGAATGTGAAAAGCTGCAAGAATTGATGGTGCGGGTCCAAATGGAATAGGAGGGTGGCCACCGATATCCACTTGGATCAATGTTTTCATGTTATCTATGATAATATTAGTATGAAAACCAAAATAGGACAAAATATTAGTTTCTAAAAATTGAATGATGACATAATATGTTGCTTTCCTGGTAGGGATCGCTTCGATCCACTTTGTAAAGTAATATTTGGTTGTCAATATTCACTTGTGTTGTGTGGATGATGTTGGGTTAATCTCGCCTATGAAATTTAGGCCCCACTACTGAAATGGTGCATGTACTAAAATAGGTTAAAGAGGTGATGGGAGAAGCTTTCTCTTACCTTGAAAAACTTGACATTCGTGGCAGCTCATTACTGTTTTGTAGACATATGCAAAAAGTGTTAGCCAATAATATCCCACTGTAAATATTTTATTGGCCGTGTTCTTCCAATATAGGTGGCCCCCACAATATCCTTTTTGGAAATCATTCATCACTTCCTTAGATTCTTCTTCGACCAAACAGTTTAGCAACACACCTCTGGGATCCTTCCAGTAAAGTGCATTGTCCAATATGCAATACTTTTAAGCTTTGAGTTTAAAATATCTTCCTTGACTCTTAGTCATGCCTACAGGAGGGCTTAGGTGTTGCAAAACATAAACAATATTATAATATCACGGATATGAAAAAAATATATCAGATACCTGAAGGAGAGTCACTTCTACTTCATTATCGGACAAGGCTGAAATTAAGTTGATGTCTAGAGCATGAAGGTTTGACTTAGCCATGAGCTTGGCTAAGCCCTGACCTTTTATCATCTTGGTGGGCTTGATCTCAAGGTTAGAGTCTAGTAATTTTTCTATCCATCTCCCTCTCCTACCTTCTGGGTTTGTCTACATGTTAACTTCTTTAACAGCTACATTAGGCACATAGGCAAGAGTATGTGAATGTAAAATGTAAACTCTGAAATATTTTATCACTTTTACCAAATCCAAAGCCTATTTATCTATGATGTTGTAGCGAAGGGCTTCATCTCTGATATTTTGACTAAAAAATGCAATTGGTAGCTCTGTTTTATCCCTTTTTTACATTAAGACTACTGCCATGGTGTGCTTAGAAGCAAATGAGAGTATTAGAAAATCAATAGTATAATCAGGACTTATCAAAATAGGGGCAATAGTCAAGGCAAAATTTACTGAGTTGAAGGACTTTTGGGCATCTTCAGACCACTTCACATCATTATCTTTCTTCAACATATTTGTCAACTCCCTAAGATGCTCAACCAAATTAGGAATGAATCTACGTAATAAATTCATCTTACCATTGAATGCTTGTATTTCCTTTTTGTTGCAAGGGAAATCAATCTGCTGAATTGCTTCAACATGAGAAGGGTCAATCCAGATCCCATCCTTGGAGATGATGTGACCAAGAATTTTTCCCTCCTCCACGGAAAAAAGGCTTTTCTTTGGTCTGAGAGTTATTTCGAACTTCTTGCATCTCTCGAAAACAATTCTTAAATGGTGAAAATGTTCATCATCATAATGTGAAAACATTGCCAAGTCATCTAAATAAACAACCAAGAAAACATATTTTTCATTGGTGAATGATATGTCCATGGCCCACTGAAATGTGGCCCCTGCATTTTTCAAACCGAATGGCATATTTTCATATTTGAACGTTCCCTAAGGTTTAGTAAATGGTGTCTTGTCCCGATCATCCTCATGCACTAGAATCTGGTTGTACCCTGAATAGCCATCCAAGAGTGACATTTGGGAAGAACCGACAAATCTTTGAAGGATATGGTCCATTTTGGGAAGTGGATAGTTGTCTTTGAGGGACACTTTGTTCAAGTTCCTGAAATATATGCAGAGTCAGATTTCTCTAGTCTTCTTTCTTTCTGGGACCAAATTTGAGATCCAATCAGAGAATATGATAGGGACAATAATATCTGGCTTAAAAAATTTGTTTACCTCTTTTTCAATTGATGGCAACAATTTGGGATTTATCCTTCTCAACTTTTTCGAAAGGGTTTTTGATCGGACTTAATTAGAATAGTGTGATGAATGATGTTCTTGTCATACATCTTTAAGTATGCATATTCCCATGTGAAAACATCATAAAATTCATAAATTAATTTAACATATTCATCCTTTACCTCAGGAGATAAGGACTTGGATAGTTTAACCATCTTTGGTTTGTCTACTGTCCCAATGTTTAAGTCTTCAACACCCTTTTCTGTAGGCACTGTTGTAGCCTAATTTGACTCAGCTAAAATTCAAGAGAGGTTTTGAGCAATTCAAGGTTATTGAGGGAAAATTGTTAAAATTTCAAGAAGACCTGTAATATGCTCAAAAAGACAGCCACAAGTTCAACGAGGATTCATCATCACATGTGCACTCGAACCAAAACCAAAGAAGCAAAGGCGTGAAAGAGTCATGAATGTGCGGGCAGAGTCAAGCTAGTTTGCGTTCAAATAAGTGCATGAGGGCATGTGCAGTTCAATGGGTCAAGTCAACAAATGGAGAAATTCAGGAGCGTATAGGTCAAGTCATAAAACTGGGATCAAGTTGCAGAAATGATAGTGAGCGATGGATGGACCAGATCACATAAGACAGTTGGTACATATCGCACATCAACGAATTTTATGTTTATTCCTAAGTCTTAGCACGATAAGTGATTTAATTTTTGATGCGATAAAGACGTGAGGTGGCAATGCGATGCGAATTATATCACACATCGCATGCGATAAGGTTTAGCGGCGATCTCAGAAATTGGAAATTTGTAAACTTGCGAAGTTGCGATGCGATGCAGTTTCAAAGGTGAACTCCAAAGGATTTCAAATCTGGATGTAAATAATTTCCTGTGTTAAATCACATCAAAGGAGGAAAAGGAGGATTAAAATGTAAAACCACTGAAACACCGAAATGTGATAGAAAGCGGGCGCGATGCATTCTTTAGAGGTGAATAGAAGATATTTCAAGTCCAAGTCTTGTGGCAGTTTACGAAGAAAAGGTTGAACCCGGGAGTAGACTCGGGTGGAAAAAGACTCGACACTACATGCAGAAGTCTTAAAAGCGGTTACACCTTGATAATGGAAGAAAATCTATATGTGGGAAGAAAGACTTGGGTAAGTGACCCGACACATAGAAAAGGAGAAGAGAAGACGTAACGCATCAGGCATGAGCAAAAGAGGCAGAGTCGGGTCGCAGGTGATATGATGACAATGTTCGTAATGCAAAAGCATGGGCAGAGTTGGGTGGAGATGCATTTATGCAGACTATTAGGGAATCAAAACCGAAATGGAAGGAGAATCATCAACAACAAATCAAATTCAGCAAAAGGAAATAGTGTTATTTTGTTTTCTTTGTCAAGATCGAAGCTACAACGGTGTCATGGATTGCAATGTAATAAGTAGTTTAACAGTTTTGGGCAGTCTAGGAGTTTCAAGCAACTCGATCAGTTACAAAATTCTTTTGTTTTTATTTAGGGAAGAGAGAAAGAGAGAGAAAGGGTTCTGATTTATAGACCTCTTGGGGACTACATTTTGTACTTATTTTTCTGATGGGTGAATGAAAGAAGCAGCAATTTTCCTGCAACTGTTGATGGTGATTCATGTTTCTTGTGCCATTTTATGCGGTTTTTTCCTTGAATGAAGTGAAGTAAAGAAGCAACTGGTCTCTGATTTACATTTGTAAGTAAGAGTTAAGTAGCCTTAATAAGCACTCCTTCACTCCATCTCTTCTCCCTTCACAAATTCTCTCTGAAACTTAAAAGTAATAGATTCTGTGTTTATAGCATATTATTTTGAGTTTCCCCTCTCTTCACAAATTCTCTCTGAAACTTTAAAGTAATAGATTCCATGTTTGCAACATGTTAATTTGAGTTTCCCCTCTCTCCATGAATTTCCTTTGAAACTTAAAAGTAATAGATTTTGTGTTTACAACACATTACTTTGAGTTTCCCCTACAGTTGTTATTTTCCATTCAGATATCAACAATCAATGGCATTGTGAAACTTTTATTATTCCAGATCATTAAGGGTTTTAGAAAACTAGTTTCCAGTGGGATAGAACCAGGACCTCATGATAAAATTATTTCTGTGACACGCTTTTAAAATGTCTTAAGAATTGATTCCTTTCACAACCGAGGGATTGTCCCTTAAGATACAACATTTTCTGGCACCGTTTTCGGAGACGAAGGCACAAAGTTATTTTTCCCTAGGTATTGAAATCTATTTCTTGATGGTGAACAAGATTTAGATACAAATTTGGTTTTTTATTGTTCACCTAGTGACTCCACTGATGAAGGTTTCATTAGATGAGGAATTATGCGGGAAAGAAAATGAGAAAGCACTGTGGAAAATATAGATATCCAAGTTTGAATCTTTTAAAATAAGTTTTATTTTTCACTATTAGTTTGGTGGTCTATTTTCCCTTACATATCAAGAAGATTGTTTCCTGCCGTATCCTCAGAAGATTATAGGGCCCAAAATGTACATTATTTATTGGATAAAGAATATTTTTCTTCCAATTGTATTATTGATCTTGACACAACTTTATCTTGTAAATATGAGAGGAGAGACAAATGTTGCATTACAATTCCTGAAGATAATATGTCACAGTCTGGGCATAAAGGTGAGGATTCATCATCTTTTGGTGATAATATTCTGCCTCATCAGAAATCCGCTTCTTTTCATCTTGGAACCGAGGTGATTTTCAAACCTTTGGCGTTGCCCACAATTCTCCATCAGTATCCTTCAAAAGGATTCGAATTTTTTCCAAGTTTTTCTGGAGAGGAGGAGGATATTTCAGCTAAACAACATATCTTGGAATTTGAGTACTTTCTAGACAAATTTCAAATTATTTATGAAGACTTGGCTTTAAGGATGTTTTGTCATTCATTAAAGCAGGGTGCTCGGCAATGGTCCAGTGTTTGGAAGCAAGTTCAATTAGTTCATGGCAATGTTTTCAAGATATATTTCTTAGATATTGGGGCGAGCGTAAGTCATATGAAAAACACCTTTTGGAATTACATTCCATCTAGAGGTAGAGCAATGAATCAATCACTGAGTTTGATAGGAGGTTTCAAAAAAATTATTTCAGCATGCCAAAAGAAATTCGAACTCCTGAAGCTACAACTATGGTTTACTATTTGAGGGCTCTTTCTGTTGTCTTGGATTTTTATCTCAAGGAGAGAATTCCTTGTGCTCTAGAGCTGATGTTTCTTTATGCACGGGGAATAGAAGATAACGTGTGGGCTTGTAGAAAATTTTCCTGTCATATAGAAAGAACAAGTTTTATTGAAGACAAGGGGGCCTGTCAAGAAAACATTGAAATAGCTTTACAAGAGAATTCAAATTCAGAGAGGAAGAAAGATTTTTAGAAGGTGTTAGAGGATTCTCGTATTTCTGGAACACAAGAATTTAAGCATTCTGAAGATTTTGGTCAAAAATACATTGCAATAATTGAAATACATGTTGAAACCCTGGAAGATCGTTACAATTTTCATAATTTTAATGGTTTTGTGAATAGAGGAGAGACTAGTGGAACTGCTCAGGTGTGTTTCTAGGAGGGGGAAATTTTTTCTCAAGAATTAGCATTATAAGAAGAACATCAACATTATGAGGAACAAACCTTATATTTCTCTTTCCGGCCTAAATGGTTGTCAGCAAAAAACAACAATCAATATTCTCACATACAACCTCAAATTGAGGAGTCAAATAGTGAAGGAAGGTGCCCTGTTCGAAGAGGTCTACATCACCAAGATTTTTAAGAAAAGGAGGAAAAAGAAAATTGGTCCCATCAGTTCTATGATCCAATAGTAGGCTATATGGAAAATTTCTTTTGTCAGCAACAAAAATTTATGCAAAGGTATGTGCAAAGCTTGGTACTTGGAAAAATTTCATGGTATCTCCCTATTGTGATCTTCAAATTTCAACAGTATGCAGGCATTAGGTGTAACATGTAGATGTTGGATTGGTGCCATTGGAAGGCTGAATTCACCTGATTGAGTTCAGATATGAACACATATGTAGGAGTAGTGCATAAATAAGCTCAGAAGTTGAGCATTTTTAGTTGTAGTATTTCTGGTTCGGTATTTTAAGTTTAAGAATAAAGGAAGGGGTCCAAAGCATAGTAGGTTTCAAGAGGATTTCATACTAAATCAAATCCCGTTTGGGTTTGATTGGATGCTAATAAAGGTCACTAATCTACAGGTTCTCCTTGACTCCACGCCCAATATAGGCTATTAATATACAGGTGATATTTGACTCCATGCCCAATAAAGGCTACTGATCTACAAGTTCTCAACACTTTTCTACCAAAGTGTTGTCCCCAATTGCAGCCAGATGTTGTATCCTAATTTGACTCAGCTAAAAGTCAGGATAGGTTCTGAGAAATTCAAGGGTATTGAGGAACAATTGTTAAAATTTCAAGAAGACCTATAATATGCTTGAAAGGATAACCAAAAGCTCAATGAGGATTCATCATCACATGTGCACTTGAACCAAAACCAAAGAAGCAAAGGCGTGAAAGAGTGGTGAATGCGCGAGCAGAGTTGGGCTAGTTTTTGTTTAGAGCAGTGCATAGGGGCACATGCATTTCAATGGGTCAAGTCGGAAAATGGAGAAAGTCGTGAGCTCATAGGTCAAGTCGGTAAACCGATATCAAGTCATAGAAATGATAATGAGTGATGGATGGATCAGATCATAGAAGACAGTTGCCGCATATTGTACATCAACGATTTTTGTGTTTATTGCTAAGTCTTCGAACGACAAGTGATTTAATTTGAAATGAAATAAAGACGGGAGGTGGTGATGCGATCCGAAGTATATCGCACATCACATGTGATGAGGTTTAGCGGCGATCGCAGAAATTGGAAATTAGTAAACTTGCAAAGTTGCAATGCGATGTAGTTTCAAAGGTGAACTCCAAAGGATTTCAAATCTGGATGTAAAGCATTTCCTGTGTTAAATTGCATCAGAGGAGGAAAAGGAGGATTATAACGTAAAACTAGTGAAACGCTGAAATGCAATAGAAAGAGGACGCGATGCATTCTTCAAAGGTGAATAGAATGTATTTCAAGTCCAAGTCTTGCGGTGATTTACAAAGAAGAGGCTGAACACGGGAGTAGAATCGGGTGGAAAAAGACCCGACACTACATGCAGAAGTCTTAAAAGTAGTTACGCCTTGATAATGGAAGAAAATCTAAACGTGGGTAGAAAGACTCAGGTAAGTGACCTGACACAGAGTAAAGGAGAATAGAAGACAAAACACAGTAGGTATGAGCAAAAGAGGTAGAGTCAGGTAGCAGGTGATATGATGACAGTGTTCGAAACACAAAAGCATGGGAAGAGTCGGGTGGAGTTGCGTTTATGCAGACTCTTAGGGCATCACAGCCGAAATGGAAGGAGACACATCAACAACAAATCAGATTCAGTAAAAGGATTATATTCCAAGAGTTATTTTGTTTTATTTTTTAATATCGAAGCTACAATGGTGTCCTTGATTGTAATGTAATAATCAGTTTAACAGTTCTGGGTAGTATAGGAGTTTCAAGAAGCTTGAGCAGTTACAAACTATTTTTGTTTGTATTTATGATGCAGGAGCAAAACCACCCCAAGTCAAAGTTGAAATTCGTGAACTATAATGTTATGCGATCGGTGAAATGTTATGTTTTTCGATCTACGATCTACAATGTATGTAATATTGCTTGGGAGCGAAATTGAAAAGAGATCGATTTGTTATTGCGATCCCAATTTTAAGATAACAACTACATGTCAAGCGATGAGTGGCATCGCACCCGGGTTTGATAGTACACTCGTCTTGAGCTCTAGTATTGTGATGAGTTGCACACGGTGGGAAATTTTGTAGGCCCATAACCCACAGGTTCGCGTATTGTGAAAAATTGCAGTTTTTCTGCATCAAAGTGGTATCAAAACAAGCAAATATTTCCTGCAGAGCGAGTTTTACGTGCAAAGGAAGGAGGTAAAAATATGTTGAAGATTGGTAAGCATGTGGTATTTATATTTTGTGCAGGTAGTGACAGAAGAAGGTGAGAATATTTTTAGCAACCTAGAGCAAGGAGTGCTCAATTGGTTCTAGAGGAGAGAACCAGAGAGATGCCAAAAGACTGAGCTTAGAGGAGAGAAGCTTAGTGAGGTATCATGTGTTAGGTTCCCGTGATTTAGCAGATTGGTATACCAAATGACAGGGTAACATGGAACTAGTCTTTGGAGTCCTAGGACCTAGCCTTCCTGGACTCAAAGAGGGATCTCTTTGTTTGTTTGCAAAGGATGTGAACTTTTCTTTATAGGGTTGATTTTAGGCTAGTTATTAAGTGTGAGGTTTTGTTGTTTGTTTTGGTTGGGTATAATGATCAAGAAGCATAGGTAGAATGAGGGAATATCTAAGTCATTGGGAAATGGAGTCTAATAGAAGTCATGATAAGTTCATCAGTGGATCGGGGAGCATCATAGGGAAAATCTAACTTGGTCAGTGGATCTTCAAGTTTTAAGGGTAATGTGATGGACATCAATTGTAAGAATGAAAAGTAGGGTAAAGGGAAATTAAGAATCCTTTAACATATGTACTTCTCAACAAAGGGACTTAAACATCACAAAACATGAAGAGGAAATCAATAGACAGGGAAAACCATAAATTCTACAATCCACACTTCAAAAAATGATAATTCAAGACAAAATTTTCCAATGAAATATATAAGGCGAGAAACTCATTTAACTTCTAGTGATTTCACCTTCAAGGACAGAAAACACTTAAGACAGACATATAATTGTAATCAGAGAAGAGGGAACTCCTAAACATCCTTGATTATAGTTATGAAGATCTCTAAAACAATTAGTTAAGCAAGTACAAAGGGTATGATCGAAATAAAACCTCTTTGGAAAACTTAAAAGAATGGTACTTTAGAGAGCTACTTCAAAAACAGTGTTTAAGTGGCAGCAAGTAAGCAGGGAAAACCATAAATCATGCTTGATACCTACTGTATTCAACTATTTATGAAATAAACAGGATTAGGGGGTCTAGAGAGGAATTAAGAATCCTCTAAAATGTCCTAGCAGAAGAAAACATTAAGGCAGTGAAGAATAAACAGAACTAAGGTGCTTTCAGAAGACATTTCTTAGCCTAAAAATTTTATTCTAATGCAACATAGAAAGGTGGAAACATAATGAAAATAGGAAATAACAATAACAGATTAGAAGCACTTCACCAACAACCAAGATTATGGATCCAGTGATCTAGCCTCCTCCATCAACAAAAAAATCAGGGCATCCACAAGTTCCAAGACATCAATTTATTTTCAACTTCCAAGAGACTATGTATTACTTCAAAGAGTCATCAAATGCCAACAAGATAATGAGTTCAGATGCAGTGTTTATGCTACAAATGAGGAGGTGAAGTTGATCTAGGGTTTGAGTGTCATTTATTATGAAGTTAATGAATTCCTAACCTTGAAGACCATGCAAGGCTCAAGGGAGGAATATTTGTAGATATTTCTCTGAATAATAACTTCTATCTTAACTCCCTAAGGAAAATAGGTGAAATTTTTTACTTTAAGGCCTAATCATAACTTTTACAATAAATGTCTGGCAGATATAAATATCTCTGACTCAACCTAATAACTGTTAAATGCTTTATTGAAGGAAACAAAGCACTAGGTGGCACAAATATCTTTTGAAAGGAGTAACTACCACAAGCTGAGTGATTCGAATCTGTCTTGGGTAAAATTGCCTTTATTTTATCTTTAATCTCTGCCTTTAAGCCTTAAACTATGTCTTTATGCTTTGAATGTCTGTTGTTTATCATATTTTTTTTTAATTATGTTTGATCTCTGTTTTGTTTATTTAATCATTTATTTTATTTATTTTGATCATTTTTCCATTATTCTTTTTGTCTTTCCACTGTCTTCTTTCTTTCTTTGACTTCGGCTTTGACTGGCTAATCCTTTGATTTCATCTTCTGAACTATGTTTAGCCCTCTAATATTTCTACTTTTTTTTTCTCACTGTTTCTCTGATTGTTTGTTTTTTTTGCGTGTAGGGTGTTGTGGATCATTTGCAATATCCTTTTATTTTAAATTTTGAAAATAATAAAAAAAAAATTGTTAAAACATGTTAAAGTATTAAGGTCTCTATACTTTAGCATTAAAATATTTTTGTTCATCGCATTAGAGTTGAAAGATTTAATACTTTAAAATTTATACGAGTGGGTCTTGTCTTGAAGATTAAATCTCATTATTTTATCGAGCGAGATGTGATGATTTCTTCAACCCCGATCAAAAGACTCAACCCATGGGCACAACAAGCGTGCGAGTTAAAATGAAGTGTGCCTCTGCAGTTGACCAAGTTGACCGCGGGAGTAACACAGATGGGCAGTGGATATTGAATGCGGGGGCACAAGCCAAGATAATTCTCCATACACCGAGACCCCCCGCAGTGACGTAAGGCACTAATTTGTTCACAACTATCCTCCACGTTAGGTGAATTCAAGGGTTCATTGGCGTGTCATGTAAACATTTAATTTTAAAAAGTCGTGCCACCTATTTAAGTGAAATTCACATTTTTTCCAAAGCCAGTTTGGATTAAGTTGATATTTGTGATTGATTTGTGCTATGCCCTGTTCAGTTTTCCATCACCTTATCAAAATTTAGTCACCTTATCAGTCGTATGTCATCGTAGTTCTGAATTATCGGTAAGCACTCATCTCTGTCAGGTTCTACTAGTCATATCCCTCTCATGGATACTGAGAGGGATATCCAAGATACAAATTGTTCCCTGGTTCATCTTCGTTTTACCAATAGGTTCTCTTGAATGACAAAGCCTCTCTGGTTTATGTTGCCATGGTAAAGTCTGGTTTGTTGTCTGCATGCATCCCTAGAACCCATCTTTTTCTTGAATTTGTATCCTGGTTGGCTTCCGTTATGTATCCTGGAAAATGTTTTGTGATGAATTGTCAAGGAGAGAATGTTTTACAAGTATCTTCCCATTTAATCCACCAAGCCCTTTGATACCCTGAGTCAGAGTCATGTTTTCAATTCTCCGATGATTCTTTGGTAGTGTGTTATGATAACCTTGTAGGTCAAGAATTCAATCAACTTATTCATTTCCTAAAGCCTAACACACTGCAATTTCAGCTTGATAGCAAGGATTTTCCTATGGAAATTTTTGATACTGAGGTTCTGCCAGTTCTAAGCAACATTGCAAAGATTCTGGGTAAAGATGATGACAGAATGGTGGACAAATAAATGTTGGGGATGTTTTCCATGATGATGAAGCCAGGAATGGTGCTGGATATTCCATCCTTTTGGCAGGAAGTAGTAAATTCACAGCTAATGAGCCTATCATTAACAGGTTCTTTCAGATTTCCTTCATTAATCATTTACTTGTTCTTATATCAAAATGTGGAGGAATTTATGCATCTAGGTCTGAATATTATGGATATGAATAAGAAGAGGCAATTTATAATTTTCTGGACAGATATAGTGAGGGGGGAACAAAATGAAACTGGACTGTTTGATTTTGCCAGTTATTTCATGTCAAGTGCATATAAAGTTTTGAATGGAGTTCCTCCCCCCTATTTTTTACCAAAAGCTCAAGAATTCATGCATTTAGGGGCAAACTATAAATTTGGAGATTGGTTTGTTTCTAAATATTATTCAGAAATTAGGTTGTATGGAGCAAGTGTTGAGCCTTATAGACTTCCAATATTTATTCCCATGAGGCTATTTGCTTTGGATTTTATTTGACAAAGTCTGAATGTTGATCAAGTTCACTTTGTGCCCATTAAAAATGGACATATGTTCAAACTGCCCATGACTATATGTCCTTTCATAGTTAATATGAGACAGGCATATGAGGAGGTTACTAAAATGTTAGATGAGATGCATTTATTGTTAGGGGAAAGCTGGGCTTATGACTCTCATAGTGTAATTTCCATAGAAAAGTTGAGAATGGATATTCAACTTTCATTCATGAAAGCAGGCCAAATTTAGAGAAGGTAGCAAGCAAATATGTAATTAGTTCAACAGGTTCAAATACTCAGACTCCCATCATATCAGAAAAGTCTAATAAAAGAAGTAAAGAAACAGTAGTTGATTTAGAAGATGAGGAGTAGGGAGCTGAGAAAAGGACAAAGTTTAATGAAGAGCATGCATATAATCAGCCTGGTTTTTCTTTACAATTGGGAGAGGAAAAAAATGTTCCCGCTTCACCCAAAAGACATGAGACCTCTCATGAACAAGTACCTCTGATCAAACAGATGTTTGCCCAAATTGCAGAGAGGAACCAAAAGATGAAAGCCAGTATTGTTGTGTGGATTAATCCATCTTGTGGACAAGACCGATATCCCTAGTACTAAAACTATCTAGCAACGAACATCAAAATAAAATAATCTTTCTCTAAGCATATATGATTTACAAAAATCTCTATAGAGGTGTAAAAGACTTACCGTATGTCCAGCACTTGTTTGAAGTCGTTGTTGTCCCTTGTGCACTTGAAGGAGTTATGTTTGTAAACCTGCAGTCACAAAAAACAAAATATTAAATAGCACCTGTATAGACATTATCATAAACCATGCTTATCATAGTGATCAATGAATCTATGAAATAAACCATTAACTGACAACTTATTGAGAAAAATGAGTATATTTGTATTAATTTCAAAAGAAGGAAAACCTTACAACCTGAGCCTTGATGTTGCATAGGTCTTCCCGGGGTCCGAAGCAGGAGTCTCCTCTACTTTGATAAGATATGCACTCCTCCAACCAAGATGAATAGAGGTATGTAATCTCTCCTCACAAAAGTCTTAGTTAACTGAGTCTGAATCTCAACATAACTTAACCTCAAATATTCTAAAGCTTGAACTCCCCTTGAGGCTACCCAATGCCTATTTTTATAGTGGAAAAGAGGAGGTTTTTAGTTCCAAATATGAAGGGATAGAATCCTCCTTCAAAGGGATAAGCTCCTCACATCAAGGGGTTAGCTCCATAAGGTAAGGGATACATGAACCTCATAAGAGCGGTTCTGCCACCGCAAAATATTTTCTAGAAGCTTCCAGAATTTACTAAACAATTATAACACATGAACATTAGGTGTGGGACCGCAGGGAAGATATAGAGAAAGTGCGACACCAAAGTTAGGGAGATTTTTAGGAACTTTTCTCTGATTTTCAAGGCTCGACATGAGGAAATAATATGTTAGACTTGCAAAGGAGGAAGTATGAGTGATAATGAGCTCATAGACATAGCAGAATGTCAGGATGACAATTTTATGTGTAACAGATTGCCCCCTAAAGTGCAAAGTCTGGAATAGATGAAGCTGAAGTCTGTCATATATGAAGAGTGCGGTACTTTATCATTTCAAGGATCATCCTGTGGACACCCCAGTCGGAACCTGTAAAAACATTCAATCCAAAATATATATATATATATATATATATATATATATATATATATATATATATATATATATATATATATATATATATATATATATATATATATATATATATATATATATATATATATCATCGCTGAGGTAGGCATTCCCATACTCAGATCAAAAATAACTAGAAGCTGATTCAAACTGTTTTGATACAGGAATGATTTTGAGTACATCACAGTATAGACATGTGTAGACACAGTATGGACGCAACCATCTGTTTATAAATAGTCCACTGTATAAATGAGAACAAAATTCCTCGCAGCTTGGATGGTAGAAACTAGATCCAAGGTCTTGATTTCCGCATCTCGAACTAGTACGATTCTATCCATGTGAATGAATGTGTCGAAGTCGAACATGGTAGAAACCATGGTATATTGGAGGTTTCTGTGGTGTAGTTTTTCAGGTGTAAGACTCAGAATAACCACAGTTGTCATTTTTAGTCGAACATGGTAGAAACCAGTTGATTACCCTTCAATGATGTAAACTATTAAGAAGTGTGAGAGTAACCACCATTAATGTCAATGGCTCTCAAAGTACTCAGTACAATCCATGAAATGTGAATGAATGAGATGAAGTCGAACACGTCACGGAATCGTTTGATCGAAGGTCAATGATGTAACCTATCGTCGAAGGCGAGAAATATGCCATTGAGGCATGCAAAATTCAAGGTACTAACGATTTCTAGATCAACTTCCTAGATAATGAGTTGTCATCGATAGAAAGTGATCCGTTGTAGGCAAGCCCACAACATGAAATCATAGATCAAGTTTTGAAAATATATTGGCAAGGACTGACTCAGGGATGGTCAAAATGAATGACAGATATCTTGCAGATGAATGGTTTATTTAAATTTTCCTCTTGAACACATAACGACACTGCAGATGGCTTGGTGAAAATTAACCCAAAGCTGATACCCAGAAACTGGCTGAAGACTTTCAATGTGGTTTGATTAACTGTTAGGTAAAGGATTTCCCAACCCAGGTGAAAAAAAGTGTCGTGTTCAAGAGTGGTTAACTGGATTTTCGAAAAATCAAAATACAAAAAACATGTCCATTTCTCTCTTTTCCCCCACCATTGCTGGCAAGTACCTCTTTATTTTTGACAATCTTGAGGAGGATAACATTTTCTTGTTTATAAGCTCATCCTTCGGATGAGTCCAACTTAGTTTAAGATTCGAACCCTAAGAAGGAGTGGTTTGTTCCTGTTTAAAATTGAACAGGTCCTTTACTGTTAAGTTTTAATAAGTCCAGTATAGGAGAAACTCAGTGTTTTTCATTTTTAGGGAGTTAGAAGGAAAAACTTAAGAAAACTCCATGGGTGTAATTTTTCGTAAATTTAGTCTCTCGAGCCCAAAAAATGATAAAATAATGTGGGAGAGAACTCTATTGACCGTAATTAGTCAACGTATACCTTTTTTGTAAATAGTCCATTTCAGTCCGAAAAAGGGGTAAACTTATATTGAAGGGACGATCATTCATTTACTTTAACGAGTTCGAATAATGAAGTAATCGGCAATATTTTCATGTTTAGAGAGTCTTAAAAGGGCTTAAAAGAGGACTCCAAGTTTTTTCTTTTTTGTAAAATTTTTGAAAGAGTCTGAAAAAGTGATAAAAGTATGCTCTTTGTTGAAAAAATGATCAATTCTCCTGAAAAATCCAATTTCTGCACAAAAACTTGAAACATTACACATACCTGTTTAAGATAAGTAAAAATGCTTTCAAAAATACCATTTTTAAAGTGAAAAATAAACAAATTAAAAATTTATCTATTCGAAAAAACTTATAAAAATGACTTTTTCAACTTCATTTTTACCGTTCAAGTTCAGAGTGAGAAGTAAAAGCTTTTGGGTAAAAAAGTTCCTGTGAAGATTCTGGAAAATTCGTCTAACGAAATCGAGAACCGCCAGTCCCAGGTAATCCACAACCTCCTAATCTTGCATTTCATTCATTTGCATTTCATTTTTAGGCTCTAGATTTTATTTTTAAGGGAAAAATATGGTTTAATAAATCACCCGTGGAGGTCTGCAGGTGAAACACATGGACCTTGCGGACCTCGACTTTTTCCTATGTAGGAAAAATTCGTGGGTCCACACTTGTCCCACAGCACGCATGCATTCCTACGCACTGTGTATGAAGACAGAGTGTGGTCCCTGTGTGTTTAAATTTCAAAGCCAAATTTCTCATTTTCCGCCCAAAATTTTTCAAATTAGATTGTTCTAACATATCTTTTTATGCATTGTAGGATTAACAAGATGCTGATTTGGAGAGAACGTGAGCATGAGGACGTGGATGATGCCGCAATGCTCCATTTTCCCACAATGCAAGCATTAAGAGCATGTAGTTTATATAAATTCTGGGCCATTCAGGGCATGAGGGCACAGGTAGACCTCCTAACATGGCTGGTAAACAGGTGGAACGTACAGGACCAGTGTTTCATTATTGGCGGCTACCGGCTTGAAATTGAGCTGGAGGATATTTATTTTCTGACTGGTTTGTCTAAGAGGGGCGAACAACTTTCCTTGTTTGGGACTAGGCCAGGTGGCCAGACTATCGCTAGTCTTTGACAAGAATTCTGTAATGATCAGGTAGACCCCAGGGACAAATGGATTGACATAAAACATATCATCCGTCTCGAGCTAAAATTTATTGCGTTTACTGTTACCAGACTATGTGGGAGTGCAACGCTACATGTGGCTAATGGTTCCCAGATGCACATTTCTATGGACTGTTTTCGAGGCACCATTTTCAACTGGTGCGAAGCTGTGTTGGCCAATGTAAAAGGCCAACTAACTAGAGCAAAAAATGGCAAACTAAATAAATTTGGATATGGATCCATCGTAGTCACCTTTGCTCTAGAGAGGATCCCCATGTTAGCTCCGCAGAGTATTCATGTCGATGCCGGTCGACCTCGAGAACCTAGGATGGTTCGTTGGGTTGCATTTATGGACCATCACGATATTGAGGGCGCTGAGATTGTTTGATTTGCTCCTTCATATTTTCATTGGCTGGAACGCCAACTTTTTGTTATAGAGGATTTTCCATACGCCGGGATAGATTTCCGCGGTGACCGAGAGATGACTCTCCCAGTAGGGGAATAGTGGGATGAATTAGGTAAAATCATTTTCAAAAATTTCTCATTCTAATTTTTTGTTTTTTAATCGTCTTGAAATTAATAACCAAAATTTTTGAATGCAGATGTGGGCCCACGGCAACCAGCCCATCTCCAACCTTATGAAAGAAGACAACCAGTTGCAGCCGCACCAGCCCCAGCAGGCCAATCAGCGGAGATCCTATCTGATTTAGAGCATCACCTAGAGCGTCTGACTCTAGATATTCCAGAGACGAACATAGATGGGATTCCTCTCAGATTACAGAGATACGTGATTGGTGTTCTAGGACCTTTTAGGAGGTTCCTGTGTAGGGTGGCTCGGGCAGTGGTCTCTTATCATGATCACCATCAGTGATGGGATGAACATGTCATAGAATCATACTTTTGACCTTTTGTATTACCATTTTTTTCGATCATAAGGTGTTTCCCACCTATGATCGAAGACGATGTATATTTTTTTAAAACACTTCTATACTATGATATATCACTATTTACCGGCTATCTATGTACATGTTATGAATGCTGTTTGATTTACTGTTTTGATCATTGCAAATGTCGATTTATCATACTAGAAGAAACTGCATCTGCTAATGTATTTAAATGTCTTGGAATATGTTGATATTCAATGTAATCAAATTCACATTCCAAGAGATGAACTCTTAAAAAGAACCATAATAAAAATGGATTTCTAATGGCATAAACCCTGTTGAGTTGTAATACAACAAGTTCAGAATCCAACCTAACAATCAAACTACGAATTCCAAAAGATATGGATTCAGATAATAACTCAATCACTGCACTATACTCTGCAATGTTATTCGTTGTTTAACCAAGGCTTACCCCATGCATGGATACTAACTCGTCAGAGGGTGAATAAATTATCCAAGCTACGGAAGAAATGTTCCATGTACTACAACAAGCACCATCAGCAAAACCAACGTAGGTTTGAAGAGACGTCGACATATACAATATCAAGAGTAAAACTCAGATAAGCAGGAATAGTGACAAAACACACTTCTAAACTAGGCACACTTTTCTAATCAAAAACACACCAGCTGTAAAGAAATCTAATCTAATTAAATCTCCACACTATGTTTAAGCATAATATCTCTTTAGATAAAGCCCATTTCTAGGTTTATCTAAAGGGGCACCGTCAAAATCTATCAGCTCATAGGCCCCTTTTGCCAGCTTTCGCTTAACAATGAAAGGACCATGCCACATAGGCACAAATTTTCCAGCTCCTAGCTTATCGTTGGCTTGATCATAAACTAAGAATAGGTATCCTTCTGAAAAATTTCGAGGGGTAACACTTCTATCATACTGAGCTTTTATCTGTTTGACATGAGCCTCGTTTGCTATTGCAAAATTTCGTCGATTCTCATCTAACTGAGCCAAGTACAAAAAACGTTTCTCCTCCTCAGACGTAGCTGGAAGTAATTCTATGGCTAATTTCAAAGATGTAATTTCACACTTAGTTGGTAACACAGCCTCCAAACCGTAAACCAATTGAAAGGGAGTGAAACCAGTTGATGTTTTTACCGAGGTTTGATACGCCCAAAGTGCTGAAAATAACATGGAATGCCAATTCGTTTTGTGAATACCAATAATTCATCTAATCATAATGACTAAAAATTTATTGATAGCTTCAACTAGACCATTAGCTTGTGGATAATACAGAGTGGAACTATCTTGGCGCAGACCAAGTTGATTTGTCAATTTAGTCATCATGATATTCCAAAAATAACTTCCATGATCTGTAATAATGGCTTAAGGAACACCGAACCTAGAAATTATGTGATTGAATACGAAAGTTGCAGTAGTCTTGCCGTCAGCCGAAAATGTAGGCATCGCCTCGGCCCACTTAGTAAAATAATCTACTGCTAAGATAATATATGCATGCCCCCCGACCGAGTGAGGGTTACATGTAATAAAGTCAATACCCCATTTTGCGAAAGGACCAACAACAATTATAGGGTGAAGAGGATTGGGTGGCGCACACATCTTACGATCAAAAAGTTGACAATTGTGGCATTTCTTGACTGCATAAATACAATCTTTGAATAAAGACGGCCAGAAATAACCAGCGGGCAATATCTTTTGAGCTGTGGCATACCCAGACATATGACTGCCACATGCCCCAAAATGGTAGTCATTTAAAACCTTCTCAGCTTCTTCATGAGTGAGACAGTGTCAAAAAACAGAATCCGCACCATGACAATAGAGTGTATCACAAATAATATTGTATTTCTAGGATTGGAAACATATTTTCCGTCTTTGAGATCGTGAGATTTCAGTCCGAAAAGATTGGGTTTGGAGATAAATGATAATATCCCCATACCATGGATCAAGAGTACTGATAAGAAACAAAGATTCGTCCACAATGGGCTCTTCTGCCACAGTTTCAGTATCAGTAAAGGGGAAATCACACATCAATTCCGCGAAAACCAAAGATTTCTTTGCCTTGGATTTTTCAAACTCCAAGTCAAATTCCTGCAGGATAACTATCCATTTGGAATACTTGCCCCCTAGAAATTGTTTAGTAAAAATGTACATCATAGGGTTACAGTTAGAAATTACTGTGGTTTTGCGTAATAAGATGTAGTGTCTAAATCTCTAAACAAGTTGAACAGCAGCCAAGGCCAATTTCTCCACATGTGTGTATTTAATCTCAGTTGGATGCAGATTTCGACTAAGATAGTAAATCACATGTTCAGTTTTAGATTCGTCTTCCTGAACTAAAACCATCTTAATTGTGGAATGAGAGGCGGTGAGGTACAAAATGTAGTCCTGGTTGTAGTGGGGAGGATGCAATAACGGTGCATGGGTCAACGCGTGTTTAAGTGCATCAAAAGATCAATCAGCCATCTCATCTCAAAAGAATAGAATGTTCTGTTTCAGCAACTGGGTAAAACCCTTTGTAAGCTCGGCATAGTTAGGAATGAACCGACGTAAAAGGTTTGCTTTCCCGTGCAAACTCTGGAGTTGGCGCAGAGTCAAATGAGGAGGTAAATTGACAATAGCTTCGACCTTCGATGGATCAATGCGAATGCCTGCTTTCGAAACAACAAATCCCAGTAAGCGACCGAATTCTACACAGAAAACACATTTGTGTGGATTCAACCTTATTCGATAATGCCTACATCTCATAGAGATAGCTCATAAATGAGTGAGATGGTCGGCCCTACATGATTAATGAGCAGGTAAATCATCGAGATAAGGCTGCACAATGTGCTTAATGTCATTAAATGCGTAAGACATAGCCCTTTGAAAAGTTGCTCCAGTGTTCTTTAATCCAAAAGGTAGTTTGCAATAAGAAAATGTTCCCCATGGACAAATGAAAGCTGTTTTTGGCTGATCAGCAGGGAGTATGTTTATTTGATTGTAACCGGAAAAACCATCCATAAAGGAAAACATTTCACTGCCGGCACAATCATCGATTATTTGATTGATATAGGGGGTTGGATAATTGTCTTTGGGACAAGCTCGATTAATATCCCTATAATCGATACATACTCGTATCGTTCCTTGTTTTTTAGTAACAGGAACAATATTCGATACCCACTCCGTTAAAGGAATTGGATAAATAAAACTTGCGCGAAGTAATTTTTCAACTTCGGCTTTGATAGCAGCAACTTTTCTAGGATGTATCTGACGTAAACATTGACGAATAGGTTTGGCATCTGGGTAAGTCTTGATTTCATGTACGACAATTGACAGATCAATTCCTGGCATTTCTTCATAGGACCAGGCAAACACATCACGAAATTCTTGAAATAGGGCTTTATAAGTTTGAATTTCATCTTCTGTACAACAAGCACCTATATGAATGTTTTCAATTATTCCTGGCTTTACTGAAATGTCAATTGGAATCGTTTGAGAGATATTTTCCAAATTTAACTCAGAATCAGGATTTTTTAATGGATTCTGCGGTTCTTTGACATATTCAACAGTAAAAATAGAAGCGAAATCATCTTCAAAATGATCCAGCTCAAGTAAAAACGAAGATCAATGATGTATATCTTCCCATGGTAAATCTTCAACAGACAAAAGTTCACGAATCTGCTCATCAGTATGAACAAGATCAGGAAATGTTGTTGTGGCTGAACTAGATATAGAAAGTGATTCCTCATGGATCCCATTCATTGGATCAGTTTCGGTCGAAGAGGGATCAGAAAGTGACTGTACAGCCTGATACGCAATTTCAAATGGACTCAAAAGCATCATGCCATCAAATGAATCTAACTCAGAGTCGGAAGGTACGACCCAAGGATCATCAAACATAACAGTGTCTGACTAAATCATATGAATAGTTGCGGTAGAAGGCGATACGTTAGGAGGAGGAAAGGAAAAAGTTCCTAGTAAACCAGAATCTTTAAGCAAACCTACTCCAACATCCTTGTAAGGGATAGCCGCTTTACCAACGTGCTGGATTGTTTCTGTAGAGGCTAGATCGGAAGAAAAATAAGTTAACTGATCTATTGTAACGATCCTTCCTTGATGTGGAAATTTTATGAGCCAAAAGACCGAAGAAACAACAGTAGTCATAGCATAAGACCAACTGCGACCCAGAAGAAGGTTGTAATCTAGAGGGGCATCAACCACTTCCACATCTAGATTTACAATTTTACCTTCGACCCCTATGGGTAAATCCTGCAAAATACCAAAAGGGTGAAAACCTCGGCCATCAAAAGCCTTTAGAATTGTCGGAGACTGATTGAGTGTAGGAGAACCAAGCGATTTCCAACACTGGATTGACATAATACACGTTGAAGCTCCCTCATCAATCACAGTCCGAAAGATTGGTCTATTTTTTACTAACACTGGAATTTGGAAAGCCATTTGATGAGGTAGGCGAGGTGTACTATTTTCTAAATCGAAGATTATAAGGTTTGAATCCTGAACATTGACAGCTCCTATGGCAGACAAAAGTAATTTACGTTGTGCTGGGCATGACTGCAGCACTTCCAAAGCCGACATTGCTGAAGGGGAAATAGCTAAATCTTCAACAATGTTGTAATTCTGAGCAGCTCTCGCATGTGAATTGAAAGCTGATTTACGAAGAACACCCTTAGCAGGCGGTTTGATTATTAAGTCTGGATTTGGTTTCTCGATCTGTAGCGGACCAGAAATAGGAGGAGGTGTAGTTGATGTGTTTGCATTAGAAGATTTTGCTTCTTTACCATCAACAGGATTCTTAGTACCATAATCTTGAGATCGTGTCGCAATCCATACATGAGACATCATTAGAATAGGTTCTTCTGAGGCATTCGAGGTAGAACCAACCATTTTACTATCTTGAGTTGGAAAAGGATCCTTCAAGACAGCAGGTTGTTGTGAACCTTTAACGAATTTTGCAACCTCTGCTCGATGTGGGCATTCCTTAGTAAAATGATCCTCGTCACAAATGTAACAAGGATAGCGAGGTTTGCATTTTTCGTCATTGGATTCGTTTTTATCAGTTTTCTCTTTTGAATTCTTTTTGTTTTTATTCTTCCCTTTCTTTTTACCGCCGGATTTAGATTTGGTCGTAGATGTCTCTACGACATGAATGTCAGCAGAAATTTCAGGGGAAGATTCTCCTTTCGGGGAATCAGGTAAAGTTATAATAGGAGAAGAATTCTTTGAAGATTTCTTCTTGCTTTTTGTATTTACTGTACCAATCATACCATCAGCGGCATGAGACCCTGAAGGAGCTGCAGCTATTTGACCTTGTTTTGGAAGATCGGGGATTTTTTCATGTAAAGTACCTGACTGCATATAAACGAGGTCAAGTTACTGAGCTTGAGAAATTACTTGCTCCTCAGTAACAACGCCAGCCTTAGCTACATCCTCAGTGATCTTGGGTAATAATGATTTAACAAACCATTTTGCCAAAATTTGATCCGGAATGTAAACTTTCACCAAACGCCTTCTACGTCGCCATTCATGAATGTGATCAGAAATATATGTGGACGTAGATTGCTTTAGTGAAGTTAATAGTTCCATGCCATTGTCGTATCTGACAGGCAACTGAAAATGAGTCAAGAAAGCAGTTGCTAACTGACTGAAATTATTAAAAGAGCCTCGTGGTAACTCAATGTACCATTTGGCGGCAAGACCAATAAGAGTTCTTTGGAAAAGACGCAAGCGAATTGAATCATCAATTATTGAATTAGACGCACACCAGAGGTGATAATTCATCACGTGATTTGATGGATCCTCTCTTGACTTACCTTCGAATTTTGGTATATCACTGGGCAACTTATGCGGCATTGGCGGCCAGTACGGATAATAGAAAATTGGATCATTCGTAAGGCGTGTCAAATCAGGTAAATCCAAAGTTGCAATAAATGGTAACTGATGGTTGGGGTCGCAAAAACCTTGAGTAGCCAAAGCAGTTCCAAGAGGAGGATACCCAGGATAACTGGGAATCAGAGTTGCATTAGGAATTGTGTAACCTCTCAGATAACTAGGATTAACTGGACCAAACTGGGGTTGTTGAGGCTGTTGATAAGTATAGCCAGGGTACGGTTGATACTGATAATTTGGATTTTGTGAAACGGGACCAAATTGAGGTTGTCCCTGGTACAGTTGATACGTGAATTGCGTTTGACTTGTGACAACTGTACTTGTACCAGCTTGTCCCGCAGGCATCTGGACCGAAGTCTGAACTAAAGGTCCTGACTGGGGTACAAATACTTGAGGGATTTTCACAGATGCAGGGATAGAAGAACTCGGAGTTACAGGTACTCCAGAAACAGGTGTTATAGGTTGAACAAACGTTGCAGCAGTTGCAGTAGTTTGAGGCGGAGTCTGAGGTGTACTAGGCCCAGACTGCTAAACATAACTAGGTGCAAGAGTTTGAATAGTAGGCTGGACAGGTTGTTGGATTGGACCAGAAACCAAAGGTTGTCCAGGTTGAGAAGGCAACTGCACATTAGGCTGCATAGGATGTTGATATTGGGATGGATGCCACACCATATTCATTCCGGGGTATTGTCCCGTAGAAGGTTGAACGTAAGGACCATAGCCTGGTTGAACGTAGGGTTGATAAGTAAGTGGTAAATTTCTGGCTCCTTGAACAGATGATTGACCAGAAGGCTATTGGAAACCTTGAATTGGGTACTGACCTTGAGGTTGATAACCCTAAGGCGCGTACTGAAGCTGGGCTTGATAAGGACCCTAAGGAGCATATTGAGCTTGGGGTTGACCTTGGGGTATGTACTGTCCTTGAGGTATGTACTGTCCTTGAGGTTGTCCTCCAAAATAATATGATTCCACAGTTTGTCCTGGGAAAAAGCTACCTTGAGGTTGCCCCCCAGGTGGTAACTGACTTCCTGAAGGTTGCCCCCTAGGTGGTAACTGACTACCTTGAGGATGCCCCCCAAGCGGTAACTGATTTCCCTGAGATTTCCCTCCAGGCAGTAACTGACTGCCTTGAGGTTGAGGATTCAGAATATTACTAGACATCATAAAGATTTGCTCTACGTTCAACTTTTCAGTTTTAATTCCACTTAAACCAGATGATAACACTTATTCAATTGGTTGAGGAGCTACTCCTGAGAAAGTACCAGACAGAGCCTGATATCCCGAAGGAATAGAAGGACCACCGTGTAAAAATGCTTCTGGTGTCTGGGAAAACATGGATGACTCTCTTGCCATAATGGATGATGGATAGTAACCTCTGGGTGTAGGATGAAATGGAATTCGAGGTGGAGAAAAATCAAGACCCGGATTCTCTAAAAAGTTTGTTAAAGATAGATACCAAGCACTAGTTCGAATAGGGCTGTAGAAAATAGATTCACGCTCCCTAAGATTTAAAGACTGAGGGGATTCGGGAAGAGATAACTCTTCGTCTGGATTAGTAAGTTCTTCAATAGAAATAAGTCCAGATGGAAAATATGTTCTGTTATGGGTGTTTGATGATCAGGATGAACAACTATAGATGAAGTTCCAACTTCTGTTGATCTAATCCTACCGCTACTAGATAATACCAGAGCATGAAGCCCTTCAAGCTGACTTGGTGTATATTCAGGGGGTTTCCTTTGTAGTATCCAGGATTGTCTCGGCAATTTCGGCACGATTAAATATTAACTAATCACACGCAAACAAAGAAAATTTCAATGAAAACACCTAAAGTCTCTAAAGAAACAAACAACTGAATCACGCGCTTAAAAATCTAAGAGTTCAAATCACACACAAACAGTAACTTCCCGTACTAAAACCACTAGTTGGTGATGAAATCCAACTTAGTAGAAATTTAATACAGAAAGGGTGGTTGGAACAATTACCCCGACAACCTACTTAATGAAACAAACTGGCACAAGTTTCCTCACAAAACCATCTCGTGTGAAGAGAACCCCCCAGAGAGTCCAAGTGAGTCTAGTCGACGTCTGCTCCAGGTACAGTGAGATCTTTCCTTCACCGTCACCTTAGGAAATAATCTTAAGTTTATGGACACTAAGGTTACCAACAGTAACAAATATAACTGGGGGAACAGTCTACGATCCGATCCCACGCGCAAGGGCAGAGTAACAATGCTCAATCCCCTTGAAGGTTCCTCGACATGGTTAATCCGAGGTTTACCGAAAAGTGACCCCAGGATCCTCGACAATGGTTAATCCGAGGTTTACCATTTGTAATGCGCGCAAAATCTTCTATCTTCCCCAATGAAACAGAATTGATTGTCTTAAAGGTTCAGACATGATCTCGTGATTGACTTATTTAAGAGAAGCTTCCCAGATTATACAAATTACAATTGGACTTATTTCCTACCATAAGATTTGTCTACTTGTTTGTTTTTACTATCTTGGAGAGTTAATTACTCCCTACTCCAAGATACTAGCCTAAGCTATGTTGGTGATAAGAGCCCTAGAAAAATAAAAAGATTACTAGATGAATTTTAATTAAGTGTTACTTTTAGGAGTTGTTTCTTAAGTCAATGGGTGCAGAAATGAAACTTTGATGGTTTGAAGACTCCACTTCCAAAAACACTAAAAATGCACCTAAAAAATGATAATCAAATCGTTTTCTTTCAATGAAATTCTAGCTAAAGAAAGAGTTGGAGAATGCAATTCTTTTAATAAACGATTCCTAGGCTTTGATCATAAAGAATAATTGAAAGAAAATATTTTTGCCTTTTCAACAATAACTCAAAATGAGACAAATTATCAAAGCTCACAACCAAAATCCTTTCACTTTCAAAAATTTGAAGCTACAAAAACAAGTTTCCTTCAAAAGAAATCTACAAATTTTTAAAAGTACTAAAAAATACAAAACTAATTTCGAGATCTACAAACTTTAACAATCTACTTGAATAAAAGCTTTAAGATTTTTTGAAGAATGTTTTACGTAGTTGTTCAGCAAACTAAGGATCTATTCGTTTAGAATAACAAACAGATAAAAAACACTCAAATATGTTTTTTATAAAAAATGAAATTAAAAACCTATAACAAAGTTTTTTTCGAAGATTTGAAAATAAATAAGTAGCTCTATTTCTCAATAAAGGATGATTTCACAATCACGTCAGATTCAGCAAAAAGACAAAAAGTCCAATGTAATCTGAGGTACTTCAAACTGCCACTACTCTGAATCACTACAAAGACCAAGTGAAAAGCAATCCAAAACACAAAACTTCTAGAAAATCATCAAACACCAATACTGCTGAGATTCATTGACAAAAGGCTTTTGACAGAAACAATCATCAATTTGGGCAGAAACCAAAAAATCTAAATCAAAATAAAGATAAACTAAAGAAATAAATTTGTATTTTTTCAAAATTTTAACAGGGTCTGCATGCTTCTAGAAGTAACAGGTGCGGTCCCACACTGTTTACTTAAGGAATGTCCGAAAATGCCCGCATTGTGCAAATAAGACAAAGTGCGGTCCCTGGAAAAACTAGATAAAAACATAAAAGATTTCAAAATTTTCAAAAACAAATAAAACCTAAGCTACCCAGGCAGATATCTATCAATCAAAAACTAGGAAAAATGTTTCCTCAAATCAAAATAGAAAGAGAACCAAAAACAACAAGTTCTTTCCCCAATGGAGTCGCCAATTTGTTGTGTGGATTAATCCGTCTTGCGGACAAGACCGATCTCCCTAGTACTAAAAGTATCTAGCAACAAAAATCCAAATAAACTAATCTTTCTCTAAGAATATATGATTTACAAAAATCTCTATAGAGGTGTAAAAGACTTACTATATGTCCAACGCTTGTTTGAAGTCGTTGTTGTCCCTCGTGCACTTGAAGGAGTTATCTTCATAAACTTGCAGTCACAAACAAGAAAAATATTAAATAGCACCTATATAGACATTATCATAAACCATGCTTAGCATAGTGATCAAGGAATCTATGAAATAAACCATTAACTGACAGCTCATTGAGAAAAATGAGTATATTTGTATTAATTTCAAAAGAAGGAAAACCTTACAACCTGAGCCTTGATGTTGCACAGGTCTTCCCGGGGTCCAAAGCAGGAGTCTCCTCTACTTTGATAAGCTCTGCACTCCTCCAACCAAGACGAATAGAGGTATGTAATCTCTCCTCACAAAAGTCTTAGTTAACTAAATCTGAATCTCAACAGAACTTAACCTCAAATATTCTAAAGCTTGAACTCCCCTTGAGGCTACCCAATGCCTCTTTTTATAGTGGAAAAGAGGAGGTTTTCAGTTCCAACTATGAAGGGATAGAATCCTTCTTCAAAGGGATAAGATCCTCACATCAAGGGGTTAGCTCCATAAGGTAAGGGATACATGAACCTCATAAGAGCAGTTCTGCCACCGCAAAATCTTTTCTATAAGCTTCCAGAATTTACTGAAAGTGAGCTTTTTAGAATTTACTTGCACCTTTTTGATCTTTACAGGGTTCCGCACTTATAACACAGAGAAAGTGCATTTAGGTACGCATAAGACATGAAAATTAGGTGCGGGACCATAGGAAAGATATAGAGAAAGTGCGACACCAAAGTTTAGGAGATTTTTAGAAACTTTTCTCTGATTTTCAAGGCTTGACATGAGGAACTGATATGTTAGACTTGCAAAGGGGGAAAGTATGAGTAATAATGAGCCCATACACATAACAAAATGTCAAGATGAAAATTTTCAGTGTAACAAGTATGGAGGCCCAAGCTGAATATAAGATTGCTCGAGATCAAACAAGGCTTTTGACTGTCGTGGATCTTGAGAAAGATCAATTTAGAATTTCCCTGTCACACCCTACTGACAAGCCAATTGGTTCCTCTAGTAATTTCAATACTGTTAATGTGACTGTAGATGTGAAAAAGATCCCATTGTTGGATAAGGTGAACCTACATATGCAAACAGGTCAGTTGATTGTAAATGACCTGACAAAGACTAATGCAATGGAAATGAAAGCAGAAAATATGCTTGGAAAAGTAATTAAGCAGTTGAAGCTAGAGAAATCCAACTCTAGGGATTTGTTAAGAAACTTGATCCAGTTAAGCTATACTTTTCGACTCCATTAGCCCAATGGCCTGAAATGCTCAGTCTTACACTCTGCTATTGAATTTCACCACCCAAACTCAATCAAAACCCCTGGACTTTACAACTAGCCTAATATCTTTCAAAACAAAGCTAAATTTTACAGAGAGAGCCCTCTCTGGGTACAGATTGGCTAGATTCTGTACCTAAAAGTTGGTTTGTGGTTACCTCGGACTATTTCTTTTGAACCTGGAGAAATTACTGAGTGATAACAGATCCAACAAAGCCAACATGGCTAAGGTTGGAGGCATGAATAGCCTATTTTTACTTCATGTAGCATGGGATGGAGGTATAATTTGTGAGTTGGAATTTTCCATTGGTGGAAGGAACCATCTATCTTTATACATATCATGTATTGTGGAGGATGTTGGATAGGTTATGGTTGTCACTTGGAGCTTCATGATTGAGGAGGGACATCTAGCTACACAGTTAGAGGTCACTCTAGACATTCTAGAGAGGCAACTTTGGTGTTGGGCATGCATGCCTCATTGCACAAAATGGGAAGACCTTCCTTGTGTGGATGCCATTTTGAGGGGGAAAGATTGCTTTAGCATCTACTTTTGTAGTTGCTTGAGGAAAATAAATTTTTTTTCGGGGAGGACTGTAATATTCCCAATTTTCCACAAGATAATTGGAATATTAAAGTTATTAATATTCATAATTAATTAAGTAAATAAGAGGGTGGAGGGACCCATAAACCCCAATGATAAATAAAATCCACTTTTTATGTGTGAATCTGGATATTTCAGATGTAGATATATATTATGGAGTAGTGGAGCAACTTCTTAATGTAAAAGGAGTGGAGATCATGTCTCATTATTTAGATAGATCATGAAGGTTGAAGCAGTCAAGTAAGATCATGGATCTTAAATGTAAAATCATGAGGATATTTGAAGAGGTCAACTAAGATCATAGTGCATTCAAATTAAGATCATAGAGCACTTATGATAAGTTAGTGGAGAAATTAATGAATTTAATGCACACATGATGGAGAGGGTGATCATCACATGTAGACATGATTGAGGACATGGAGACACAACACAGTCAACCATGGAGACTTATGTCCACATGTACAACATAGTTATGAGATGGGCCTAGGCTATGTAAGGCTCACAATCTATATAATGAAGGTGAAGGCACAATAGAAGGCATATTTAGATTTGGATTATTATTTCTTATCTGTTTAGATTTGGATTTGTCTTAAGACATTTCTATGCATACTTATGTTTTTTAGCTAAGTCTGCAGTGTTGTTTAGCAAAAGGTGTTTCTGAGTGTAAATCCCACCCTTACCCACGGGGGACTTTGAGTACCTACTCTGGGAATGTTTTCTATTGAGATTTATTCCTTATCAGGCATTGGTGCCATCTTCAGGAGGTTGTTTCTAGCATTCCATCTAGGAAACCGGTGGAGGATTCATCCTTCCACTTTGTTCTTCATGTTCAGTCTTCCAAGAGCAACAGATCTATATCCGGCTTTTAGGCCATTGTGTTTTACCTCCATGCAACAACATTCCCCTTAATGATTGCGTAGTTCAGTACTGTAGATCTATTGGAGGAAGGAAGTTTCTAGTGCTTTAGCTGGAAATCCTATGAGGAACCATCTCCTCACTTTTGCTTCTGTGCTTCCATCATTCAGGAGCTGATTTTACATATCTAGCAGTAGGCTATTGAGCCTCCCTCTCTTAACGCGTAGTTTTCTAAATTTTTTGATCATTCATCAACTGTTTTTAGTAGAGGATATTGGAGGAGCTAGATCTTGAGATTTTAGCCCAAGGATCTAATGAAGGGATCAAATCTTCTTGCATAGAGGTGATTTCACATCATTGAAGCCTTCATATCTTCAGTTCTTGTAGTAGATCTGCATACCCAATAGCTACATAGTGCAAGCCCTAAGAGGGTGATTTTATTAGATATACAACTCTGAGAGATCCTTTCTGGGTTATCTTGGGTATCCATCATAGAGCCTGGATCTCTATTTTCAACATCATCAGAGCTCCGAAACTGCCTAGATCTAACTTTCTATATTTCTAGTAGTTGTAGTCCCAATAATTGCAACAGGGACAACACAATTTCCCTTCCAGCAGTCCAACAATTATGCAGTCCCTCTTGTGGGATCAATTCAGGGTCATTCTATGCCATCTCTTTGGCTTGAGTGTCTCATATTTTGAGCACTGTTGTACTTGTTTATCCACCTCCATATAATAAAATGGCTTCACATTTAGATTTATTGTTTTGCTGCAGTTCTCATATTGTGTTTAGTATTATTGCATTCTCCCTTTTTGGATATTACAGGTCACTTGAAGAAGTTATTAGGAATATGAAGCATTTTTATGAGCAATCAAAGCATAAGAATTAGTCTAAAAAAGGATGGAAATGGAAGGACAAAGGTGAAGGTAAATGGAAGCTGAAAAGAATAAGGCCTCACAATGCAGAAGAGAAGGAAAATGTGGCACCATAAAAGAAGTTCAATGTAGCCAAACATGGACATGGATCACAACATCAACGTAGAGGTGACGGTACATGATTGTTGGAGTGATGGAAATGTGGTAAAGAACATCTCAAGAGAGATTTTCAACAGAATCATGGTGGTAGGCCTCAGATCTATAGTGCACAGGAGACACATATTGTTGGGTATGTTGGGCAGAGCATTCCTCATATCTATGCAACATTGGATAATATGCAGGTAGACCATCATGCGTCTATTATCGAGATGGACTATAAGATTTGTTATCAATTTGTTTCTATTTTGATATACCTTGGATCTAATTATATTTATGTTAACCCTGACTTAGTGGATAAGTGTGGTTTGAATAAAGAATTGTGTGTATAGTTTTGGTTAGTGTTGTTGCCTCTAGGTACAAAGAAGTGAGTTCATCATTGGGTAAGATCTTGTGCATTTAAAATGAATGGTATGCCTACATCAACACATTTGAATGTATTGTCACTGGGTTCGTATAACATGATTCTTGGTATGGATTGGTTATAGCTTCACAAGACTAAAGTGGATTGTTATGAAAAACTCATTGAGTGCTTAGATGATAATGGGGAGCAAAGAATCTTACATGGTATGAATAAAGCAACATCAGTGAGAATGGTTGCAGCTATGCAGGCCAAGCGTAGAATTAGGGGAATTTTGAGGTATAAAATGGGCCTCCTAAGGAAATTATAAAATAATAGTGGAAGTAATAAAATAAGATTAGGTTACATCATCAATTTTTAGAGGGAAAAAAGAAAGAACTACTTTTCAAATCGTATTTTCAACTTATCTCGCTATGGGTTGTTAGGTGTGGAGCCTGATTATCTTGTTTACTTTGTATCACAGCATTGGACCCCTATACCTTCAAAAGGGAGGCAACGCCGCCCGTAATTAATTGCTGCCGTGGGGGGTCTAGGGGGGGGTGGCAACGCTTTTTGGAGCCCCCCCTTGGTGGGGGTTTTCGGGGGCAGCGCCCCCGAAGCTAAAAACAGATGTAAAATTGCCTTGTAAAAGTATAGTAATTTCTAGTCAATCTGGGTCGTTCATTAGGCAAATGATCTGATGGTAGAAGTTATGTTTAGATTAGGGTTTTTTGCCCTAGAAGGCAACCCCCTTGTATATATGAGGGTATTGTATTCTTGTTTACTTGTTTGTGTATCATGTGTGTGAGATCTCAGATGACTTAATGAGAGAGGGAGATTGTGAGAGAGAACAGAGGATATTATAGCGGATCTGCTGTAGGTTTTGTCTCTTCATTTTTGCTGGATAATAGAAAGGAAGGACTGGCTGTTCGGGGTGGACGTAGCCCAAACTAGGTGAACCATGTATATTTGTGTCTCTCTGGTTTTATGTGTTTTTTGTGCTTGTATTTTTCCGCATATTTTATGTGTTGCATTGCTCCATAATATATAATTTTCTAACATGGGTTTAATCAAATTTCAAGTGGGAACACTTGTTGGACAAAATTTTATTCCTCATCCAAGGATTACCCATGTTGCATACTTTTGATGGACCCCGATACACGAAAAATGAGAAATACATTAAAAACGTAATTGTAATCATGTTTTTTCATGCATTTCTCATTTTTCATGTAGCGGGGTCCATAAAAAGTATGCAACTTGGGTACTCCTTGGATGAGGAATTAAATTTTGCATACAACGAGTACTTGTTATAGCATCATTTCTCACCTTTATATGATTCATGATTGCTTTTATGGCTTTGGGCACCCATTCCTACAGACTTGGACAAACTCACTTAAAAACAGTGTAAAAATCCCCATACGCGGTTATGCCCAGCTTTTTCCGCGTGTATACGCGAGTCTGTATGTACTTTTCCGCGTATGCCATTAAAATCATGAAAAAATATATAAAAATTCCCTATTTTCGAGCTGGGTTGATGGTTACTCAGGTAGTTCAACCACCCCAGCACGTGGCCAACTGTTTCCAACTGTTGAAACTACTTTGAGGGAGTATAAAAGCACCTCATGTGTATGGCCTAAGGGAGAGAGAGAATTTATTGATATTATACTCTGTTGGTATTCCCTATCCAAGTCTGATTCCTCGTTCCTCCTGCACATTCCTAGTTCATTACAGGAAACCCTTGTTTCCTTGAGATGCTCATCTCCCTATATGTCATCTCGTATGCACCAGTTTGGAAGGAGTCTTAGCGAGGCAAGGGCGGGACGGATCCGGACGACGGTCTGCTCGAAGATCGTGGAAGGATTTAGGTGATCTCTCCACTCGTTACTTTTGTACATGCTATTTATAATACAGAAGTACCATCTTGTTCCCGAAATATACGTGTTAGTGTCTTCTTACATATATGAGAAAATTGTTATTTAAGCATTCATTATGGTTTATCTAATGATTTATATGGATTTCACTAACATTTAGAGTAGATATATGCTGTACAACCAGTTCTTCATGCTTGTTTCTTCTTGTCTTTCAGGTTAAGAAGGAAGTACGGTTGCTGGGGGTTTGGACCCCGCGGGATCTGCTTCAACCGTAGGACCTACGGGTAACTTCCTCGATCTACTCTATTTAGTTTTTCATGAACATGTATGGTTGTGTGAGTCCTTCTTAAGTAGCATGCCCCTGCTCTGTGGAGGTTGTAATCCAACGAACCTCTAGGGTGATATTCCCCGAAACAGTACTCCAACTCAAAATTTCAGTAAAACCTTAGGGAGATAAGTTGAAAAAGTAGTTTTATTATTTTATTATTTTTTACCCCGAAAATGGTGAATCATCCACCATGGTTGACATCATCATCTTGAATATTATTGGTTCTTATAAAGTTTATTTTGGTTGTACATTTTTGTTAGGATGCCTATTTTAGACCTCAAAAGGTATATAATGTCATAGGAAAGGGTGTGTGTTATTTGCAGTGCACATTTCTAGTGACAAAGGTAAGGAAGTGGATGGTGTAGATGTTGTGAGCAGGTATCCAGTTCTACAACAATTTTAGGATGTATTTCTCGCAGATATTTCAGACTTATCGCCTCATAAAGAGGTATACTTTTCTATTGAGTTGGTACCAAGAGCAGCACCAAGATCGAAGGCACCTTACAGGATGAGCACTCCAAAGTTAGTAGAGATGAAGTTGTAGTTAAATGAAATGCTTGAAAAAGGACACATTTGGCCAAGTGTGTCACCATGGGGTGTGTTATCACTCCGCCAGATCTCTAAGGCTCAAAAATAAATCCCAACAGAGGTAACCATAGACCAATATTTTGGCTTGGTATCTAGCCCTATCAACCCAGAGAGGGATATCTCCACGAGGTCACAGCCAAGAGAGATAGATAAATTAGGGTTTTAGGCTAGCTATGAAATTCATAAGGGTTTGATTTAATTTTGATTGGGTTGCTGGATGAGGATATTAGGTCAAAGAGGCTAGTTCAGGGAAAGTAGGATTAGGGTTACAGTCCATTCAATGGGGTAAGGTAGGTAGGAAGGCTAGCACATTAGGGTTCTTGAGATGGAATTATTCATACATGTGAGGAGATAGGAAGAGCATAAAATATGAATTCTTCCTAAACTGAAAGAAAGATGAACAAACCATGAAAGCTTTCCCAAAACAAAGCACATGAGATGAATTATTTTTATCAACTTGAAAGTGATCATACAATAGAAGTGAAATTAATTATGAAGACAATATATTCAAATATAATGATACATAATAAGAAACAATGCTAGACAACCATACCACATGTATCCCAAAGAAATAGTTTCAACACTTTTATTAAGCTCTTGCCAAAATGATTACAATAGAGTCTCTGATCAATATGCCAACATCAAATTGATTTCAAACTGTGAAATGAATGAAAAATACATGATATAGGTCTAAGAAAAACTCCTCCTAGCATTAGGGTTTGAATCCATGAGAGGAGGAGTAGTTCCACCAAAACGGAGCTGAATACCTAGAGTATAGGGTGGTCAAACTAACTCATCCCTAACTTAAGTGAACTAATTCATTACACCTCATCATGAGTTTTCATCTAATGTATTTACCCTAGGTAATAGTAAAAACATGATATTTAAATTTACTTCCATCTATTACATAAGTAAAATCATCTTTTTCCCAAGTGAAAATCAAAATTGCAGTAAAAATTGAGAAAAGTCAGAAATCTGACAAGGGCACAATGCCATTTTTCAGGCCATTTTTTGAGGCCTTCCTGATGTCCAAATTGGGCTCAGGATGGCTTTTTGGAAAGCCTATATTGTCTAATTTAAAAATATACCTTTATTTTTCTAAAAGGATTTGATTTTACCTTTCGAAAAGTGATTCTCCCACAGCTGGTCAAGGGCACAATGCCAAGGCACAAAAAGAGGTAGAACATTGATTTTTTGTGTGTTTTTTCACCTTTTCACCTGCTAGTTATCCAAACCAAGCTTAGAAACGTTTTTTTCTGGAATGTAATTTTCATTTTTCATCTTGTGGTAGTCTTATTTTGGTCAAAAATTTCCTCAAACAAGGGCACAAAGCCTAGGGTGCTACGCCCTTGACAGTCTAGGTTTGCAGAAAAACACAAAAAATTCATAATTTGACCCAAAAACTTATCAAAATTTGGTATTTGGCTACTGATTATGTGGTCAGCCATGGAGTGGGGCTTCAACCAATATTTCAAGCCTCCTTTCCTCTTCTTGCATTGTCAAGGTCTCAATGTTTGCATTAGCTCTTTTAAGCTTGGCCCTTGCAATTTTGTCTTTTTGGGCATAGTGTTTGGCCTTCTTTATCAATATATAATTATCTCTGTTTGCCTCTCCAGAAGCTTCTTTAAGTGCTGGTTAGATATTTCAAGCCATTGCTCCTAGTTCTCGTTTATTACCATTGCAAATTTTTCATTCAAAGTGAGATTATTAGCAAGCTCAACCTTCTTTTTCCTTTCTAGTGCTAGAGCTCTTTTTAGCCCTCTAGTCCTAGGCCTTCTCCTTGGCACTTGTTCTTCTTCCTCATCTGTCACACCATATGTTTCTAGTTTCTCTTCAAGCAAGAATTTGGATTTTTTTGACTCTCTTTTAGCTGTGATGAATTTGACCTCATCAATGACATGTTTTGTTTTCAGATGTTGGTTCTCCTGCTCAAGAAATTCAATGACAAATTTAGACCTATCAATATTAGTTTGTAGCTCCTTAATATTGGTTTCTTTATCCTTGATGAACATTCTATTGATCTCATCATCATCATGCTCATCTAGGTCAACAAGGTCAAAATCTTGTTATGTCTCATGGAGGTCCTCCTCCTCATGTCTGATCTCTGCCCGAATCTCTGCCTCTGTCATATTTTTCTTCCCTTTGTCTACCTGCTTTGTTGATGTAGAAGGAAAGGACCCTTCCACTATGTGTGGAGAAAACACATGCTTGTGACCTCTCTCACATGTTTTTTCCAATGGCTCTATCTTAGCCACATTAGTCTTCTTATGCTCATTAATATCAGCTCCGCTGGGTGATCCAGTCTCAATGTGAAATGGAGATGATGGTGGTGAAATGGGTTAAGAAGGCTGATTTGGTGATGATGCATGAACTATGGGCTAAGATGGAGGAATGGATGAGGAAGGATGAGATGATGAAGGCACATCTTGCGCATGCTGAATAGGTGGAGCAATGAATATGTCATGAGCTATGAAAGTACTCCATGAAATGTTCGATTGTTTGAGGTGATGGAGGACTGTGATTTTGATGAGGAAATGGTGAAAAAGAATGTTCATTTGGTGCTCAGATTCTCTCCTTTGGAAAATATATTCCACTTTGTCAATTCTTCAGAAGAGGTAATAAGGTATGTTGAGCATCCCGACTCTTGTGAAGTGCATGAGTAGCCAGATATGATAAGTGTAAAGTCTTGAGAACCTACCTTCACAAGAAAAGTATCTCATGATGATTTTCATCATGGGGGCATATCTCTCTAGGAGGTAAGATAAAGGAAACTTCCCCTTTATTTCTTTCTTATACCTAGGTTTGATGCATGGCTCAAAATAATTCTCCTCCAAGTCTTCTTGCTTGAACCATTTTTCCAAACATTTGGGATTCAGGTGGCAGTTGATATAATGTCACTGGACAAAGTGAAAGTGACACCAGCAAGGATTACCTGGTTTTCATGGAGATTGGATATGAATAGTTTGCTCAACATAGGATGATGTTTAACCCTTTGTATTGTCTGACAGAATTAAAAATATCCCACATGCTTAAAACATGTCATAGCCATGGGAGATGCCATGAGTTCTCTGGTATTTGTTGTCTCAAATCTAAGGATTTTCCATCCTTTGTGTGGCCTCCTCTCCTCTATTTATTCTCCCTCACCGTAGCTTCTGTTATGTTCTTCTTCCAAAGTGTCTTAGTGTCAAAACCCTAGGGATATGGAATGATAGTGAAGATTTGGTTTTGGGAAGTGTGAATGGGATGGGGAAATTTAGGGAGATAGGGTTAGGGTTTTATGATTTTAGGGAAGTGACAGGGAGTAGTAATGATAAGGGATTTAGGATAGGGAATTTTATTACAGGTTATAGATTTTGGGATCCTAGGCAAATGAGTAGCCTAGTTCTTATGGTTTCAAAGGAAAATGGCTTAGGGAAATGGGATTATGATATAGGGGTGAGGATAGGTTAATTATGATATAGGAAGGGAATGAAAGTGATAGGGAGTGAAATTGAAATGAAATTGGGATTTAGGGGATGATACTAGGGTTTCATTTCAAAAATAGACACGAAATCCTTAAAAAAATCTCAAACAACACAAAATTGACTTTGATAAGAAGAGAGATGATGCAAATGGTAGCTTACTTTATTGTTGGAGGCTGTAGAATACCGTGGTTGAATATTTGAAGGTGATAGCATGATTTTTTCAGCTCCTAAGTGTTTTCGGGCAAGTGCGCAGCACATAACCCAGGGGCGCAATGCCTAATGCAGGGGCACAACGCCAAACGCAGGGGTGTAGCACACAACATAGGGGCATAATGCCTGACTCTGTTTTGAAAATTTTTCCTTCCTTATTGAATTTTCATGCTTTTGCTGAGGTTTCTTGATGATGGAAAGAGCAAATGAAGTTTTAATTTATGTCCTTTGGGTTAAAATACTTTGTCGATTTTGATTTTGATGATTTTTAAAACCCAGTTTTGCAATGTTCAATTTCACTTTTAAAACTCTGCAAAATACCCCTTAACTTTTTCTTGTTTGCTTTGAAGATTGATCACGATGGACTAGGAAATCCTCATATTTTGAAATTTTATGTGTTTGGCATATGGAACTGAGTTGGATGCTTTGGGAAACTGAGTACTTATTACATAAAATGAACATAAAATTACATATAAAAAAATATAATTACATCTCTGTTTTTTGAAATAAAATTACATTTTGGAATGAAACTCACACTTGAAATCAAAACTACAACTTTGGAAACCATCTTTACATGCTTGAAAATCCTCTTTATATGGTAAAGGGATATTATTTGGATCACTTTCATACTTTTGTTGACCTTATGAAATGAAATGGTGTTTTATTTGGACTTTTAAGAATGAGACCTAGAGACCTAATGAAGACTTTGAGTGATCAGACTTCATGGTGACCTAATTGACATAATGACATGATGAAATAGACTTGCATGACTGAAATATGTTCAGAAATACATGAAGGTGGGCCAGCGAGTATGAATTTTTGAGGAGTGATGTTTTTGGACTAAGACTACCATCAATGAGTAAATGTTTTGCATGACCTAATGGAATGATCAAAAATTTCTGAGTGGGACTCCTACAATGATATGAAAAGGGTATTTTTTATCACTGATGGTAGTATGAAAATACTGACACTAACATTGGCCTTATTTGGGATGATAGCTCTGAAAGAGGTGTCAATAACCATAGAACTCAAGATTTTTCATATCAGTGCCTCTTACATTGGGCCAATACGATCAAAACTCAAACAATAACATTACAAAAAACTAATAACTTGGAAAAATAGACTAATTCAATACAAACTCAAATGACTGAAAATTGACTCAATATTGACTTACTTGAATGAAAACTGAACTTTTGAGAATGGAAGAAAATCAGTGAAGCTCCGTGGCCTCCTCTTCAGGCTCCGAACTCCAGTGGTTCTCTACTTCACACTTGCAGAAAATTTAACTAATTTTTACAATGAAATGGAAAATTGATCGAGAAATTTGTTTTATAAAAGATTATGTTTCAGGAGCGTACCATTAACTGGTCCTCCTAAACACTCTTTTCCATTCATATCTTCAAGTAAATAAGCATTCTATCCCCAACAAGCTGAAATCTGATATGGCTCTTTCCATAAATTCTCAAATTTACCATGCTTACCCTTCTCTTCATTTCTGGCATCCCAGTGGAGTACCACATCTCCTGTCTTGAAGTTGCCTTCCTTATTTTTCTGATCATAGATATTCTTTATCTTGTCATGAAATTTTGAAGTATTCTGAAATACTTCATCCCTTGTCCGCTGAAGGTGTATCGTTTGATTAATACGATGCTGCATGTCATTTTCTTCAGTCCCTGCTTCTTGTAGCATTTTCATTACCGGGACTACTAATGATGAAGGAAACATAGTATCAGTGCCATATACAACTTGAAAAGGATACATACCAATAGACTTCTTATTACTCACCCGATCTGCCCACAATGCATTAATCATCTTCTTATGCCAATTCTTTTTATTCGCCTCTAACATTTTCTTAATGATACTGATCAAGGATTTATTAGAGGACTCTACCAATCCATTACCTTGCAGGTAGTAGGTTGTAGAGTGTCCCAACTTAATGTTATATCTATCACAAAACTCAGTCATCTTCTTATACTTAAACTCTGCCGCGTTATCTGTCATAATCTTAGTAGGACAACCAAAATGGCACAAAATATTAGTTTCTAAAAACTAAATGATGAAAAAATCTGTTGTGCGCTTGGTTAGGATCACTTCAATCCACTTTGTAAAGTAATCTGCGGCTGTCAATATCAACTTATTCTATGCGGATTATGTTGGGTGAATCTCTCCTATGAAATCTAGGCCCCACTACTGAAATGGTGAATGTACTGAAATAGGTTGGAGTGGTAACGGGAGAAGCTTTCTGTTCCCTGAAAGACTTGACATTCATGGCAACTCATTACTGCTTTGTAAACATCTACAAAAAGTGTTAGCCAATAATATAATGCTCTCAATATTTTATTGGCCATGGTCTTCCAATATAGGTGGCCCCCACAATCTCCTTTTTGGAAGTCATTCATCACTTCCTTAGATTCTTCTTCGACCAAATAGTTCAGCAACACACCTCCGGGATCCTTCCAGTAAAGTACATTGGTCTAGTATGAAATATTTTGAATATTTTCCTTGACTCTTAGTCATGACTAAAGGAGGGTTTAGGTGTTACAAAACATAAACAATATCATAATATCGTGGAGATGACAAAAAGATATCCAATACATGAATGAGATTCACTTCTTCTTCATTTCCAGACAAATCTGAAATCAAGTTGATGTCAAGAGCATGAATATTTGACTCATCCATGAGCTTGGCTAAGCCCTGACCTTTGACCAACTTGGTGGGATTGATCTCAAGGTCATATTCTAGTAAAGCTTCTATCCATATTCCTCTCCTACCTTCTGGGTCTGTCTGCATTAGAACTTCTTTCAAAACTACATTAGGTACATAGGCAAGAGTGTGTGAATGTAATATGTAAAATCTGAAATCTTTCAGTGCTTTAACCAAATCCAGAGCTTGTTTCTATATGATGTTGTAGCGAAGGGCTACATCTCTGATATTGCGACTAAAAAATGCAATTGATAGCTCTGTTTTATCCCTTTTCTACATCAAGACTGCTGCCATAGTGTGCTCAGAAGTAAATGAGAATATTATGAAATCTCTAGTATAATCAGGACTTATCAAAACTAGGGCAGTAGTCAAGGAAAACTTAATTGAATGGAAAGATTTTTGAGCATCTTCAGACCAATTCACATCACTATATTTCTTCAACATATTTGTAAATTCTCTAATATTCTCTGCTAAATTAGGAATGAATATACGTAAAAAATTCATCTTATCGTTGAATGTTTGTACTTCCTTTTTTCTACGAGGGAAATAAATCTACTGAATTTCTTGAACACGGGAAGGGTCAATCCAGATCCCATCCTTGGAGATGATGTGACCAAGGAGTTTGCCCTCCTCCATGGAAAAAAGTCTTTTCTTTCGGTTGAGAGATATTCTGAACTTCCTGCATCTCTCAAAAACAATTCTCAAATAGTGCAAATTTTCATCATCAGAATGTGAAAATAATGTTAATTCATCTAAGTAAACAACCAAGAAAACATCTTTTACATTGGCGAATGTTATGTCCATGGCCCGTTGGAATGTGGCCCTTGCATTTTTCAAACCAAATGGAATTTTGGCATATTTGAAGGTGCCCCAAGGTATAGTAAATGTTGTCTTGTCCTGATCATCCTCATGCACCAAAATTTGGTTGTACCCTGAATAGCCATCCAATAGTGACATCCGAGAAGAATCGACAACTCTTTGAAGTATATGGTCCATATTTTGAAGTGGATATTTGTTCTTGAGGGACACTTTATTCAAGTTTATGAAATCTACGCAAAGTCAAATTTCTCTAGCCTTCTTTCTCACTGGGACCAAAGTTGAAATCCAATTAGAGAATCTGACCGGGACAATGATACTGGACTTGAAAAGTCTGTTTACCTCTTTTTCAATTGATGGCGACAATCTGGGATTTATCCTTCTCAATTTTTTCTGAAAGGGCCTTTGATCAGACTTGATTAGAATAGTGTGATGAATGATGTTCTTGTCATGCACCTTTAAATATGCATATTCGCATGCCAAAACATCAAAAAATTTAGAAAATAATTTAACATATTCTGCCTTTACCTCGGGAGATAAGGACTTGGATAGTTTCACCATCTTTGGTTTGTCGGTTGTCCCAATGTTTACATCTTAAACACTCTTTTCCATGGGCATCAATGTACGCTTCCTTGATATGTCATCTTGGTCAAACAATTCTTCCAAAGGTATGAGACCTTTCAGAATATTATTTTCTTTCAGATATAGTATATCCATTTGAGTTGCTTTTATATCCTGGTCATCTTTATCATAAATTTGATCTATAGAGAAATTCTCAAATTCATCTTCACCTTGGAGAAAATTGTTTATCTGTTTATGATCCCAGAAAACTTTCCAGTATCCCAAGTTATTGGGAACAGTGGGCTGGTGCCTCACATGAATCTAATTTTTTTTTTGAAAAGATGGGGATTTTGAAATTGTTTGTAGCTTTAGCCAATGAATCTTCCATGAGATTTTGATTCCTTGGCACCACTGTAATTATACACTCCTGAAACATTTTCAAAATATCAAGTACAACATTCCTATATTGTCTCATTCGAGGATGGTTAGCTTGATATTCAAATTTAACTTGTTTGATCACAAGTTCTGAATCAATATACACTACAATCCTTCTTGCACCCAGTTTCTTCAAGATCTTTAAGCCAGTAATCAGTGATTCATACTCAGCTTCATTATTAGTGCAATCAAAAGCTAGTTTATAAGAGAACAATCTAACATTTGTAGGGACCTTATTATGCCGATGAAAAGGGCTACAGACCTAGATTCCAATGCATGCCCCATCTTTTCCTAGGGTACCATCAAAGTCCATGGACCATAAACCATTCTCATCCTCCAAATGATTAAAATCTAATTTCTGTTTTAGTTAAATTTTCTGAACTGTCTCTTCATGCTTTTTTAGACTTTCTTCCACTTTATCCAATTGTTGTTCTGGGTATTTCACTACTTCCTCTAGTTGTTGTTCTAAATTTTTCAATGCTTCCTCTGATTGTTTTTCTGATGAGCTAGGCAGATTTATCTTTTCTTTTGCTATAAATTCTCTAATACAATTATGGATCTCTATAAATTCTTCTACATCTACTAGGTGGCTATCTACATCATTTAAGCTGATATCATTAAACAAAATGAATGACTCTAAATCTATGTGTACAACATTTATCGGATGATTGTTAGGCTTTTCTTTGCTTGTGATCATATATTTCATCTTAGTTTCACGACGAAATTTTCTCAATTTCCCGAAAATAGGGATAGTTGCATAAGAAAATTCTAATTGCAATGTTCCTCATAATTCCCCCCTAGGATATTGACAACATCATGTCAAATCATGGCGGTATGTCAGCTACCACCACATCCATTAGAACATTCTTTGCTAGAATCTGCTCTAGGGAGACTACCAAATTTTTAATCAGGCCAATACATCGGACTCTACCTAAATCGAAGGAGTATAAATCATGGTAGGTATGAGTGATGTCAAAGCCCAACTTCTCCATTATGGCTTTTTGCATTAGATTGTGGGAGGCTCCGGAGTCTAACATGGAATTATGTAAAATGCACTAGTGGATTCTCATACTCAAGTAAAAAGGAGGAGCCTCTCTATATTCTAATTGAACATCAATAGCAGGACCAAAAAAGAGTTCGGGCTGATCATATTCGACATTTACCATGTCGAACAAAGGATCTACTTTAAGCATCTTGGCAACATGGGACTTATACTGGTTATTTTTAACAAGCTCGATTAAAGGAATAAACACTTTTAACTTTGAAATTTCTATTTCTATACTGAAGGAAGTAATTTTGTCTACCTCTTTAATGATTATGTCTCATTGTTCAACATATTCCTTTGATGGAATTTATTTCTTCTGATTGTCCTTTTCCTTATTTGCTGAACTTGTGGATGTAATATTCAGAAATAGGAAAAGAAGTAATATTGAACACAATAGTGGAAAATAAAAGAAAATATCAATACACCACATATGAGCCAAAGATAGATCCATGGTATTAAGTATAAAAACAACCAATGAGTACAATATCTTGGGTATCAAGCCCCTCAATATAGGTAAGAGAAGCCTCCAATGCCTAAAAGCACCAAAACATGTAATACAACTACTACAAAAAATACTGAAGCTAATACAGGGCAGTTTTATTGAGTAACATTACTGTTAGAAAATATTAATATATGGATCTGATAATACAATGCTCATACACTACTGAAAATGGATATCTATGCTCCCAAAATCTTTCCCTAGACAACCTAGAAAGGGTTTCTCGAAATGGAAAAAATATCAGAATGTCGGAATGCAACCCTAGGGCTGAATAAGCTTTGCAACTAGGCACCTGAAAGGAGGTGGTTGATACTGATGAAGAACTAAATGGAAATCCTCCAATGGTATCTTCAATTGAAAGGCTCATCCCTTCACTGAAAATCAAACACCCCAAATGAGGCACATAAATCTCCCTTGCAACTGCTCAATAAAATAGTGCAGTCCAAGACTGAAACTACAATGTAGGGGATGGTAATGTCTTGGCCTAGTGCCAAATGCTGCAATAATTCCAAAGGACCTCCCTTGGTGGCATCCTAATGGAAGGAATGCTTCCTCCACTGAAAAAAAGATCAGAAATGTCCCTATCAAACCCTCCACTGCTGCACCCTGCAACTCAGCACAACTCTAAACAGAAACTGCACTGTAGAAGAAATTTGTAGCTTGGCCTAATGCTGGAATGTGGAAATAATGCTTGATGACCTCTCCTGAGTGGGCACTCGAAGTCCCCTGAGGAAGAGGGTGGGATTCCCGCTCGGGAACACCCTTGTGCTAAACAACACTGTAGTCTCCACTAAATAGCTAAAGAGAGAAACAATTCATAACAAACCATAATCAAAATAATACTAAAACATGCTTTCCATGGCTTCCATTCCCTTCCTTATGTGCTTGGTGAGCTTCCTCACCTTGGGCCCTACCCATTAAAGCCACTACTTTCATGCAAGGAATCTACCTCGAAAAATGTGTTGTCTCTCATTGAATTTCCACTCCTTCCATACCAGCGTTGTTGGTTTGGTCAAAGTTGACCCATTCCACATGCTTCATCCCCTATTCACACATAAGGGTGCTTTATCCAGCTACTTTGATTACTCTTATTCAAATTATGAGTGAATTTATTGCTACTAAAGAGATTTATGGGTATGTGTACCCACTTATTCTTCATGAGTGAATTTATTCCTACTAAAGAGATTTATGGGTCTCTCTACCCACTTATTCTTCTATCTAAAGGAAAAAAGAAAAAATTAATATTCCAATTAGTTGCATGCTAATTTTCAAATATTACAGTCCTCCCCTCCCAAATGTTGCTTTTCCTCAAGAAACTGCAAGGATAGAACTGAAGAGCCTCCTCTCCTCCTCATATAGCATCCTCATATGATAAGCTCCTCCAACGAACAAGATTCTCTCTCATCAATTTGTCCCATAGTTTCTCCTCCCAAGTGTACAAGTTAGCCTTTGGTGACAAATCCAAATGGCTATCATCATTAAGAATTGGGATATCCAGGGAGGCAACTATATGCTGTCTAGAGGCATTCTTGAGGCACAGAATCTGAAAATTATTGGGAACCTTCATTCCCATGTGAAGCTCCAATCCCCAAGCTATCATCAACACAAAATGGATCAACCTCTAGAATGGTAATTCATAGAAAAACTCCTCCCAAATGCTCATGATAGGCATCTCCCAAGTGCTCAAGTTACCCATATGGCTCACCTCATAAGAAAACAAGAGGTCAAATGTAGCAATCATGGATTTCCCAATGTTCTCCCTGAAGCATGAAGCATAAGAATTGGGATATCCATGGAGGCAACTATATGTTGTCTAGAGGCATTCTTGAGGCACGAAATCTGAAAATTATTGGGAACCTTCATTCCCATGTGAAGCTCCAATCCCTAAGCTATCATCAACACAAAATGAATCAACCTCCAGAATGGTAATTCATGGAAAAAATCCTCCCAAATTCTCATGAGAGGCATCTCCCAAGTGCTCAAGTTACCCATGTGGCTCACCTCATAAGAAAACAAGAGGTCAAATGTAGCAATCATGGATTTCCCAATGTTCTCCCTGAAGCATGAAGCATAAGAAATGTGGAGAATATCATTCCCAATGGTCATATCCAATCCATGTTCCATCCCTCCAATCATTCCCACAACAATTATAAGAACATCATCAATATATGGGATCACAATCAAAGTCATACTAGCTACCATGTGTAATACTGGAGAAGGATAATGGTCCCTGAAGTGCAACCAACACAGTTTTATTCCTAACTACCTCAGAATATGATATGATGAGTCATTTCCAAACCACTTTCTCACTGCCCCAATCCTCTCACATGCTTAGAGAAGGTGTATGATATGTGGTGCAAATTTGGCACACCCTGAATAGGATATCATCTCCCAAAAATATCCTAGGGAGTGGCCATCACCATCACTTCTTATGGCCCAAAATGGAACATGAAGTCTATAAGAAAGAATGCCCCCTCTTGGAGAAATGACCTATACATGGATGGCAAGGAAATACAAACACATAGTAAGTGAATCATGATGTACATAAACACAATCCTTACCATGTACCTTGAACACGTTGGTGAAGTGGCTCATAGATGGGCCTCTTCTCATTCCCAATGAGAAAGAAAGTGGTTGTGATAACTCTGTCAAAGAGTTATGTCCTTTCTCATTCTCCAAACAATCCATACATCTCCTCATATGATGGTGCATCTCCTCTTTGATTCCTTCCCAAGTGAATCTCTCCATGATATTATGACATTCCCTCATGAAATCAGTGTTGTTGGAGAGAAAAACCCCATATGCTGCATGTAAATAATTCTTCTTGTGCTTGGAGATCCAAGTCAATAAGATCATATCCTGGTAGTAGATATCTCCCTCCACCACTCCCTCACTCACATCTCTTACTTGCCCACCAAGTGCACCATATGTGAAATGATCCTGGGAACACCCCATCAACAGATCCAAACTCCCAGATGATAGCACTATTGGCCTTTGTGATAAGGCTCTCATCATTTAATAACCCCATAATTTGACATGCCAAATGAAAAATTCATCTTCCATAATGATTACATATGTGGAAGAATCCCCCCCTCCCCCCCACATGGAAGTGTCTCTTGTCTCTCCAAAGCTAAGGAGTAGCCCCTTTGCACCATGATTACACCATCCTCTACTCTGAATCACCATGCAAAGTATGGGAGAAAATCAACACATACTCTCCCAAGAGTAACCAGAGCAACAATAGCTCTTGCTGCCTCCTTACTTCTCCATCATACATACCATGGAGTGAAAACATGATGACTGACATGAAAAATGTCACATCACCCCAATGAAACCAAACTACTTGCTGCCATATTATAATGCAAGTGTTATGCCATGTCCCAACCAATAACATACCCTTTGAAATAGGATATGTCACATGCTGGCCAAAATCTTTCAAGAGTAGCTAGCATAGCCATGCCTCCTGCTGCCCTGTGTCATAGATATGCAAGTGGCTCACCAACCCCTTGCTTATCATCATCACCCATCCATCCAACTATGGGTGTCTTCCATCCTGCTCCAAATTGGTATCCCTCCAATGGAGAATACCATCCTCCCAAATATGATAGCTATCTTTGCACTTCATGAGATGTTGAAGTGCAACCTCTTGGAGATCTCCACATGAAGACCACTCATCAATGACCATGATGAACCCATAAGGTTCCAAATATGTTGTAGGAAAAAAATTCTCTTTGAGCTAAGATGTGCTCATCAAGAAAGATCCATCATAATAATGGGAGATGTCATCCATCATAAGATGTCCTCCATCAAACACTTGCCTATGCACTGCTACACAAGTGTATTAGTCATCAGAATGTCCCAATAATTATTGGGCCCCCAACTCATCACTGCTGCTCAATGAAAGTGATGTTGATCTCCATGATGGTACATATGCTATCTCATGATCATGCACAATGCTAAACACACAGTTTTGCATTGGATTGATTAGGAGTATGTTCATCCTACCCTCCAAAACTATACAATCCAACCCAAAGTGTTGTGTGTAGCTCGTCAATGAGATACCAGGATGAATATATAGCTCCTCCTTGAACCAATCAAGGGTCCTCTGTGCAGTGATAGTCTGCTGCTCCAAATCAGCAGTGTGCTTTGACCCTAGTTCATGCAATTCCCACAACTCTCCATATGATGTACTAAAATAGCATGGGGTGAAATTGTTTACATAACTTTGTTAACTAATCCTCAGGAACATCTTGTAATGCTACAAGGGTTCATCCTACTGGTGTGATGACTCCTCCAACTGCTAGTGATGATAATGGATGCTCCTCTACTGCTGCACCAACGCTGGTAAAAGTCTTCTCCCCCTCATGCATCTCCTGAATAATGCATGGAACTCTAAATGCCAAGAGATCAAGACCATCTTGCAAGGATGTAAGTGTTCCTTCCCCTAGTGCAAGTACTCCTGCAACAAGTGGTGGTGGAATTTTCTCTTCATCATGCTTTCTTTTGTCAAACTTCTTGATCAGACTTTGAGTAAAACCTGCATAAGAATTTACTCTTGCATGACTCAAATGGTTGAACCACCAAATGTTTGCTTCACCCTCAAGGTGCAGCGCTGCAATCTCAACAGATTATCTTTCTACTACTGGATGTAGCAGGAAGAATTCATCTAAATTATTTCTCAAATCCCTTGTTGTGCATGTAGATGACCCATCAAATGTAGACAATAGAAATCTATTGTGTATTTTCCTTCTATTGCTGTAAGGTTTCTTCTTTGAGCTGGATGAACTGTTGGAGAGTTATATTCTCCTTGAAAGCCCTTGATTGAGATTTATATTCTGCAAGATACTCACTTAGAATCTCATGATCTAAGTTCCCTCCATCTTTATTCCTTTCACCTTCCTTGAAAGTGGACATAGTACATTTCTTTGGAGCTCTATGCAATACCATTTTCTTATGCTGCTGATAGGAAGTGCATGGACCTTCCTCATCTTCAAACCCTCTTGAGGTCCCATTGCATCTCTCCATTCTTCTTTTCTTGACCTCCTTGGAGAGGTCCTTCATAGATATGAAAATATATGAGACAAAGCTCATTCCTTCCATCATTTTAGATCTCTTCCTCTTCTTCTTATTCTTTTGATTTCATAATGGATAAGATCCACAAGTTGAGCCAAGTTTATGCTCTGATTCCACTGTAATATTCCAAAATAGGAAAAGCAGTAATGTTGAACACAATTATGGAAAATAATAGCAAATATCAATACATCACATATAAGCCAAAGATAGATCCATGGTATTAATTATAACAAAAACCAATGAGTACAATATATTGGGGATCAAGCTCCTCAATATAGGCAAGAGAAGCCTCCAATGCCTAAAAGCACCAAAACATGTAATACATCTGCTACACAAAATACTGAATCTAATAAAATGTAGTTTTAGTGAGTAATAATGTTGCTCGAAAATATGAATATATGGATCTGATAATACAATTCTCATACACTACTGAATATTGAGATATATGTTCCCAAACTCTTTCCCTAGGCAACCCAGAAAGGGTTTCCAGAAATGCACAAAATATCAGAATGCCGGAATGCAGCCCTAGGGATGAATAATCTCTACAACTAGGAACCCGAAAGGAGGTGGCTGATACAGATGAAGAACTAAATGGAACTCCTCCAAAGGTCTCTTCAAGTGAAAGGCTGATCCCTTCACTTAAAAGTAAACACCCCAATGAGGCACAAAAATCTCCCCTGCAACTGCTCAATAAAATAACGCAATCCAAGACTAAAATTGAGCTGTAGGGGATGGTAATGTCTTGGCATGGTTCTAAATACTACAATAATTCCCAAGGACCTCCCTTGCTAGCCTCCTAATGGAAGGAATGCTTCGTCCACTGAAAACAAGCTAAAAAATGGCCCTATCAAATCCTCCATTGATGCACCCTAAAACTCAGCACAACTCTAAACATAAATTTTTCTATAGAAGAAACTTGTAGCTTGGCCTAATGTCAAAATGTGGAAATAATGCTCGATTACCTCTCCTGAGTGGGCACTCGAAGTCCCCTGAGGATGAGGGTGGGATTCTTGCTCGGGAACACCCTTCTGCTAAACAACACTGTAGGCTCCGCTAAACAGCTGAAGAGAGTAACAAGTTATAACATACCATAATCAAAATAATACTCAAACATGCTTTCAATGGCTGCCATTCCCTTCCTTATATGCTTGGTGAGGTTCCTCACCTTGCACCCCACCCATTAAAGCCACTACTTCCATGCAAGGAATCTCCCTCTAAAACTACGTTGTCTCTCATTGAATGTCCACTCCTTCCATACCAACATTGTTGATTTGGTCAAAGTTGACCCATTCCACATGCTTCATCCCCTATTCACACATAAGGGTGCTTTATCTAGCTACTTTGATGACTCTTATTCACATTATGAGTGAATTTATTCCTACTAAAGAGATTTAGCGGTCTCTCTACCCACTTATTCTTCTATCTAAAGGACAAAAGAAAAAATTAATATTCCAATTAGCTACATGCTAATTTTGGAATATTACAGTGGATGGCTAATTTACCTTGTTCTAATTTGTGATCACAGACTCTTTTCCCTTACTCTTATTGCTTAGAGGATTCTTCCTTTTTTGAGTGTCTTTCTACTGATATGTTCTTTTTTGAATGGGATTAAACGACACATCTCTGCTCCTTAATGACATCTGCCTATTTTGTGAACTAAGTGCATTCAATTACCCCCATTGTTAATCATCTGATCTAGCTTCCAATTCATGATCATTAGAAAGGATAAAATCTTCATCTTTAGGCTGATCTTTATTTTCAAAATACTCCTCATCTTCGATAAAAAACATAGGCAGATCATCAGCTTTGAAAATGAGGTTTTCCTCAAAAATTGTGTCTTGATATTCTTCTTCTCCTTGAACATAGTTCTGCTACAAGGGTGTCTTGATTTATTGTTTTTTCTGTAGTGGTTGTTTAGGAGCCCACTCTTTTCTCTGCTTAATTCTTAACTGAGGTTGTTGCCAACCTCTATAGTTAGGATTTTTGTCCTCGGGATGTCTATCCATGATGGACATCTTTTCAACCATATGTTCAATAGTTCTTATCAAAGTATCCATCTTAGCATCAAAAGATGATGTGGATGGTTCATATTTAATATCAACACTCCTCTGATTCCTAGCTCTATCTCTCTTCATTAGTAGATTTTCTTCAATGTTGCTTGCGTTATTTTACATATCCTCCAGTGTAGCTAGATTTATTTCCCTTAATTGGTAAGCCATGTCAGGATCAAATGCATCTTGATAATGTATGAGAGCTAAGGCTGGAGGAGGCTTGATCTCAACAGGGATTTCATTGTAAATCCTATTAAAGCAAGTATTGAAATCTTTGACTGATTCAATAAGATTTATTTTAATGTTTTCATACTTAGCAAGCAACTGTAAGTGATTTTTCTTTACCTCCCACCAGGCTATAAAAAAATCAGTGAGCTAGTCTAGAGTGGCAATGGAATTAGCAGTCAGAGACCTAAACCAAACTTTTACATCTCTAGAGAAGCTCTGGGATATAATCCTCATTTTTTCATTGTCATCATAAACTTCCTCCAAAGCTATGAAGTCAGTGACCTTAACAATATGTTGTCTTGCAAATATGGTAGATTTTTCATCAAACAAGGGGAGTATTTGGCCATAGCCCAGAGGAAAGTCATTCAATCGAGTTGGTAAGATAAGTGTGGAAAATATTTCCATGATTCCTGCAGAGTGAAGTACTAGATTGACAATAGGAGGGATTGACTGAATAGGTAACAGAATGGAAGTTGTAGGTTGTAATATTCCTAAATTAGTATACAAATAACTGGAATATTAATTTTTTATTTTTCTTATTAGTTAGAAGAATAAGAGGGTATGGAGACCCATAAATATCCTTAGTAGGAATAAAAAACTCCTAGTGTGAATGGAGGTCATCTAAAGAGCTGGATTGAAGACCCTTGTGTGTGAAAAGGGGTTGGAGCATGGAGACTGGGTCAAATTTGACCAAATCAATAGCGTTGGTATGGAAGGACTGGAATTCATTAAAGGACAATGCAATTTTGGAGGGAGATTCCATGCATGGAGATAGTGGCTTTAATGAGTGGGGCCCAAGGTGAGGAAGCTCACCAAGCATATAAGGAAGGGGATGGCAGCCATAGAAGGAGGATTGGATTATTATTTTGTTGATGGTATGTTAAGACTTGTGGCTCTCTTCAATTGTTTAGCTAAGATTGCAGTGTTGTTTAGCACAAGGGTGTTCCTAAATGGGAATCCCACCTTCATCCTCAGGGGACTTCGAATGCCTACTCAGGAGAAGTATTTTCACTACATTTCCAAATTTCAGCATAAGGCCAAGCTTCAACTTTCTTCAACAGCACAATTTCTGCTTAGAGTTGGGCTGTGTTGCAGGTTGCAGCAGTGGAGGATTATATTGGGTGATTTCTGAGCCTTGTTTCAGTGGAGGAAGGTTTCCTTCCATTGGGCAGCCAACAAGGATGCCCCTTGGGCTTTATGGATATATTTGGCATCAATCCAAGGTGATATTATCCCCTACAGTGTAGTTTCAGTCTGGATCTGCGTTATTTTAGGGAGGAGTTGCAGGGTGGTTGCAATGTTTTATTTGGGAGGTGATTCCTTCAGTGGAGGAGATATCCTTTCACCCGGAGGATATATTGGGGAAGAGCTACTTATTTATACATCAGCTTCAGCCATATCTTCTTATTTCTGTTGTTGCAGCAAATCTTCAGCCCTAGGGCTACATCTCACATTTGTATATTTTGTACATTTTCTGAAAACCCTCTCGTGTTATCTTGGAAAGGTGATATAGGGCCTAGATTTGTTTGTATAACATCTATCAAGGAATATATAATTGTATTTACATTATTGTATGATCTATAGTTGTATTTATGCTCAGTATGACTACGTTGTAGCAACTCTCCAGCATTTTGTATTGTAGTAGCATCTCATATTTGGGAGTGATTGTTTATGGGATGCTTGTTTCCTCATATCATATTATATGTGCCTCACTATTTTGTATTGATTTTCTACTCTTATACTTAATGTAATGGCTCCATATTGGTCTCCATTGTTGATGTGATGATTTACACTGCCATTTCCAGTTTTGTGTTCAAATATTGCTGCTTCCCCATTTGGGAATATTACATAGGTGCCGAAGTAGTAGGTATGAATGATGAAGTAGAAGGTGCGGATGAAAAACTACAATTGATTGAGTTTGAGGTTGAGTTGAGATAGAAATTTCCTCTTGATGGTAGATTTGGATCAAATATTTGATGTCAAGGTCAGATTCAGGATTAATCTCTTCGAAAAAAAAATCTTTCAGAGGACTAAGGTCTAACTCAGACAATTACTTGACCTGAGATAGTCTTAAAGGATCGAATACTATGTCAGATAAAGCAGTTTCAGACTTGGATTTAAACAATGAAAATTAAAATTTTAGATCATATGGTCTATCTTCAAGAGAAAGTAGCTTAGCAGGTAGAGAAACTAATCTTACCAATGAAACTAGTCTTCACTGAACATTTTTAGTTTGACATCTATGCCTTTGAAAGATATTCTCTGGATCATCTACTAGATCAACTAGATCAGGATCAAGATTTTCTCTGGTATGCCTTATCAAAGGAAACTCTACAATATTAGCACTGCAATTATTGAATCATCCTTTCTAAAACTTAACCCTATCATCCAAAGGATCAAATTCCAAAATTTCTTGTCATACACCTAGAAAAAATTAATCTTTCGTTCCCTGGCAATGGCGCCATTATGTTATCACTACGCCAAATCTTTGAGGTTGAAAAAAAATCCCAACAGAGGTAACCACAGACCAATATTTTATATAGCCCTACAAAACCTGAGAGGGATCTCTCCACAAGGTCACAACCAAGAGGGCTGGATAAATTAGGATTTTAGGCTAGCTATGAAATGTAGAAGGGTTTGATTTGATTTTGATTGGGTTGCTGGATGAGGATATTAGGTCAAAGAGGCTAGGTCAAGGAAAATAGGATTAGGGTTACAATCCATTCAATGGGGAAAGTTATGTAGGAATTCTAGCACATTAGGGTTCTTGAGATGGAATGATTTAGCTAGGTGAGGAGCTAGGAAGAGCATAAAATATGAATTCTTCCTAAACTGAAAGAAAGATGAACAAACTATGAAAACTTTCCCAAAAAAAAGCATGTGAGATGAATTTTGTTTATCGACTTGAAAGTGATAATACAATAGAAGAAAATACATTCAAACATAAATATACATAAGAAGAAACAATTCTAGACAACCATACCACAGGTATCCCAAAGAAATAGTTGCAACACTTTTATTAAGCTCCTGCCAAAATGAGTACAATAGAGTCTCTGATCAATATGATAACATCAAAATGATTCCAACCTGTGAAATGACTGAAAAAATACATTATATAGGTCTCAAAAATACTCCTCCCAGCCTCAAGGGTCGAATCCATGAGAGGAGGAGTAGTTCCACCAAAAATGACCTGAATACCTAGAGTATAGGGTGGTCAAACTGACTCATCCCTAAATTAAGTGAACTGATTCATTACACCTCATCACGAGCTTTAATATAATTTATTTACCCTAGGTAATTATATTTACATTTAATTCCATTAATTACATAATTAAAATCATATTTTTCCCAACTGAAACTCAAAATTGTAGTAAAAATTGAGAAAAGTCAAACATCTGGCAAGGGCACAACGCCATTTTGCAGGCCATTTTTTGAGGCCTTCCCAATGTCCAAATTGAGATCAGGACGGCTTGTTGGAAAGCCTATCATGTCTAATTTCCAAATATACCTTTATTTTTCTAAATGGAGTTTATTTTCTCTGTAAAAATTTGATTCTATTATAGTTGGTCAAGGGTGTAGCGCCAAGGCATAAAAAGAGGGAGAACATTGATTTTTTGTGTTTTTTCACCTTTTCACTTGCCAGTTGTACAAATCAAGCTTAGAAACATTGTTTTCTAAAATTTAATTGTCAATTTTCATCTTTTAGTAGTATTATTTTGGTCAAAAAATTCCTCAAACAAGGGCGCAACGCCTCTTGATAGTCTAGCTGTGATAACACTGTCTAGCTTTGCAGAAAAACACAAAAACTTCAAAATTTGACCCAAAAACTTCTCAAAATTTGGCATTTGGCTGCTTATTATGTGGTTAGACATGGAGTGAGTATTCAGCCAATATTTGAAGCCTCCTTTCCTCTTCTTGCATGGTCAAGGCCTCAATTTTTGCATTGGTTCTTTTAAGATTGGCCCTTGCAATTTTGTCTTTTTGGGCGTAGTGCTTGGCCTTCTTTCTCAATATATCATTATCTATATTTTACTTCTCCAGAAGCTTCTCTAAGTGATTTTTAGCTCTGTAAATATATTTCTCCCAGTTCTCATTGATTACAACTGAAATTTTTTCGTTCAAAGTGAGCTGATTAGCAAGCTAGCCTCTTTTTTCCTTTCTAGTGCTAGAGCTATTTTTAGCACTCTAGTCCTAGGACTTCTCCTTGGCACTTTTTATTCTACCTCATCTATCAAACCATATGTTTCTAGTGTCTCTTCAAGAAATACTTTATCTTTTTCTACCTCTCTTTGAGCTTTGATGAATTTGACCTCATCAATGACATGTTTTGTTTTTTCAGTTGCTGGTTCTCCTGCTCAAGAAATTCAATCACAAATTTAGACCTGTGAAGATTAGTTTGTAGATCCTTAATATTGGATTCTTTTTCCTTGATGATTGTGGTAGTGATATCTTCATCATCAAGCTCATCTAGGTCAACAAGGTCAAAATCTTGATCTGTCTCATGGAGGTCCTCCTCCTCATGTCTGATCTCTACCTGAATCTCTGCCTCTGTCATCTTTTGCTTCCCTTTAGCTACCTTCTTTGTTGACGTAGAAGGCAAGGCCCCTTCCACTATGTGTGGAGAAAACACATGCTCATGATCTCTTTGGTATGTTTTTTCAAATGGATCTATCTCAGCCACAATAGCCTTCTTAGGCTCATTGATCTCATCTTTGCTAGGTGATCCAGTCTCAATGTGAAATGGAGATGATGGTGGTGAAATGGGTGAAGGAGGATGATTTGATGATGATGCATGAACTGTGGGATGAGATGGAGGAATGGATGTGGAAGGATTAGATGATGAAGGCAAATCTTGGGCATTCTGAATAGGTGGAGCAGTGAATACGTCATGAGCTGTGAAAGTACTCCATGAAATGTTCAATTGTTTGAGGTTATGGAGTACTTTGATTTTGATGAGGGAATGGTGAAAGAGATTGTTCATTTGGTGCTCATATTCTCTCCTTTGGATAATATATTCCATTTTGTCAATGCTCTAGAAGAGGTAATAAGGTATGTTGAGCATCTTGACTCTTGTGAAGTGCATGAGTAGCCGGATATGATAAGTGTAAATTCTTGAGAACCTACCTTCACAAGGAAAGTATCTCATGATGAGTTTCATCATGGGGGAATATCTCTCCAGGAGGTAAGAGAAAAGAAACTTCCCCTTTCTTTCTTTCTTATAACTAGGTTTTACGTATGGCTCAAAATAATGCTCCTCCAAGTCTTCTTGCTTGAACCATTTTTCCCCAAGATTTGGGATTCTAGTGGTAGTTGATATAATGTCAGTGGACAAAGTGAAAGTGACACTAGCAAGGGTTACCTGGATGTGATGGAGATTGGAGATGAATAGTTTTCTCAACATAGCATGATGTTGAACCCTTTGTATTGTCTCACAGAATTAAAAACATCCCACATGTTTAAAACATGTCATAGCCATGGGAGATGCCATGATTTCTCTTGTATTTATTGGCTCAAGTCTAAGGATTTTCCCTCCTTTGTGTGGCCTCCTCTCCTCTCTTTCTTCTCCCTCATTGTAGCTTCTGTTTTTCTCGTCTTCCATAGTGTCTTAGTGTGAAAACCCTAGGGAGATGGAATGATAGTGAAGAATGAGTTTTGGGAAGTGGGAATGGGATGGGGAGATTTAGGGAAATAGGGGAAAGGGTTTATGATTTGAGGGATGTGACAGGGAGTAGTAATGATAAGGGATTTAGGATAGGGAATTTTATTACAGGTTAGGGGTTTTGGGAGCCTAGGAAAATGAGTAGCCTAGGTCTTAGGGTTTCAAAGGAAAAGGGACTAGGGAAAGGGGATTATGATATAGGGGGTGAGGATAGGGTAATTATGATGTAAGAAGGTAATGAAAGTTCCAGGGAGTGAAATTGAAATGAAATTAGGATTTAGGGGATGATACTAGGGTTTGAAGTTCAAAAATAGACACCAAATCTTTAAAACAAGCTCAAACACAACAAAATTGACATTGATAAGAAGAGAGATGATGCAAATGGTAGCTTAATTGATTACTGGAGGATGTAGAGTACTGTGGTTGAAGATTTGAAGGTGATAGCATGAGTTTTGGAGCTCTTGAGTGTTTTCGAGCAAGGTCAAAGCGCTAGTGCCAAGGGCGCAATGCATAACGCAGGGGTGCAACGCCTAATGTAGGGGTGCAGTGCCAAATGCAGGGGCGCAACACAAAACGTAGGGGTGTAGTGCCTGACTCTGTTTTGCAATTTTCGCCTTCCTTCTTGAATTTTTGTACTTTTTCTAAGGTTTCTTGATGATGGCAAGAGAAAATGAAGTTTGAATTTATGTCCTTTGGGTTCAAATACTTTGTGGGTTTTTATTTTGATGATTTTTAAAACCCACTTTTGCAATGTTCAATTTCACTTTTAAAACTTTGCAAAATACCCTTTAACTCTTTCTTGTTTGCTTTGCAGATTGATCATGCTAGAGTAGGAACTCTTCATATTTTGAAATTTGATGTGTTTGGCATATGGAACTGAGTTGGAATTGAGTACTTATTACATATAATGAACATAAAATTACATATAAAAAAATAAAATCAAATCTCTTTTTTTTGAAATAAAATTACATTTTGGAATGAAACTTTCACTTGAAATCAAAATTACAACTTTTGAAACCATCTTTACATGCTTGCAAATCCTCTTTAGATGGTAAAGGGATATTATTTGGATCACTTTCATACTTTTTCTGACCTTATGAAATGAAATGGTTTTTTATTTGGACTTTGAAGAACGAGACCTAGAGACCTAATGAAGACTTTGAGTGACCAGACTTCATGGTGACCTCACTGACATAATGACATGATGAAATGGACTTTCACGACTGAAATATGCTCATCAAGACAGGAAGGTGGGCCAGTAAGTATGAATTTTTTAGGAGGAGTGATGTTTTTGGACTAAGACTACCATCAATGAGTAAATTTTTTGAATGAACTAATAGAATGATTAAAAATTTCTGAGTGGGACTCCTACAATGATATGAAAAGAGTATTTTTTATCACTGATGGTAGTATGAAAATAATTACACTAACATGGTGGACCAATATTGTTTTTGAAGAATAAATGTGGTGCTCTTAGGTTATGCATTGATTATAGACAGTTGAGCAAAGTGACCATCAAGAATAGGTATCCATTGTCGAGGATTGATGACTTGTTCAAGAATTTGAAGGGAATAGCAGTGTTCTTGAAGATTGATTTGAGATCAAGATATCATCAGGTACACATTAAAGAAGATGACGTTCACAAGAAAAATTTCTAGACCAAATACAGACATTATGAGTTTGTTGTAGTTCCATTTGGTTTGACTAATACTCCAGCTACCTTTATGTGCTTGATGAATAGTATTTTGCATGCTTATCTAGACAAGTTTGTTTTTGTTTACATTGATGATATATTGGTATATTCTAAAAATGAAGATCATGCTGAAAATTTAGCTACAGTGTTGAGATCGTTAAGAGAGTATTAGTTGTATGCTAAGCTTAGAAAATGCAATTTCTTTAAGAAAAAGGTACATTACTTGGGACATGTTGTCTCCAAGGAAGGCATATCAGTAGATCTAGAAAATATAAAGGCTATCATGGAGTGGGAAACTCATAGAAATGTGGATGAGGTAAGATCCTTCATGGGGTTGGTAGGTTACTATAGGAGGTTCATCAAGAACTTCTCACTGATTTCTTATCCTATTACAACATTGCAAAGGAAAGGTAAGAAGCTTGAATGGACAGGGGAATGTGCGACCAATTTTGAGGAATTGAAGCAGTTCTTGATAAATGCTCCAGTGTTAAAGATCACAGATTCAGACAAAGAGTTTGTGGTATGTACAAATTCTTGCAAGAGAGGACTTGGTGGATTCCCTATGCAGGAAGGACAGGTGGTATGTTATGAGTCACATAAACTGAATGAGCATTAGTAGAACTATCCAACACATGATATTGACCTGGAAATGATCATTCATGCATTGAAGATGTGGAGGCACTATTTTCTGAGCAGACGACTTGTACTGATGAGTGATCACAGTGATTTGAGGTATCTATTTGACCAACTGAATCTGAACATCAGGAAAGTTATATGGTTGGTTGCGATCAGTGAGCTTCACTTTCAGATCAGGTATATTAAAGGTAAGGAGAATACGGTTGCAGATTCTCTTATCAAATGTATATAGGTGAATCATATAGCAGCTATTAGTTCCTATGGGGTAGATTTAAAAGATACGATCTTCCAAGAAGTTCATCAGGATGTGAGTTATATGGAGATTAAGCATAATTTGCAGTAGATTATAGGTACAGGTATAGGTACATGTGCAGATACAAGTACATGTATGGGTAGTGGTATAGGTGCAGGTGAAAGAACATAGGATGTGGAATATTGTCTTACAACAGATGGATTGGTTAGGTTTAGAGATAGGATATATGTGCCAAACAATAATGAGCTCAATAAAGTGATATTGAGGGAGTTCCATGCAAAACCATATTTAGGTCACCCAGGTTATCAAAAGACATTGACTGTAGAAAATAAGTTTTACTATTGCCGGAATCTGTAGAAGTATGTGGCAGAGTTTGTAGCTAGATGCTTGGATTGTCAGTAGTTAAAAGCAAAGTGTAAGCATCCAGGTCGACTACTAGAACTGATTGCGATTATAGAGTGGAAATGGGAGGTAATTTCCATGGATTTCATCATAAGTTTTCCTAGTACAACCAAACAACATGATTCCATCATGGTTGTTGTGGAAAGGTTGACAAAGGTTTCACACTTCATTCCAGTGAAGACTATGTATTCAACTAGTGGTGTGGAAAAGGTGTTCATCAAAGATGTGGTCGTATTTCCCAGTGTTACAAATAATATTGTGTCAAACAGGGATGAGAAATTTCACTTCCAAGTTTTGGAAGGAGTTGTTTGCAGGTTTGGGAACATAGTTGGCCTTCAGTACAACTTATCTTCCGTAGACAAATGGACAGACAAAGAGGTTCAATAGGATATTGGAGGATACATTGAGGATATGTGTGATTCATCAACAACGAAAGTGGGAAGAATATCTTCCATTGGTAGATTTTACTTACAAAAATGGGTATCAAGAATCTTTGAGGATTAGTCCATTTGAGGCATTGCATTGTAGGAGTTGCAATATTCCCATCAATTGGAGTGATCCGTTTAATAGGGTGTTGATTGGACCAGATATGTTAGCAGAAATGGAATAGGAAATGAAGGTATTCAAGAAGAACCCGAAAGCATAATAGTATAGGAAAAAGAGCTATGGACATAAAAATAGGTTGTTGAAGGAGTTTAAGGTTGGGGAATAGGTGTACTTGCGCATCAAGCCCAAGAAGATCTCCTTGTGGATTGGATCGTGTGCCAAGCTAGCACCTTGGTTTTGTGGACCTTTCAAGGTTCTTGAAAGGATTGGAATACTAGCATATCGACTTGCACTATCTCCGACAGTGAAATTACATGATGTTTTCCATGTATCATTTCTTAAGAAGTATGTTGAAGATGTTGATCATGTGATTGACTGGTCTGTATTACATGTGGAGCTAGATGAATCATTCCAGTTGGAACCACAGTGTATATTGAATAAAAATATGCTCATCATTCTGAAATCAAGCAGGTTAAAGTGAAATGGAATCACTTTAGGCTCGATGAAGCTACATGGGAGACGGCGGATCAAATGTAGGATATGTATCCTTCATTGTTTTCTGGTTAAGGAAAAGAAATTTCAGTATGATGTTTTGGTATATGTTTTTGTGTGATTTTTTCGTATATGTACATACGGATATGGATGTAAATACTGCCATGAGCTTTGTTATAAAGGTATAATAAGTAGTATGAGTGTAATGCAATTATGGTTGCCAGTTTGTTATGTTTTCATGTTGATTTTATTCTCAATAGGTTGATCATTGTAAATACTGCAACGAGCTAACATATAAATATGCATGCGAAATATGCCTTTCTTTCAATAGTCTTGCTTTTTATAGGTGTCATTGAACACCAAGTATGGTGTTCCCCCAAGGGGGAGTGTTCTGTAACAACCCTAGAATATTTTCTCCTTAATGTGGGTATCATGCCAAACCTTCCTCTGCAATTGTATAAATTCAGTTTGGAGGAGGGCCTGCATTATAAATTAATCCAAGTCATTTAGTTGAAGTGACATTTCTTTCTCTGCTCTTGTGACATCTAAATCCGATTGGGATGCCATTCCGAGTGTGTTGTATTCAAATTCAATGGAAATCAAAGCTTTCTTCCCATAAACTAGATCATATGGAATGAACCCAGTAGTTGTATTACAGAAGGTTTTATAGGCCTGATTTGCCTCCATTAATTTGTCTGCCCAATATTTCGTGATACTGTTCACCACCTTGGTGAGGATGCTTTTCAGTGCTCTATTGGTAAACTATACTTTCCCATTTTATTGAGGGTGATAGGAAATATATGTTTTGCGCTTGATATTATGCTGCCTTAGGATATTATCAATTAAATGTGATGTTAAATGAGCTCCTTGATCAATGACTATCTCCCTTGGACACCCAAATTTGTAGAAAACATGTTCCATTAATAACTCAACCACTTTTTCTTCTGTTGTTTCCTTGACAACCTTTGTCTCAACCCACTTTGTCAAATATTTAGTGCATACCATGATGTATTTATTTTTTCCAAATGGTGGATCAATTGGCCCAATTAAATCCATAACCCACTTGTCAAATGGCTCTAAGGCCACTTGAGGTTGTATAGGAATTTCATCTCTTGGTGTGGATTTTCCCATCCTTTGACACTAGTCATATTTTCTAGTATACCTTCTTGCATCCTGATGGAGAGTAGGCCAATAGTAGCCAACTTGTAAGGACTTGAAAGTTTTCCTCTTAGCATAAAAATGACCCCCACGGGTTCAATCGTGGCATGTTGAGAGGATGTCAAAGACTTCCTCTTACTTGACACATCTCCTAAGAATATGATCTGGTCCCAGTTTGAAAATATTGCCACCAATCCAAGTGAAAGGGGCGTTCTTTCTCAAAATTGTGTGCTTCTCCCTAGATGACAGATTTGGAGGAAATATCACAGCAACGAGGTATTTGGATATGTCAAAAAACTAGGGAGTGAGTACTGAGATATAATATAAGTTCTCATCTAGAAGTTTACCATCAAACATCCCTTCATCATTTGTAAGAAAAGTGAGTCTAGACAAAAAATCTACAACTACATTTTCTTTCCCTGGTTTTTAAATGATAGTTAAATAAAATTGTTTTAATAATAATAACCACCTAATAATTCTAGCATTCACAACAGGTTTTTTCATCAAAAATTTAATTATTTCATGTTTAGTATGCACAAAATTTTGGTACCCAGTGATATAATGTTTGAATTTGTTGAAGGAGTGGACAAAAACCAAAAGTTCTTTCTTAGTGACAATGTAGTTCAATTTAGCCTTATACATATTTTTACTAATGAAGTAAATGACACAGGTAAACTTATCATTTATTTATCCGAAATCTTCCCCCACAACTTTATCTGATGCATCAGTATGGATATGGAAAGGAAAATTCCAATTGGGACCTCAATGTATAGGGGTAGTGGTCAAATTTTCTTTTATGATTTCAAAGGCCTCTTGAAAACTACTTGAACAACAAAATTCCGAGTCCTTGGCCAACAATCAAAACAATGGTGTAACCACCTTGCTAAAAGCCTTGATGAATATCCTATAATAACCATCCAATCCCAAGAAACTCCTAGCATCCCTCTGTTTCTATAATATTCCCAATTAGCCCAAGCTGATGGGAATATTCAATTTTGCTTTGTCTTATTTTGATTTTCATGCTGATGAATAAAATGTGAAGGAGGACATGTAAAACTCCTAAAAACATCAAAATAAATCAATGCCTATGTAAACAAAGACATATCTGGGCCATGTAAATAAACTCTTGCAGGTGTGAATGGGTTTGAATCATGAGATTGGGTCAACTTTGACCAAGTCAACAACGCAGTCTAGATGCAATGAACCTCATGGATAGACAACGCAGTTTTAGATGGAGGCTCCACATGTGAAAGGAGCTAACTCATTGAGGTGGTTTAGGGTTTGGAAAGGCTTTCATATTATAAAATAAGGATGAGTACAATAGGAAAATGTTGTTGATGTTATTATTTTTTGAAGGTATTGTCTGCTTAGACATCCCTTATTGGGATTTCCTGTTTAGGAATCCCACCTCCTTCCTTGAGCAGTTATTGGAGGAGTCTTGTTTGCTTAGTCCACTATCCGGCATTTGGCCAAGCCACATCTTGCATATAAAACACAGTCCTGCTTAGGATTGGGTTTTCCATGTGAGCTGCAACAAGTTGAACACTAGATCTGTCCAGATCTACCTTGTACTGGTGCCTCTTCTCAGTGAGTGTGTCTTTTAACCTCCTGGAAGAGTGCATTAGTGGGTTGAGCTTTAGATCCACACATTGGCAGTAGGTCAAAGCATTCTCAGGGCCTACAACGTAGTCCCTCTTTCATGACTATGTTATTTGCAAGAGTAGAGTTGTAGGGAGACTTGGCATCATTTTTAGAGGAGAGATCTCTAGTGATTAGATCCTTCCTTTCAATGTGGTGATCCGTGGATTGGCCAAAAAATACATGTTAGTTCAGATCTGATCTACTGTATATGTTATGATTCATAATTTTCTGAATACTTCTACAGATCTGTGACTTAGATGTCATATCTACTCACCGTTGTTCATGATTTGCTGAGATCCCCAAGGGGAATGTATAGAGGAGCCTATCTTGTACACAGATCCGAAATAGATCTATCATTTTGAGTACAGATCTACTCTAGATCTGAGTTTTAATCTACTTCATGCTTCAGCAATGAAAATAACGCTGTCAATCTTAATTTTCCATTTCATGTTGTTGTAGCTGCTCATTTTGAGGCTTTTGTCTTGTACAATCTTTCCCTTTCTGTTATACATTGTATAAGATGCATTTTAGATCTAATTTGTTGATGTATAGATGAAATATTATCCTCCATGTTGGTCTTACACTTTTAAATTGATAAACTGCGTTATTTCTGAAGCATTCCATTGCATATAACTGCAACCATTCTCTTTGGGTGTTTTTCAGCTAGACTAGGTTGTGGGAGATCTGTTTAACCCACCTAGTTTGATTTATTTTTCTCTCCTTTTGGATTTATATCTTAGATGAGCTGATATAAGGGATCCAGGAGCTGTAAACTCATTTGAGTGCATTGAATTCTCAGGAGTGCGTTATTTCAGCAGGCTTGTTGTGCAATCCCGATTTTAGGATATTACAGTGGTATCAAAGAAACTTTCTTGGCACAGCCTGTGAATTCTTTGAGCCAATATGTCTTCAGGGGTAGGATAACCTCTCACTGATAGAGAGTAGAGGTATCATAGAAGGAGACAAAAGAAAAATGATTACACCATTGAAACCCCTTTATATGGAAGAATAAGAGTAGAGTTCTCTACTATTATTTCTCAAGCTTTGCATGAGCTGGAGGAAGAAATCAGGGGAGTGAAGAATGAAATACCAGAAGATATCTTGAGGAGTTTTGCACATGAGGGAAGCCCCACTAATTCATTTGGTGTGTCTGAGCATGCATCCACACAATCTGATTTACAACATTGCAGCATGCCTGCATTCCTTGCAAGAGGAGAAGAAGATGGAGAGACACCAGAGGAGGAGACTCTTGGTGACTACCTCTGAACATATGAATCTCAGTCTAAAATATTCAAAGATAATTTAGGCTTCCTTGAGTTTTTTCAACTCAAAGAAGAAAGAATAACCATGAAGATAACTCCATTTCAGAACATTGCTGGAAGGGTTAAAGATCTGCTACATGATTTTCCAAGGGCAAAGGCCTTACTTCAGCAAGATAATTATTCTCAAGAAGAAGACATGAGTGTCCTTTCATCAATGAGAGATCAAGGAAAAGGATCTCTTACTGATGGGGCATACTCCATTGATGAGGAGGAGAAAAAAGTAGAACTGGAAGGTTCCTCCAGCGTTGTGACAGCAGGAGGGAATCTATTTTTATTAAGAGATGGAGTTGAAGCTATTGCTTCAACTATGAGGGCTCTTGTATATTTTCAAGAAGGCCCCAAGGATCCTATACATGGAGAAGATGAGCAGCATGTGTCTATGATGATAGACAAAGAGGCAACACAGTGGAGGAGATGTGTTCCAACACTGCATCCAAAACCTGGAACACGCACTATGATGGATCAGTCTTTTGTGATCAAGACTCTTGACACCAAGGAGATGATGGGTGTTCATGAGTTAATTGCATCTAAAGGGAGCACCTTAGACAGTGAGATTTTGTAGAAGGTGGGTGATGAAGAAGAAGATGGGGGAGTTTCTCCAACTTCTCCTTACCATGATACTTCCACACAGCAATTAGAGATGGATTTGTGTAGTGGAAGTAGTCATATGATGTTCCCATCTATTATTCACATGGGAATGAGCCACAATACATCATTATCTTATGGTATACCACCTGGTAGACCACCTGATTCATATTTGATGGGAGATGTTTCATGCATTGATGCTCCTTTAATAGATCTAAGGAGGGAGGGAGCATTAGAAGACCATGCTTCAGTGCTGAGAGTATGGGGAAAGTACAAGGAGATGGAAATAATTTTTCCCTTAACTTCACTATCCATTCTCTCATCCCATACTGCACTGAGAGGAGATGCTGCAAGAATGAAGAATGACACCATCATGAAGCAAGGGAGGCAATCCTTGAATCTAGGGACAAGCTTGTTTGGAGGATCCTCTTCCATACATGATGAGAGATGGTGGACACACATGCATACTTTGGCAAAACCAAGGAGGTTTTGGATAGATGGAAGCCTTCCAAGAGAGGCTAACTTCCAAGGACTTCCCTCCTCTTTTGAGAATGTGCATGAGCAAGGAAAGAAATAAGGGAGTACTGGAAGCCTTCCACCTTGTAACTTTGACATGGGAATTTCAAGGAGAAGAAACACAACATGGTAGACACTTTAGATGACACACTATCATCGTTGTCATTGTTGGGCACACTAGATCTCTATTGGAAATCCCATCTATTGGTGGAGTATTCCAATGATCTTCGTACTTGCATGATTCTTGATGACTAGTTTCATGAAGGGAGCTACTCAATCCTTGATGGAGTCATCTATAATCATGGTAGAATATTTTTGTCTAGAGCCTCCAAGCTCAAGGGGAAGCTTCTATAGAGGACTTATGAAGAGTTCCATCTTAGCCACACTTATTCTATGAAGCTCAACAATATCATATTGAGGAGCTATTACTGGGAGGGCTTTGAAAGGGAACTATATCAGCATTGTCAGATATGCATGGATTTTTTGGAGTGGGAGTAGAAATATGGCTCTAAGGGAGAATTAAATCAGCCTTCTCTTCCTTCCCTTGAAGGAGAGAGTAGATCTATGGACCACTCCATTGATAGGAGGAGAATTGTTGGTGGAGAGCATGCTCTTAATACATATATTTTATATTCTGACTTCATGCATTCTTACACCATGTTTTTGTAGGCCATGAATCCAATAAGGAGTGTTATATCTTGTCAATCTCATGGAAAATATGGGGCCACAAAAATTTTTGTACTTGGCCAATCCCTTGGTGGACAAAGGGAGATCTTGTTTCATGATGGGTGCTTTCCTAAGGCACCAAACATATCTCACACATTCAACTATAATGATATGGCATGGGCTGCAAGTAAGTGGTGGGAAAACCACTTACCACATCTTGATCTGATGCAGGTAGGAGATGCCCTATGCTAGTACCATATATGGGATTATGACCCACCTCCTCATGTTCCAATTTCTGTTTATGTATTTGTAGTTTTTCTTCCATACATGGATGATGTACTTGTCCTATTTTTGGAATTGTATGGAGGGAGGATAGGAGGCATGTGTGTACCACATGGGATGGAGACTCTTTGTATGCTTTGCTACATATTTCAAGGAGAGTAGGGGTTCAAGCATGTTTGTTTCAGTGGCATTCTTGACACTTTGTGGGATGGATTATGTACATCTCATAATGATTTTGGAGAGACAAATCATAGGAGGATGGATTGGTGAACACTCAGCTTATGCAGAGAGATGGATCATTGATGGTGTCATCAATGGGGAAGGAGAAGTGTTGCAGCACTCACCCTATCAGTTTCTTGAGGACAAGCAACATTTTGGAGGGTGTTAGACTCCTATACCAATAGGTGTCATTTTTCATGATTGACTTGTTGAATTATGCAATATGTTCAAACCTTTTTCTTGTTGCAAAGGTGTTTCATATTCTTAAAAAATCAAAAAATCAGAAAATTTAAAAAATGTAAAGAGGGTCTGCCCTAAAAGAAAAATCAAAGGGTGAAAGAATGAAATTGGCCAAAAAAAAAAAAAGTGAAAGAAAATGAACCCCAACAAAAGAAAGGCCAAGAAAAATGTGCAAGTCTAAATGCCACTACTTTTTTCTCTGATGTAATAAACAAAATTGTGTGTAGCTTGTCAAAATTTTGCCACAATTGATGAAGAGTCAAACTATTTAAAATTGACTCATTCATTTTTCAATTTCATGTTGTAGAATAGAGAATAAATATCTGACCAAACAGTTTAATCTTGGCAGATAAATAGATAGGTAGAGTTAATAAAAGGTGCTCAATAGTTTAATCTGAGCCCTTGGATGTAATAAGGTTAGAACTAGATAGATTTCCATATGTAAAAGAAAAAAGAAGATTGATAAGGGTTTGCCAGTCTAAGTGCACCCTAATAAAGAAGAGAAAATGGTAGGGTAAAGTAAGTAGGGTAGGTAGATGTTGTTGCATAATTACATGTGATGAATGATGGTTCTAAATGTGTTCAATTTTACTTTCATCACAAGTGCAAAGGAAGATACTACATTGGAAAAGTTCATAGCAAAGAAAAGTCAAGATTATTAACTTCCCCTTCATTTTTCCCTAAAATATTTCACTAATTTCCCCTAAGTGCTAAGGTATTTGAAGATTAGAGGGGCTCAAGGCATTTCCTTGACTTTTGGAGGGACCGGACCCTCGGCCCAATAATTGGAAAAAACCTAAGTACTTAAAATCATTCATCATCACACTCATTTACTTCAAAAAATTCTTTCCTAAGTAAAATCCCATTTCACTTGGGAAAATCATGAGATATTTCATAAAAGCCCTCAAAATCACATTTTATCCTAAGTTTAAGTGATGAAGTAATCATAATGCAATTTTCTTCTAAAAACTTCACTTTCTTAGTTATATTAATGTATTTTGAAGTTTACCTTGTCCCCTTGTCATATTAACATTAATTTTATATATTAGATCCTTATAGAAATGACCTTATCCTATTATATATAACTCCTTTTATCTAATATCCCAAAAAACCCATGTATTATGATTTTAACCAAAGTATTTATTTCCCACTCATTCAAATAAAAAACCCACTATATAACCCCTTTGGTTAAAATATATCATTATAAATATCCCCGCCCCTATAATAAGTCAATCATGTTGGTTTATTTATCATATAATAAAAAATCTATGAAAAAAATTTTAAACGTATGATTCATACGTTTAAAACAAAAAATTAGAACCCAAAGTTTAATTTAAACTAAATTTCGAAAGTAACTCATCCCGCATGTATTTTTCACCCCCGACCATCCACTGTACAAGGGATTAATTAATCCTTATGATTAGTTAATAACCGATCCCCGCAAATCAGAATGCTCCCGAAATGATTCATTTGTAATAAAACGCGTCGAGCCCGCGCCATTAAAACCTTATCAACTCCCTGTCCCGTCCACTGTTTGATCGGCCGCTCCAAGATCGACGACTGTCGTTAATTCCGCTGGCCATCCCCGATCCGAGCATTAACGCGCGAAATGCCAGTGGTTTTCAAATAGTACCTTCGCCACATGTCGTGTGTTCTATGGATTCGCTGCCTCTCCGCCCAAAACCGACTTCCCTCAAAAGTGGTGAGGAATAAACCACTTACCACCTTTTCCTGTGACTCATCAGTCGTACAGGATGACGTCTTTATTAAAATAATAAAATATTCGCCCCCCATTTGACTTTGCCAATAAAAAAAAAATTCGCGTCTTTTTCATTATTTTGTACGCAGAAAACGAATACACCCTCCATGCAGAAATTTCGAATTTCAAAATTTTGAAGTCCGCCAACCTTTATCCTGTCAAAGAAAATTGCAGTCAAGTCTCTCAGAAGATTATCTGCCTTAACCAGTACCTGCTATCTCCAAAAGAAAAAACAGGTATTTACACTAAATTCGCATTGAACTCTGTAAGAAACTCGGCTTTCCTTTTCCTTTCACTGAAACAGAGTTAAAATTAATTGCTGGTTCATTCCTTAATCCCGAGAACTGTAATTGAATTCCCAATCTGCAATTGTACCTGTTTCTCCCATCGAAACCTGTAAGTTTGCTCAATTTTTCATCATAAGCCGAATTTCCATTTTTGAATCCATAAGAACCAATAATGGAAGTTCCTGTGGCTTTAAACGTCACCCCATTAAATGCCCCTCACAAAGACCTGGATTATTTACCATTAGTCGACAGAGATTTCCAAATAAAAGACCTGGTTTTTATTGATAGTCCTCTTTGAATTTTTTGTCGCTGTAGAGACAATTATTTGAATGGCTTGGATACGATTGGGTTATGGGAATCTAATCTTCCTTGGCACTTCTTTCCCTTTGTCAATATTTTCCCTGAAATAATCCATTTTTGCCATGCAAATTATGATCCTAACCAAAGAGCAGTCTTATCCCCAAATCAAGATGTCATTTTCCCAATTACTGCTCAGTCTATCAATGAGATGCTACATTTTCAACCTGATCAAGCCCTCACTCCCCTATCCATGGGAGATTTACTTGAGAAATCCACCAAACTATCCCATGAAGAATTAAGCCACATCTGCCAGACCTTTATGTTGCCTGATCATCAGCCTAAAGGCCCTCCCCCTTATGGGTATGCTTTTTTCACAGAGGAGGGTAGATTTGTTTTGGAAATGATATCCTTTATAATGGGCTTTAATACCAGTGAATATGTTGACCATTTAACTCTAGTATTATTGTCTATTTTTACCCCTGGACAGCCTCCTGCTGTCAGGTATGACTTTGCATCATACATTGTAGATAAAATCCATGATAAATTCATGAGATTAGAAAATGAGAAAGTGTTCAAGTATTCTTCTGTCATCTACCACCTCATGCTCTATTACCAGTCGGAAAATTTCCCTTTCTATACCAAAAAGCTTGATGCTTAAGGGAATCCTAGGTCTGTTATCTTTTGGTCAGCCATCACTCATAGTTCTCGAGATTCTCCCTATTCCTATAATGAGTTCATTGATATTTTTATACACCCTGCAACTACTTTGTTGACAGGAGTTTCTCCTCCAAGACTCAGCAATGAAATCAAGAAAACTTTACAGCTCTCAAAACAATACAAAGTTGGTGATTGGTACTTATACCAAAATCACACAGAAGTCAGAATATATGGATGTGAATTATGTCCCTTCAAATTGCCAATATATATCCCCATGAGAATCTTTGCATTATAATATTTCAGGCAGATGAACAAATCTGATATAATTAATTTTTGTAATGCAAAAAAGAAGGCTCAACTTTGGATCAAAAGTCAATTAGGTCCCTTTATTTGTAACTCTAGGGATGCAGGGGAAGAAGCTGAAAAGATATTAGAAGATCGTCTCAGATTACAAAAGAGTTTCTATTGGGTGCCTTATGACCCATTCAACTTCATTTGTGATAAAATAATGAAGAATAAATCAGCACCATACATACATCAAAGAATCCCAGAGATTGAAAAATATGCTAATACAGATGAATGGATAGAAGGAACATTGATATATCAGGATATTGAGCAGGTCAATGTAGACAATGTTATGAAAGATCTTGAAAATATGCTTGACCTAGACTCTTTTGCACAGGTACCAAGATCAGAGGTTGGTCCTTCCTCAGCTGGACTTATTCAGCAGGAGTTACAAGAAAACATTGCATTATCATCTAAGGGAAAAGAGAAAGAGGTTGATACACAAGTTAAAGAAACATTCACTATGACCGAACAACCTCAAACTTCCAAGGGACAGGATCAAGTACAGGTTTTTTTCGTTCAAACCAATCCAGTAGAAATGTCAATTTTGCAGACTCCATTAAATGTGGAAAAGGGAAAAAAGAGAGAAGCTGAAGCTGCTACCCCTCTCACTGGATCTTCACAACAGCCTCAGGGAAAGAGACAGAAATTGAATACTCCTCCAGAAGTAGAATCTATTGATGAAATCCTTGATATTCAAGGATCAGAACAATTGGGTAGTCAACAAACAGGTACAGTCAGTAGAGCATCCACTACCTCACAAAGGAAAGAGCTACAGAAGCAACAGAGTATTGAAATATCTTCTTTCAAAACACCAATTAAAGATACAGGAGATATAAAGAAGAAATTTATCAATATCAAGGCCAGGAATGATCCACTGAGAATTCAAGTATATAATAAATATCTGAAAATGGCTCCAAATAATCAAGAAAGATTGATGTCAGCTTTTGACATCCAACAGGGAAAAATGATAATGAGCCATTTCAAACCCAAGGTGCAACAACCCCAAACAACTGTTGATTATATTAGGACAAACTTTGAAGTCCTAACAAAGGATATCCATCCTTTAGATCAGATTGAGTTACATAAGCAGATTGGTTAAATGATATATTCTACTTTGACTGATAAAGCAATGGCAGCTCACAGGTTACAAGATTCTTTGGAGAACACCAATACATAGTTACAGCTTGAAAAGGCTTCTTCTCAAGCCAAAGAAAACAGGATAAAAAAATTGGAAGAAATAATAATTGGTTTGGGACACAACCCAAAGGATGTCAAAGGTATAGAAGCTCTAATCAAGAAAAAAGATGATGACATTGCAGCCTTGAGAAAGCAGTTGAAATTGCCAGCCTCCATAGATCCTCAAACTGAAGAAGTAATAAAGAATAATTCTGAAGAAGAAATGATGGAGTTTCTCTTGAAAATGAATGAGAAACTGACTAAAACAGAAAAAGAGCTGGAACAAGCATTAAAGGACAAGCAGTCCAGTGTTCCAGTATCTACAGCAGAGGTTATCACAGGTCCAACAGGTCAGCCAGCAGAGCCATCACAGGTAAATACTTCAAATTTGAGTACAGAAGAATTAGTAAAGAAAATGAATGACTTGAAACTGCAAGTAACAACTTATTAGTTTGGAACAGAAATATGATCTTTCAAAAATGATGGTTGCTAACAAAACAAGGGAAGTAAAAAAGTTGGAAAAATTAGTTAAAGCTTTGGAAAGGGATCTCACATTGGAGAAACCTTTAAGAGAAATAAATGATATTATTTGGGATGATATTATTCAGTCAATAAAAGATATCTGGTCCTCAATCTAGATAATATACGAGAAAAATGATTTGGTCAAAGTAGATTTGGATGAAGTTGAGAATACATGAGCAGAATTAGGAAATAGGCTTGAGGAAGCCAGTCAGCTCATACAATTCCTAAACACCCAAACCAGAAAACTTGCAGATCAGGGTATTCAGGACAGGACTGCAACAATCTTGGAGATAAAAAGAGTTTTTACTAAAAGAACTCTTATGCAAAATTTAGAACGAAGGTGTTTTGACATGCAAAGTGAAATCATTGCTTTCAGAGAAAGGTTTAATGTTTTATTGAATAAAGGGTTGCCCAACCCTATGGTTTCAGAAGATAAAATAATGGACCTGGAAACTTATGTTAAGAAATTGGATATACATGCTCACAATATAGCCAGTTCTTCAACCATTTCATCAGAAGCAACATTACCTACAGGAAGGAATCTTCATGACAGATTAGAGAATTTGTTTTATCTTGAACATGAAGTAAGACATTTGTTTCCTAATCAGCCTAATTTCTTCAGATATACCGAGGCTGATGAAACATTAAGGAAGCTTCAACGGACCAAAATATCAGAAGATAAATGGTGGGAAGATCTGTTGAAACTTTTGTAAAATTTATCCTTATAATAAATTTTTCCTATTTACTACAGTATAAAGGATAAAGGGACAAACAAAGGTTAAAGAGTATCAGTTCAGTTAAAGTGTATCAGTAAGAACAAAGAGTATCAGTGAAGCAAGTCAGTTAGAACAAAATTACTGAAGAGGAAAACAAAGAGCTAAAATATAGGTCCTGCCTCTAGCACATTCTCAAAAGGAGGAAATAGCACAACATTAGTTTCTTTTTTGTCTTATCTATGAGACCATCCATCTCTATTTTTATTGTAACTTATTTGTGACTCATCTTAGATTATATCTCGTTTTGTTAAGAGATATTTTGTATGATTTTTTGTATAAATAAGCCCTCAATCGGATTATTGAAGGTGGATTCTTATACTTTGATGTAACATTGAATATTTTGGAATAAAGAGCTTTGGAGAAATTTTTCGTGGCAAAACTGGACAAGGAATTGAGGCAAAAGACTTTTATCAGGATTCATGTGTCGAATGAAGGATCAATAAGTCATTTCTATCTCATGTTTTGAAGTTTCATATTTGTTTACAATATCATCTATGTTTCATTATCTTAATATTTAACGAAAAGGATTAAATCAAAAAGTACTTAGGTGTAATCTGATTTCAGTCGTTATTATTCTAAATGTTTTCCTCTAAACTGGTTTAAACAAGGAATTCTTAATTGCTCCTGTTTGTCTAGTTTATACATTTTTGGTTATTTAGTAAAGAATACTTAACTGCTCTTTATTAATAATCAATTTATTTCTCTTCTCTTGAATGTGTTGAAATATTCTTCGTTGCCTTTCATCCGTTTGAATTCCATTCCATTCATTTTAGATCGATAATTGTTTCTAGTTTGATTATCTTTCCCTGATAAACCATCTTTTGTTAAAAAACTTAAGCCAATGCAGCCAATCCTTTGACTCCATTAGCCCAATGGACTGAAACTACTTGATCTTAATCTTAGCTAAAGAATTCCATCAACCCAAACAAAATCAAAACCCTTGGACTTTATAACTAGCTTAATATTTTCAAGAACAAAGCTAAATTTTATAGAGAGAGCCCTCTCTGGGTACAGATTGGCTAGATTCTGTACCTGAAGGTTGGTTTGTGGTTACCTCGGACCCCTTTCCTCTTCTAACAACTTCAAGGAAAATCTGAGTGATAACAGAGGGGACGACTATAATATTCCCAATTAGCCCAAGCTGATGGGAATATTAAATTTTTCTTTGTTTTATTTTGATTTTCATGTTGATGAATAAAATGTGGAGGACATGTAAAACTCCTAAAAACATCAAAATAAATCAATGCCTATGTAAACAGAGACATATCTGGGCCATGTAAATAAAATCTTGTAGGTGTGAATGGGTTTGAATCATGAGATTGGGTCAAATTTGACGAAGTCACCAGCGCAGTCTAGATGCAATGAACCTTATGGATAGACAGTGCAGTTTTAGATGGAGGCTCCACATGTGAAAGGAGCTAACTCATTGAGGTGGTTTAGGATTTGGCAAGGCTTTAATATTATAAAAGAAGGAGAAGGACAACAGGAAAAGGTTGTTGATGTTATTATTTTCTAAAGGTATTGTCTGCTTAGACATCCCTTATTGGGCTTCCTGTTTAGGAATCCCACCTCCTTCCTTGAGCAGATCTTGGAGGAGTCTTGTTTTCCTAGTCCACTATCTGGAATTTTTCCAAGCCACATCTTGCATCTACAACATATTCCTTCTTAGGATTTGGTTTTCCATGTGAGCTCCAGCAAGTGGAACACTAGATCTGTCCAGATCTAGCTTGTACTAGTGCCTCTTCTTAGTGAGTGTGTCTCTTAACCTCCTGGAAGAGTGCATTAGTGGGTTGAGCTTCAAATCCACACATTGGTAGTAGGAAAAATAATTCTCAAGGCCTATAGCGTAGTTCCTCTTCCATGACTGCATTATTTTCAAGAGCAAAGTTGCAGGGAGACTTGGCATCATTTTTAGAGGAGAGATATCTAGTGATTGGATCCTTCCTTTCACTGTGGTGATCCGTGGATTGGCCAACCAGTCCATGTTAGTTCAGATATTATCTATTGTATATGTTATGATTCATAATTTTCTGAATACTTCTGCAGATCTGTGACTTAGATCTCAAATCTACTCACCGTTGTTCATGATTTGCTGAGATCCCCAAGGGGAATGTATAGAGGAGCCTATCTTGTACACATATCCGAAATAGATCTATCATTTTGAGTATAGATATGCTCTAGATATGAGTTTTAATATAATTCATGATTCAACAATGAAAATAACACTGTCAATCTTAATTTTCCATTTCATGTTGTTGTAGCAGCTCATTTTGAGGCTTTTATCTTATACAATCTTTCCCTTTCTGTTATACATTGTATAAGCTGCATTGTAGATCTAATTTTCTGATGTATAGCTGAAATATGATCCTCCATGTTGGTCTCACACTTTTAAATTGATAAACTCCATTATTTATGAAGCATTCCATTGCATATAGCTGCAGCCCCTCTCTTTGGGTGTTTTTCAGCTAGACTAGGTTGTGGGAGATCTGTTTAACCCACCTAGTTTGATTTGTTTTTGCTCTCCTTTTGGATTTAGATATAATATGAGTTGATATAAGGTATAAAAGAGCTACAAACTCATTTCAGTGCACGTAATTCTCAGGAGTGTGTTATTTCAACAAGCTTGTTGTGCAATCCCGATTTTGGGATATTACAGTTTCTGAGGAGTAGGGAGCCTTTTTATGATAGTAGTCTTGTTTGGGTCTACTTGTATTCCTACCTAAGATATGGAGTAGCCAAGTGCAATCCATACCTTCCTATATAATTAACACTTCTCAAGGCTTTAGGAGAGATAAATTTCAATGCATTTGCTCAGGAATTTACCCTGATTAAAGAGGGCCTCTTGGAAATCAAATCCATAGGGAGTGAAGTCATCCATGCATATTTACACATATTCATGGACAAGCTCAAAAAATATGATCAGAAATTCTCTTTGAAAAGTGGCAGGGGCATTTCATAGGCCACAAAGGATAACTATATAAGCAAATGTACCCGAAGGACATGTAAATGTAGTCTTATCTTGGTATTGAGGGCTGATATAGATCTAATTGTAACCACTAAATCCATCCAAGAAAGAGAAGAACTCTGTTCCTTCAAGACCATCTATGAATTGGTTAATGAAAGGTGAAGGGAAATGGTATTTCCTTGTGGTCTTGTTCAACTCTATGTAATCAACATAGATCCTCCACTTTCCATTCTTCTTTGGGACTAAGACTAGAGGCAACACCCATTCACTATCTGAGATGGGGTATATGAACCCTACATCAAACAGGTTTTTTAATTCACCCTTTACTATGTTTTTCAAGGCTAGGTTCATTCTCATATAGGGTTGGTGTAGATACTTGCAACCCTCTTTGATGTAAATATGGTGAGTACATACTGAGGGATTCACCCCTTTCATTTCTTTATAATCCCATGAAAAAAAATCTAAGTTATTTCTCAACATTTTTTGCAATTGTTCTTCATCTTTGGACGAGAGAGATGGATTGATATTTAAGGTTATAGATGGGCCAAATTCTACAATATTGGCAGGTTCAGGGCTTAAGTCAGCTGAGCATAGCTAAGTCCAAGGACTTCTTCTAGATTCTTTCACAAGTTCATTAAGTGGAATAGTAGTGTGGGGTTGGTTCTGAAGGATATGATCAATGATGTCATCTTCATCGCTGCCACCCCCCACCACCTCTGATAACAAAATATAAGGTACATGTAATATTCCCAAATGGGAAAAGAAGGAATATAGTGCAAAATTCTTGAATAGCAGTGTAAAACATCACATAAAAACATGAGACCAATATGGAGCTTCTTTATACATCATAACAACAACAAACATGTTTAATATTACAGGCCACAAACCATATAACAAGATACAACAAGCCTCCAATAAAGAAATCCCTCAATAATGAGGTGTTGCTACTATATCAAAATGCTGGAAGACTGATACAATGCAGTCATAGGTGAACTAATACAGAAAATTGATACAAAAATGATGTATGGATGTTATATTCCTCAAAAGATGCAAAAAATGAAGATCTAGGCTCTATACAACCTCCAACAAAGAACCCAAAAGATTTTTCAGAAATACACCACTATACAAGATATGAATCAAAGCCCTAGGGCTAAATATTCACTGCAACAAAAAAAATGGAAAGGTGTGGCTGATCTGATATGCCAAATAATTTAGCCTCCTTAGATGGATCCTCTAGATGAAAGGCTGATCCCTTCACTAGAAAACCTCAACTCCAAATGGTGTACTGAAACGACCCCTGCAACTCCTCCCTAAAATAAGGAAGTCCAAGATAGAAACTGTGCTGTAGGGGAAAATGATCAATTGGCCTGATGAAAAATACTACAATAAGGCTTAAGGGCCTTCCTCACTAGCCTCCCAATGGAAGGAAACCTTCCTCCACTGAAAAACATATTTGAAAACACCCGAATGTATTCTCAACTGCTACACCCTACAAATCAACACATTTCTCAACAAAAACTACATTGTACTACAAGACTGAAGCTTTGGCTCGATTCCTGAATGTGGAATGATAGTGTAATACTCTTCCTTTGAGGCTCCTGAAGGATATTGGTGGTATTCCCACTCAGGAACACCCCGTTTTAAACAACACTGCAATCTTAGCTAAAAAACTAAAGAAAGCTATATGTCTACATAGACCATATAATCATAATATCAAATACATAAACATAATATCTATGGCTTCCATCCTCTTCCTTATATATGATTTGAGCGTCCTCACCCTTGGCCCCACTCATTAAATCCACTATCTCCATGCATGATATCTCCCTCCAAAACTACGTTGTCTCTCCATAAATGTCCACTCCTCCATAACAGTGCTGTTGATTTGGTCAAAATTGACCCAACCTTCATGCTCCAACCCCTTTTCACACACAAGGGTGCTTAATTAAGCTGCTAAGATGTCCTCCTTTCACATTAGCAGTGATTTTATTCCTACTAAGGAGATTTATGGGTGTCCATACCCTCTTATTCAGCAAATTAATAAGAAAACGAAAAATTTAATATTCCAACTAGCTGTGTGCTAATTTAGGAATATTACAGTACATATTGGGTATGGTGTTTCATGGTACACTTCATATTCTTCCTCATCCTCCAATCACAAAGGTATATCATGTTAAATAGAAGGCTGAGTAAGAGGATATAATATCATTTTTTTTTATAAAGGCCCATTTTTAATGCTCATGTTTCCAACCCTACAACTGATATAGGTATCAAGAGTGGCCAACCAAGGTATTCCTAAGATAAGAGGATAACCATTAAACTTGGTTTTGGGTTGAAGTACCAGGAAGTTAGTGGGAGACTCCCAAGAGTCAATGGAGACCATAACATCCTCAAGAACTCCCTCAGGAGCTACTATAGATCTACCTTCAAGTTGTAACACATTAGTTGTCTTTCTCAAACCTCCTTGGAGGATGATATTCAACATGGTTTTTTTAGTCATCTCATTGATAACATCGTCAAGATCAATCAATGTATGAGGGACAACGATACCATCAATGTTCACATCCACTACTGGACTTCTAGGGTCTTGGTATTTTGGGAAATCACTCTCCCCAGCATCAAATCAGATAATTGACCAACAACATTGATGGTGGGGGTGTCTCTCTTCTTTCTCCCAGGATTTTTGAAGCATTTATCCTTGATAATATTATTATATATAGGAACATGCTTAATAGCTTGGACAAGGGGTATCTTGACACACAAGTTCTTCCACTCTCCCAAAAGTTCAATCTCTTCTCGGGTGTGCTAGCTAGGATGGATCAATCTCTCACGAAAATGAGGTGGATTTAATTGAGGGTTAATTTCTTCATTTTCCTGTTCAATCTCTTCAGGTGGAGATGGTGGATGGTTATCTGGGAGCACTCTCCAAAACCTTAGGTTATTCTCTTAGATCTCCACAACATAGGTAGGGTAATATGTCTCTCCATTATAGACCTATTATGCCTATTTGTTATTTGGGTTCAGATTAGGTTGAGTAGGAATATGAGGTTTCTTAGGTGGTAAAGGATGAGTGAGTTGTGGCTTAGGTTGGGGTGGAGGCATTAAATTGGGAGTTTGGTTGAGTTGAGGCCTCCACCCTTGTGATGGGTTGCTCCATTGAGGAGGTTGGGGATCATATGGATGAAATGGTTGATTGACAAGTTGAGGATGATATGGAGGAGCATAAGGCCAAGAAGGAGGCATGGGCCATGATGGATGAGTAGAGGAATACCAAGGTTTCAAGGGTGAATTTTTTTTAATTGTAGTAAGAATAAGGCACAACTTGCATTCCTTGTTGGTATGATCGAGGTCCTTGAGGCATCCTTTGATTTATGAATCAGAGTTAATGTGGTCCACCTTCCACCCCTTGGTATACAAATTTTAGGCCTGGTAAGAAAGAGAATTTTTATGTTGCATGGTTTTCTTCACAGAATGAGCACAATTTTATGACATTCATTGGGCATTCATTCCTATGGTGTCTTCTTGTGCATTTAGGGAAAAATAAAGATAGGGCTCTCTTTGCCTCCTTGTTTCATGTTGATCTACATGTTATCCATTTGCAAGGGAAAGGTATGCATTATTTCACTCTTGAAATCCTATAACATGTTCCCTATCTCACTCTTGAAGGATGAGGTGGAGGAAGAGGTACTGGAAAAGCCTTGGTTATTTCTACCTTTTTTTCTGGTTTCCCTAGAATGCTTTCTGAGCATAGTTTTGATGTCATCATAGGAAAACTGATAGATATCCCCTTCAAATAGCATGTTGAGGGTTTCCAACACTTCCCCCCTGATCCCTCATAGAATAAATAACTTGAGTGATCCAGGACTAAGGGTGCAGCTGTCCCTATTATAGTTAATTTAATTTGAAACCTTTCCTCATAGTCTTATAAAGATTCATCAGGCCCTAGGGTCATCCTAAATATTTCTTCCTTGTTTTCTTTGGAACTACAATAATATATGTACTTATTATTGAAGGAATCTTGCATTTGGGCCCAGGTAGTGATGTTTCCCCCAGACAGACCCATAAGCCACCGCAAGGATGCATACTTGAGGGTAGAGGGGAATAATTTAAACTTTTTTTCATCTGAGGCATATTCATAAGTCCTATAGACAACTTCAAATTAAAAAATGAAAGTGTCAGGGCCCACAAAACTTAGGCCATGGAAGTGTGGAAGGGAAAAATGTCCGATGTTTTTCATCTTAGTCTCACTATTGGCTTCTCTAATGTGAAATACCTCATGGTCTCTGTTTTCATCCATAGCTTGAACAAGTGAAGTAGGTTCTTCTTCTTCCCCAACAGGTTCTTCAAAGATTTCAGGGTGCTCACCTAAAGAGTATTCTAACTCACAGTGACTAAACAAGAGTGAAGGATAACTCCTAAGAGGCATGAAAGACAAATTTTTGTTTCTTTTCACTTTTTCAAACTATATGCAAAACAAAAACATAAAGCAATTCTTAAGAAGAAACAAGCATCTACTTAGAAAACTCCCCAGCAATGACGCCAAAAAGTGGTGAGCCTTGGTATTTTCTCCAAGAGTACTACAATTCCCAAGGGATATTCAACTCTAATTATCAACCCATGGTTTGTACAAACATAGAGGTGACATTTCTATATGCACAACAAATGGATTCAACTCATGCCACCCTTAACTAGGTCTTTTGATTAGTAGTACTTCTAGGCCATTCCTCCTACTAGATTAAAGTGAAATTAGCTAATGTAATGCAGAGAATTATTTCTAATATACGTCAAAGAGAGTTCCTATCAACTTCTACCTGCAATTGACATTGAAGGAAAATCATAAACAAATAACCTAATTATAGAAAATAAAACTATGATATGTGCAATAATTCATCTAACTATCCATTCATTTGTAGTAAAGAAACTATTCTATCTTCACACACTTCATCAAACCATAAACTAAACCTTTGTCTACTTCTTCACTTAACTTCTACTTGCATGTAAACTGTTTTTATATTGAAGCTAATTCCGAGATGAAATAAAGTACTAATGCCTACTCTGTTTTTGTAGTAAGGAAGGAAGGAAATTTTGAGTGGCCTAGGGGTCTCTTCTAGTCATGAGTTCATATATGGGGGTCAAATTAATCCTATCCTAGGTTCAAATGGAAACAAGAAGCAAATATAGAGTGTAAATGGTGACCTACATCGGTGCTACAGGATCTTTGTATTACTACAGGAAGTCCTGAAGTGCTACAGGAAATAAGCTTAGAAGGGTCTAAGGGTGAAAGGGATGGAAGGAAGGTGTGGAAAGGTGGGAGAAGGTGAAATTAGATGAGTGAGGGGTGGAAAAAACCTCCATCCAAGCTAATAACCCTTGGTCTTGTTTATCACTTGGAGGGCTACTCATAGTGGTGATGAACATGATTTCACAAAACAAGGTTTCGGTGGCAAAATTGGAGGTTGGAGGGAAGAAGGACGAAGTACAAGATAGCAGTGATAACATGGGTCCTTTTCTTGCAGCTGTAGGAAGTCTGGAAACCACTGCACACATCCATGCATTGATTATTGACAAAATAACATGTTTAAGAGTGGAAAATATGAGTTGAATAGAAATTCAACTTAACCTATGCTAAAATATGATCTAATCACAAATCCAAATTCTAAATTGTAGTAAGAATATGATGAACATGATAATAAAACTATTTAACTTTCCAAGAAATCATAAGAAAACTATTTTTGGATTGTGGTTGGATATCCTTCTCCTCATTCTCCCATAAGAGAGGTGAGGAAAAGAGGCTACAAGCACAATTTTGATAGATTTTTGATGCTAATAGAATTAAAGGAAACTAAAAAAAGTGTTGGAACATAAAAAAAAGAATATAAATACACAAGAGGGACTTAGCCTATGGATTGGGCCCTAACCAAAAATCATCAACCCTCTGAGACTAAATCAGTAATGGATCAAAAAAAATCTCATTATCATTACATCAAAAGGTCTAATACATCTTACGACATTAAAAAATAATACTAACTATGAGCTCAAGAGCTATCTAGCTGAATACAAATTTCGAATGCTGATGAGATATTGTACATGCTTATTTATACAAATGGGTAGCTACTGAGAGGTCCCTAAAAATTAGGAATATGGTCTCCTTGATCTCGAGAAGAGTGGAGCTTGGCTCGTCATAACTACCACTTGCTTGGTTGCCTTTGCCTTCGAGCTGTTAGGAGAGATCTTCGTGCAATCTTGGGCTGATTGAGGGAGTTAAGGAGGTGGAAAAATATCCTACAATCTCTCCTTGTTGTCTTCTCTGATCCCTTAGGTGGAAAATGTCTCAAAAATGGATTCATTTCGTGCTATTAAATCAGATTAGGCTACATGACATGAAAAACATATTTCACCCTTCCTACTAAGAATAATATGGTAAAAATGAAAATAAATGTGAGAGAGATATAGATTAATAAGATGAAGGATGGAATTTTAACCCCTTAGAATGTACCTAATGATGAGCCTCATCAGAAGCATCCAGGTTGACTGCTACAGACGATTGTGATTCTAGAGTGGAAATGGGAGGTCAATTTCATGTATTTCATCATAAGTTTTCCTAGGACATCCAAACATCATGATTCCATCATGGTTGTTGTGGATAGGTTGAAAAAGTTTATGCACTACATTCCAGTGAATACTACGTATTCAACTAGTGATGTGGCACATGTCTTCATGTAATATTCCCAATTAGTCACTGCTAGTTGGAATATTATACTTGCTCCATTTTTGCAGTAGAAGAGTAGAAAGACAATAAAAAAAATCCCAGTGTGGAAAGGGATCATGTTAGGAGGACAAATAAATCCACCTTGGTGTGAAAGAGGAAAATTCCAGTGAACTAGATCCAGTTGACCAAGTCAACAACACTGCTACAAGAGGGAAACCAACAAGGACAACACAATTTTGAAAGGGGAATCTTCTCTAGGAAGTCACCTCATCAATGAGTGGGGTTCGGGGTGAGGAGGCTCACCAAGGATAAGAAGGAGGAGATAGAAGCAAGGAAAGCATTCATTATTCATCTATGTTTGGTCTTTTGACTAATTGAAAGCTTCAGTTGTTTAGCTGTAGTTGCAGCACTATTTAGTGCAAAGAATTCTCATGCGGGAATGCCATCTTCACCTTTTGTCTGGCTGGTTGAGAGATCAAAAGGGAAGGTCTTGAGCTTATTTTTCATCATCTAACTTGAGGAAATCCATTATTTATCATCTACAATGCATTCACTTCCAGTAACTGCGTCTTTTCTATAGTTGCAGCAGCTGCAGGGTTAAACCCTTCTATTTTGTGCTTGTTTTGGAGGAGGAGGTGTCTATTTCACTCCTGAAAGTATATCAAAGAGGGCCTTGGGCCATTTTTTGTATTTTTCATCCATTTCAGATCATATTCAGTATTTTCTAATACATATTTGCAGTGAACTGCGTTATTTTCAAAAGTGCTGCATTTCATATTGATATTTTACCGGAAACCCTTACCGGGGTGTTCTAATGTGCTTGTAAAAGAGGTCAAACCTCCCATTTCTGATTCTATGATTAATGAAAGCTCCAAATATATATTAAATCATATCTTTTTGTAGAATTTCTAATAAAAATTACATCGTTGAAGTCTTCAGAAATTCTATTTTGTGGAGTCATGGGATTGGGGTGCTTTTGAGAATATATGAGCTGGGGAGATCTGTTTAGTGTATCTATAATGATTTTTTTCTGATGAAATTTCATATTCAAGCTAAATAAAGCATATATAAGAGGATACAAGTCTTTTTCTTCATTTCTTTTGCATGGTTTTCCTTATACAGCGTCCTCATTCAAGATATTGTAGAAATTCCTGAAAAGGAATATTACACTGGTATCAGAGCTCTAATCTTGGCTCAGCTTATGGGGATAATATATATTAAGCATGGAGGAGGAAGATATTTTAGAAATCCTACTTCGGACCTTGCAGAACATTGCAAGGGACCTCAAGGAGATGAGGCATAAAGGAGATTCTATAGGGTTTTGCCTTGAGGCAAATACCAGCACTTCATATGGCATGGAGCATTCAGTTGCATAAAAATGATCTACCATGCCTTCATTTCTATCTGGAAGAAATATGGAGGAAACCCTGGGGAAGTATTTTGAGGAATATGAATCCCAACCTCAAAGGCTCAAAGAACACTTGAGTTTTCAGGAGTTTTGTCGGATCAAGGATGGAAGGAGAGTTAATCTTCATCAAAGGGAGGATGATTGTATGCAAGGGTCAGATATACAACATATTATGAGGAGGTTATTCTTACCCAATTATGATGGAACACCTAAGTGTAAAGCCAAGGCTTGGGTGGAGAAGCTGGACACTTACTTTCAGCTCAATAAGGTTTCTGAAATAGAAGCCATCAAGATAGTTGCGTTACACTTAGAGGGGGAGGCTCATGAATGGTGGTTCCATGGAATGACCACACTTGGGCATCATCATATCACTTCATATTCAGTCTTCACCAAGAGGTTAGTGGAGAGATTTGATCCAAGAGATCCAGAAACCCATTTTGTCAAATTAACCAAGCTTAAACAGGAGGGAGCTCTTGAAGACTACATTGCTGAAGGAAGGTATGCTTTTTTATTGAGGGGATGGATGAACCATTACAGGGGTTGGTCAAGTCTACTAAAACAATCACTCTCCTTGAAGCTATGGAGAAAGCTAGAGGCTTACAGCACACCTTGCCCAGGGCAAGAACATTATCACAACAAGGAACCTCTTCAGGGCTAAAGAGGTCAATCTTTATTCATGATTTGAAGGAAGAAGGTGTTGCCGAAGAAGCACATGGTGTTAAGACCTTCTTCAAGGAAGAGGAAAACGTTGTACCATCCTTAGAAGATTTTTCTCCAAGAAGAGGATCCATTACAACATTAAGAGGGGTTCCAAAATATCTGACCTTGAGGGTAAGAGGTACTATTTTGGGGCAAAGAGTATCTGTACTCATAGAAAATGAAGCAACTCATAATTTTGTTGATGCACAACTCGTACAAAGGAGAGGGATCCACATGGAGGATTTTGAGGGATTCTCAGTCTTGGTTCCAGGGGCCATGACCCTACAGTGTGCCAAGTATGTTCCGGCATTATCCATTACCATGGAAACCTACACCTTGACTGATCACTTCTTTGTAGTAGATATTCCAGACACCAATGTCATATTGGGAGTCTAGTGGTTGATCACTCTTGGGAGAGTCACCACTAATTGGAAAACTTTGGAGATGGAATGGACAGAAGAGAAGAGTGGTCAGTATCAGAAGATCAAGGGCATCAACACATACCCCCCTTAGGTGGTTTCAACACATAGGATGGAAGCAGATCTATGCAGAGGAGATGTAGAATGGGCAGTAGAGCTACATATATCAGAAGTAGGGGGAAAGGATTCACCAGTGCATCCAAATGTTCAGTCTCTTTTGGATCAGTATTCTACAGTATTTGGAGATATCCCACCAGGGAGACCTCCTGACTGAGGGTTTGAACACACTATTGAGTTGAAACAAGGGATACAAGTAGTGATCACCACTCCTTATAGGCACCCCAAGGCTTATAGGGATGAGATTGAGAGGGCCATCCAAGAGCTGATTGCTCTAGGACACATCTGGCCTAGTACTAGTCTATTTTCTTCTTCAGTGGTCTTGGTAAAGAAGAAGGATGGCACATTGAGGATGTGCATTGATTATAAAGCCTTGAACAAGAAGACCATGATGAACAGGTACCCTATACAAAAGATATATGAACTCATGGATGAGTTGAGGGGATCTAAATACTTCTCCAAGATTTATTTGAGATCTGGGTATCATCAAATCAAGGTAAGAGAGAAAGATATATCCAAGAGAACATTCAGATGTCATTATGGGAATTTTGAGTTTTTGGTGATGCCCTTTGGATTGACCAATGCCCCAGAAACTTTCCAATCTTGCATGAACCACGTCTTCCATGGTCATTTGATAAAGTTTGTATTGGTATTCTTTGATGATATTCTTATTTACAGCCGCACTTGGGAGGAGCACTTGCAGCATATTGAGACAGTTTTACATATCCTCAAGGAGCAGCAATTCTATGCCAAGCTCTCCAAATGTGAATTTGGCCTCACAGAGATGTTGTATCTAGGGCACATCATAGGAGTGGATGGAGTGAGGGTACATGAGGAAAATATTCAAGCTATCAGAGATTGGCTTGAGCCAAGGAATGTCACAGAACTCTGAGGATTTGTGGGCATATGCACTTATTACCGGAAGTTTGTGAAAGGGTTTTCATAGCTAGCAGCACCACTCATAGACTTGACAAAGAAGGGAGATTTCCATTGGACACCTACAACACAGAGGGATTTTGAAAAACTCAAGGAGGTAATGAGTAGTGGTCCTGTTTTGGTTTTTCCTGATTTTTCTCAACCTTTTGTTCTAGAATGTGATGCATCAGGTGAAGGGATTGGAGCAGTCTTGACGCAAGGAGGGCATCCTATAGCCTTTGAGATCAGGAAGCTTCTTCCTCAAGAGAGGTTATACCCCATCTATGATAAATAAATTTTGGCTATCATGCATGCATTAGCCAAATTTCGGCAATACTTGGTGGGGAATAAGTTCAAGGTGAAGACTGACCATAACAGTCTTAGATTCTTCCTTGAATAGAAACAACTCCAGGATAGACAACAAAAGTGGGTGAGAAAATTCCAAGCATATGAATTTGACATAGATTATGTCAAGCAGAAGAGAAATGTGGTAGTTGATACTCTATCTAGGAGGCCTACAATGATGTCTTTGAGGGGCATGGACGCAGATTGGAAGGCTCAACTTTTAGTTGAGTATTCCAAAGATGAATTTGAATGTGAGATACTTGATGGGGTGGTATCGGACGAGAGGTTTAGGGTGATGGATGAGATCATATATTACCGGATCGGATCTTCTTGGCTAAGAATTCCAAGCTCAAGGAGAAGATCTTACGGGCATCACATGATTCCCCACTTGTCGGGCATCAAGGTTTCACAAAGACTTATAGGGCCATAAGAGAGAAAGGGTATCAAGGAGGATGTGCTCCAACATGTCAAAGGATGCACCATTTTTCAGTAGAACAAGGGATAACACACCTACCCTGCTGGGTTATTGCAGCCACTACCTATTCCAGATGGGAAGTGGGAAAGCATCTCTATGGACTTCATCACCGGGCTACCGACAGTACAGGGTAAGGATTGTATATTTGTATTTGTTGATAGACTAACAAAGTACTCTCATTTATTTTCCATTTCTGTACATTATACTGCTTCACAGGTAGCTGAGTTCTTCTTCAGAGATGTATTTAGACTCCATGGTCTCCCAAGGACCATAGTGAGTGATCAAGACAGCCGCTTCATGGGTGGCTTTTGGCAAGAAATTTTCTGATTAGTGGGGACTGATTTGACCCCAAGCACTAGCTATCACCCCAAAACCGATGGACAGACCGAGATAGTGAACAGGTGGCTGGAAGGCTACTTGAGGAACTATGTAGTAGGGCAGCAGAGAGCATGGCTGCGTTGGTTCCACTTGGGAGAGTATTGTTACAACACTACTCACCATGTTTCTATTGGCATGACTCCATGCTGGGCCTTATATAAGTATGAGGAACTCTCATTTTCTGATGTTATGTTTGGGGCAAGTAAGACTCCAAGGGCAAGGGAATGGATTCAGGAGAACTAGGACATACTCAGGGCACTCAAGGACAACATTGCTACTGCCCAAAACCAGTAGAAGATGTATGCAAACTGTGGTCAGATAGAGAGACAGTTTGAGGTAGGAGATCTTGTCTATCTTCATCTTCAGCCTTATAAACAGTCCACACTCAAGGAGAAGGGAGATGAAAAGCTCAAACCACGTTTCTATGGGCCATACAAGGTGATCAAGTGTATCGGTAAGGTAGCAGATGAGCTGGAGCTTCCTAAGGGAAGAAATATCCATAATTTCTTCCATGTCTCTTACCTCAAGAAGGCCATTGGAAGGAATGTAGTTGCCAACATGGATCTCTCCCCTATTGATGATGAGGGCCACCTAATTTTGAAGCTGAAAGCAATCTTAGACACAAGGGAGAGGCAGCTAAGAAACAGAGTCATCAAGGAATATCTGATTCTATGCAGGAATCTACCAGATGAGGATGCCACTTGGGAGGGAGAGAAGATCTTGCAGCATCCTTATTTACTGTTGCTTGTGGGAAAGCAACTTTGAGCAGGGAGGACTATAATATTCCCAATTAGTCACTGCTAGTTGGAATATTATACTTGCTCCATTTTTGCAGTAGAAGAGTAGAAAGACAATAAAAAAAATCCCAGTGTGGAAAGGGATCATGTTAGGAGGAAAAATAAAGCCACCTTGGTGTGAAAGAGGACAATTTCGATGAACTAGATCCAGTTGATCAAGTCAACAGCGCTGCTACAAGAGGGAAACCAACAAGGACAACGCAATTTTGAAAGGGGAATATTCTCTAGGAAGTCACCTCATTAATGAGTGGGGTCCGGGGTGAGGAGGCTCACCAAGGATAAGAAGGAGGAGATAGAAGCAAGGAAAGCATTCAGTATTATTCTATGTTTGGTCTTTTGACTGATTACAAGCTTCAGCTATTTAGCTGTAGTTGCAGCACTGTTTAGTGCAAAGAATTCTCATGCAGGAATTCCGTCTTCACCTTTGGTCTAGCTGGTTGAGAGATCAAAAGGGAAGGTCCTGATCTTATTTTTCATCATCTAACTTGAGTACATCCATTATTTATCATCTACAATGCATTCAATTCTAGTAACTACGTCTTTTCTGCAGTTGCTGGGTTAAACCCTTCTATTTTGTGCTTGTTTTGGAGGAGGAGGTGTCTATTTCAATCCTGAAAGTCTATCAAAGAGGGCCTTGGGCCATTTTCTGTATTTTTCATACAGTTCAAATCATATTCAGTCTTTTCTAATACAGAGTTGCAGTGAACTGCGTTCTTTTCTGCTTTGCTGCATTTTATATTGATATTTTGCTGGAAACCCTTGTCGGGGTGTTATAATGTGCTGTAAAAGAGGTCAAACCTCCCATTTCTAATTCTATGATTAATGAAAGCTCTAGATCTGTATTAAATAATATTTTTCTATAGAATCCCTAATAAAAATTATGCTATTGCAGTCTTCAGAAATTCTATTTTGTGGAGTCATGGGATTGGGGTGCTTTTGAGCATATATGAGCTAGGGAGATTTGTTTAGTGTAGATAGAATGGTTTTTTTCTAATGCCATTTCATATTTAAGCTAAACAAAACATATATAAGAGGATCCAAGTCCTGTTTTTTGTTTCTGTTGCATGGTTTCCTTATACAACGTCCTCATTGAAGATATTGCAGAAATTCCTGAAAAGGAATATTACACTTCATCATAGGTGCGTTTAGATTGCATGGTGTTCCAAAGAAGATTGTGTTAGACAGGGATGTGAAGTGCACTTAAAATTTTTGGAAGGAGTTATTTGCAGGTTTGGGCACAGAGTTGGCCTTTTATCATCCGCGGAAAGATGGACAGATAGAGAGGGTCAACAGGATATTGGAGGATATGTTGAGGATGTATGTGATGCTTCAACAACAAAATTGGGAAGAGTATATTCCATTGGTATATTTTTCTTACAACAATGGGTATTAATAATATTTGAGGATGAGTCCGTTTGAGGTATTGTATGGGTAGAGTTGCAATATTCCCATTAGTTAGAGTGATCCAGTTAATAGGGTGTTGATTGGACCAGATATGTTGGCAAAAATGGAACAAGAAATGCAGGTAATTGAGAAGAACCTTAAAGCAACATTGGATAGGCAGAAGAGCTATGCATATTGAAATTTTTTTTTTAAGGAGTTTCATGTTGGGGAACATGTGTACTTGTGCATCAAGCCCAAGAATAGCTCCTTGTGGATTGGATCTGTGCCAAGTTGGCACCTTGGTTTTGTGCAAATTTTAAGATTCTTGAAAGGATTGGGCTAGTATCCTGATCGACTTGCACTGCCTTCGACAGTGAAAGTTCATGATGTTTTCCATGTATCATTACTTAAGAAATATGTTAAAGAAGTTGATCATGTGATTATCTGGTTTGTATTGTAGGTGGACCTAGAAGGATAATTCTAACTGAAACCATAGTGTATATTGCGGAAAAATATTCTCACAGTTTGGAACCGAGCAATCAATCATGTTAAAGTGCAATGGATGCAATTTAGGCCCGATGAATCTACATGGGAGATGAAGGACCAAATGCGGTAAATAGTTTACCAGTTGAGGCAAAGCAGTTTTGGTATGATGTTTTGGTATATGTTTTGGCATATGTTTTGGTATATATACGTATGTATATGGATGTAAATACCGCCATGAGATTTTTTTTAAAGCTCCAATAAGAGGTATGGGTTTTATATCACTATGGTTTTCATGTTGTTATGTTCTCATGTTGATTTGCATCTCAGCAGGTTGATCATTGTAAATATTAAAATGAGCTAAGTTATAAAGCTCCATGGGTAGTATGTATTTCTTTTAACAAACTTGTTGGTTATAGGTGTCATTCTACACCGAGGATGATGTTCCCCAAGGGGGAGGGTTCTGTAATAGCTCTGGTGAAAATTTCATGTAATAAAAGTTAATGAAGGAAAAATAATAACCACAGTCATGGGACACTTATTCCAAGATAAATTTTGGGTAAAACATCCTAGTGTGGGTGTTCATTTAGTTGTTATGGCTAAAGGAAATTGGAAAAGGAAATGGAAAAGGATTTGGAAAGGAAATGTGGCATTTATTGGCATTTATTTATGAAAACAATGGAAATTAGGAGAAAAGGAAAGTGAAAGGTCACAGGTTGCATGTGAAGAGGAAAATGAAGGAAAATAATGGAAAATGAAGAAAATAGAGGCCTAATTGATAAAAAGGATTTTGAGGATCATTTGGTACCTTTTTTTAGTTCAACTGTGGAGCTCTCTCTCTATTCTCTCTCTCTCACACACTCTTGGAAACTTAGAGTTTTCTTGGAGCACTTCAGCATTAGATCAAGAAAGGAAAAATAAGGAAAGAGGTAGAAAATATCAAGCAAGGAAGAGCAAGATCAAGTAGCTACAACAAGATTCTTTGCAAGTATCGATTTCATGTGTGGTTTCCTTGCTATATTTTTCATGCATGGTGTTGCATGTGTGTTCATGGTTCTCTTTCTATCATTGACTTGGGTTTTTCTAGGTGTGATAGTGTTTTTCAGCCTAGCCTTTCCATTTATATATAACCATGGTGTGATGGGGTTCTCATGTTTTGGTTGAGTTGGACTGTCAGATGGATTCAAAGCTAAGTGAGGTGGATCTCTGAATGAAAGCACAAATGGCATAGTAACCCCTAAACCACACTGTGGGTTGCGGTAAAGCCAGTTTTTTTGTTGCCTCGGTGGGCCTAGGAATCCTCATCTAGTTTATGATGATATATATGGTAAATCCTAGAGGTGTGTGCTCTCCATCAGGCCTTAGAATCCATAAATGGGATATACAGTAAATCTTAGAGGGTGGAGTCTCGATTAGCACCTAGTGATCTGATGTGGATTGTGGTAAAGCCTATAGACTAGGAGACAATAAAATTTCCTCATAGTGTAGGTGGAGAAATCTGGTGGCATGCGTACTTGTCATGGTCTAATGATATGGTGGAGATCATAGTAAAGGTTGTTATCACATGTCTATTGTTTTTTCCTAGTGATCCAGTGAGGATTGTGATAAATCCAGTTTCTATTGATGAGGGTGAGGTGGTTTAGCCTCAGGAAGCTCTGGTTGGTTCTTTTGGTTTGAGTGCTAGATTCATGCTTGGAATATGGCACAAGGGTGATTGGAAGAAGAGAGATTTGGCTCAACCAATCTATGGTCAGGTGGAATGTCGTAGTCCCATACCGAGTTGGCTTTTGCATTCATGAATAAGAGTTCTTTTCCTTGGTAATTTATGTGTAAATGTATTGGATTCTATGTAGAATCTATGGTTGTTGTATCCTCAATATTTCTGTTGTTTATATGCTAGTTATGGATGTTTTATGACTGTGAAAATGTATGGCTCACATCATGTTTTTATTTTTAAATGAATGAGAAATGAATACATGACCTAGTTGATTATAATGCAATTAATGATAAAAGGGAACAATTATTCTTAGTAATTCTCAAATAAGAATGAGACGCCTATTCTCAAATCTGTTGGTTAAACCTATAGATTACATATGTATGACATGTTTGTCGAAATTCTTATCATGGCTAGTAGGGGTCCAGTCAAGTCCTTCTTTAACTGTTTTATTTTACATCATTATTCTGCTGTATCTTTCAGTTCTAAAAGTGTCATGAGGCTATGGGAAGTGACCTGGGCTCTAGGCCTAAAAAGGTGGCACATAAATCGAGGCTGCAGGCTCAAAACTACTAGGGAAAGTCCCTAGTTGCATGCATACCCATGTTGTGCGTGCAACTAGAGGGTTCCAATCACACTTTGGCCCATGCCAAGGGAGTGATTGGGGGATTGATGCATGAATTTTTTTTTTTTTTTGAGGGGTTAGCCTTCTAGAAGGTTCGTTGGCTCATAGGTGTCCTATAGTAGGTGGAGAAGGTATGTGTAGTTTTGTGGTGTCATTTCCACTTCCTTAAGGTGACCTGGGAGGTTGAATCAGATCATAGTAGCCTATGATCATATGTTTACTCTTGTTGGCCAGTTACTTGGGTAGATATGGGAGTAGGGCGTTACATTGAGAGAATACGCTGAGCATAGATACAAGTATACTATGTCTCTTGCAATGCATCTATAAAAGTTATGTTCCAAAGAAGTGGCTAGAGGGTCATGCTGCAATGCAGGCACTTGAAGCACATCCTCAGTTTCTAATATAAATATGGTGTTAGCATTCATTATTCTATGTGGATTTATGACTATAAATTGGGTGAGTTTGCATCTTCCAAATGTGATTGGATTGAAGTCAAAATTCTGAAAATGTTACTTGAATAGTCCAATGCCTCTTAGTCACAAAACCACATTATAGATCCCCAGGGGTACACCCAAAAAGTGTGACCACCTATGGATTGCGACTATGCGACCTCAAGTAAGTCACACTTCCACCTAGGTCTCAGAATCACACTCCAGAGCATCAAAGGATAATATATTGGGTGTGAACTATCTGCAACGTGACTATGAGACCTCCACAAATTGCAAAATATCTCACTTTCCAGATTCTCTCCATAGGTCAGCATTTCTTCAGTAGGACGCAATGTTGTTGAACTTCCTTGAGTTGTATACCTAAATGTGATTAGTATGATGATTAAAAAGGTGTTGGATCCACACTTGGGTCATGCCAATGCAATTATCATCACGTTTGAGCTTGCATGTAGGAATAATAAATGAATTTGTCGAAAACCTTTGGGAAAATTACAGAGAGGGAATTTTTTCATATGGAAGAGGGTAATCATTCAAGTGATCTATAAATTCACTGGAAGATTGATAATACATGCAGAATGCACAATGCATTGGGGATGGACCTATGGGATGTATATTACTTTTACAGCTTGCAGATTGATTGTGCACAAATTATCCGAGGGATCCTTGGTATCTGTGATTTTCAAAATGGCTCATCTTCGTATATTTCCATGAATGAGTCTAGATGACTTTGTTCCTAGGAGATATGGCAATGCAAACAATGTTGATTTGAATAGGGACTTCTCAGATCAATTCAAGACATTTTTATGAGGTATTGAAAAGGAGAACTATACATTTCTTCCTCAAAATAATGATGAGAATGTGTGGAAACCATGAGACAAAAGCAATCATGAAGTTGATAAGATACAAAAAATTTACTGCTTCTGCCAATTTACATGGGGTGCACCAGTTGTAAATAATATCCTAGATAACACTACTGATGGGAAGGGGATATATTCTCAATGTCAAAATGAAGAGGAAGTTAGAGAAGGGTCATGTAATAGGGAAAAAATCAAGGAAGATTAGTCTTTTTAATAGTGTTGTGTTTTATTCGAAATAGTGGAAGTTACATTGTTGGTTCAGCTTATGAAATGCCATTTCTTTTAACTACTGTAAGGATTGTATTATGGATGAACATATGTGGAATTTAGAAGAAACCTTCATTTTTGCCCAAAAAATATTCAAGGAAGTGGGCCACATGCATTAGAGTGTTAGAACCCATCTTGGCACTACATTTCCTCCATATAAGATAAAAAATTTCTAGATCCTTCACCCCAATAATCACTTGATGAGATTGATTCAAGAAAAGAGGGATATGGACAGTTCTTTCAAGAATCATTGTAAATATTTTGGAGGCCAGGGATACCCTGTAGAGATCACATTAATTGACAACATTGTGGCGTAGAGAGGGACTATGCAAGGGTCCAAATTTATGTTTTACTTTCAGTTCATTTGTCATGTTTCTAGCATTATTCTTTGTCTGCATATTTATTTGAACAATTTTATTTGTTTGTAGGTGGGGGATGTTGATTTACATGGAGAAAGCCATGGTTTATTGCAAGAAGAAATGTGATCATGGTTTCAAAAAACATGATAGCTAGATCCATGTAGCTTCTCGAAGCACTATGTCAACAATGATGGCAAGAGCAGTAGCAGGAAAATCAACATTCAACGTAGAAAATGGGTCAGAACCACATTCAATAGCTCATCATGATTGTGTGGAAACATTAGGGTTTCCCTGAACCCTACTGATTATTATCACAATTAATATTGTATTAATATGTACATATTTCTCATCATAATTCCCAGTACTATAGACCAATTTGGCACGTAATAGTCAATGGACGTGAGAGGAGAGTGAGGAAGGTCAAGAGACATGAGGGTAGGTGAAAGGTCACAGGAGGAGGTGAAAGTCCTCCCTCATCATTTCTATAAATATACTATTATGCCTAATTTATGGAGAACTTTTAGCACTTGATGAGTACTATCATTCGATAGTTGATTGGTGCTTGAGAGCTAGATGCACCTAGCTCTTGGCAGCTAGGAGAGTGAATTGTAGTGATGTCATGGTTTTGCAATGGAAAATGGTATGAGCATCCCATGTTCCACTATTGGTATTTGATTGATTGTGATATATATACTTGTATGTGCAAGAAAAATAATAAGAATTTATTCATTAATGGAACTGATTCCCATATTCATTCATAATGGTTGTATTAGTTATTTGGTGTTTTCATTGTATTTTCATGTCTTCTTTCATACTGGAAATATGTTATGGACTAGTTTTTAGTTGTTGCATGTATATTTTATTTTGAATCTGTGTTTATGTATTCCACGCAATGCCGGTGACCTATTTTGAACTAATTTGAAATAAACTGATGGCATGTTCTTGTTTATGTATGTCTAAGGTAGTTTTGGCTCATTGATCCTTCTCATGGCATGCTTCTTCTTGTGGTTGTTGTTACATTCCTATATCTTGTTCTACACTTTGTTAACCTTGGGTTGACCTTGTTCCCACTATCTTAGCACTTCTTTTTTCCCCTCGCCCCAACACCGTTTCATTTGATAGTCAAGAGAAAAACATTCATGGTGGTACCTTGGCCCACATACCAGATGGGGCTCCTATCTCAAAAGATGTGAGGTCTAATTGGGACTTTACATCAGAGATACCCCCCAGTTCTCGGTGGTACATTCCAACCCATCAACACAAATATGTCTTGTTGATTATATGGTTTATTTGAGTATAGTGTATGCCTTGGCATTTGGTATCTAGTTGCAAGAGGTGATTTTCATTTGAGGCTTTTCTATTGTATTGCTACACATTAACAATATATTCAGAAATGGTCTTGGTATTAGATGAATGAATTAATGTATTGTGTTATTAGGGATTTTACAAAAATATTTAATGTGAAGATGCATTGTGAATCATGATATTAGAGCTATGAGGGACCTTTTTGTGACTTATATTCAAAGAGGGTGTTGGCACTGATTGAGTGAGAAGGGTTCCTTATGAGCATTGTATGGAAAAATCTTGTATGGATACAAAAAAAAAATTTTCTATATTTGATTAGATGTTTTGTTATTAATGAGAATTAAATGGCTTGATGAGCATAGATGAGTATTTTCTTGAGAAAAATGGCTTGGCATCTGAAGGTGTTGATAAGAAAAATTTTGGCATGTTACTTGACAGTGTATTTGTTAGTATTGTTGGTATGTGGCTTGGTATTTGAAAATGTTAGAGTTCTACTTGGTATTTGGCTTAGGATTGAGAATGATGATGAACAAATGACTAGACAATAATATTGAGATAAATGATTGATTTTAGAAAGGTTATTGGTATTTTGTTATTCAATTATTCAGATTGATCATATTTTTTGGTATGGGTCCAGTTTGAAAATTTGATGAAACATATCCTTGAAGTTTGTATTTTGGTTGAGTTAGGTGGATCGAGTGTAAAATATTTTGAAACATGGTCCACAGAGGTGCTAAGGTTCAGATCCTTCAGTGTGGGAGTAGGAGATTCCTTCCGATAGTAGCCTGTAAACTTGATTAGGGAGTAGTAGCTTCCTTCCATTCCAAGTTGGAGAATTTATGGAGTTTGTAGCCTCCTGTAGGTAGGAGCTTGTGTACTGGTAAGAGTCTACACTAGTACAAGATGTAAAATATTTCCTTCATAATAAGAAAGAAGTCAGAGACAACAACAAGAATAGATTTCTCCCAAATTGGGTTTCTGTTAGGTCCCTATATTACTAGTATTGTCCCTTATTGTTGTTAGTGTAACCCCCTTATTGTTATTATTGTACCCTTGTAACCCCCATTTTGTTATTATTGTGCCCTTAAATTATTATTGTTAGGTCGGCTAGGATTACATTGTGGCCCACTAGGATTACATGATGGCCACATGGACTCCTATATATAGAAAGGAGGTTTTGTAAATTGTATCATCCAAGAATTGTTCATTTATATAATGTATTGGAGGTTGCCCCCTCGAAGTGGCTTATTTCTAAGGCGTTGATATCTCTTTTCTTCTATTTTTGGAGCTGGTTACACAACATTTGGTATCGGAGCTTTGGATTCTAGGGTTTCGCTGCTCCAAACAGGTCATCGTGGCATTTGCGCTATAACTTTTTTTCTACGAAGTTTTATTTGAGAAATTTTAGGGTCTGGCAGAAATCGGAAGATTGTATAAAAATTTCAGATCTTGGTTCGGAGATATGATCTGTGGAAGTTAGGTCTTTCTTCAGGCTCCTAAACAGGTCATCATGGCATTTGCGCTATAAATTTTTTTCTACGAAGGTTCAGAATCTAAAATTCTTATGGTGCAAATTTGACATCTTGAAGAAATTCGTCAAAAAATTTCAAATCTTGGTTCGCAATATTTTTGGAGATATGATCTGTGGAAGGTAGTGCTTTTTCAAGCTCCTGAATTTCATCTCAAAGAGGTGATCGTGGGAAAAGTTCAATAAATCTCTCTCTGGGAATCGGATTGGAGTGCCGTAAAAAGTGGTCACAAGTACACAGACTGTAGTTTCTTTTCTATCAATTTCAGAGACGAAGGATGAAAAAGTGACACGTGGAAAGTCGTACAATTTTGCTCTACTGAACTAGTCCATAATTAGGTCATTGTGGGAGATTGGACACAACTTTGTCTTGGAGAATCCAAATCAGGTCAGACCTATGGCATTCAAAAGATAATTCAGAGGGATACGTTGTTACTGAAAATAAAATATTGAAGTGTTGAAATCACAAATATAAGCCAATTTCAATATCGAGCTCCTCAAAAGCAAGAAAAAGGTGTGTATTTTTTTCTGAATTGCATAAGTCTTGTTTGAAGAATCAATTTGAATTGATTCCAAGGGCATATTGTAGAACATATATCATTATTGGGTTCTAAAATATGCCCCGTAAAAATAATTCAACACCCATTAAGCCTTCAAAAGGCTCTACTATGACTCATGAAGATGAAGAATTGGAACATGATCTATCAAAATTACAAGAGCAAGTGCAACAAATTTCACTCTTGCAAAGAGCAAAAAAAAATGAAATGGAAGTTTTGAAGAAAGGCGTGGAAGCTAAGATGGATGGCGTGCAAGCTACGATGGATGGTGTGGAAGCTAAGATGGATGGCATGGAAGCTGGCATGGAAGCTAAGATGGATGACATGAAATGCAACATGGAAAACATGAAGAATGATCTAAAAACAGACATCGAAGGTTTGACAAAGTTGATACAAGAAATGTTTCCTAATGGTGAAAAGATAGTAGAAGAACCTCATGATGAGAACAAAATCAATGTTAATCGTGATTTCATAAACTCTAATGTTTATGGGAAGAACCACCATATTCAAAAAATGGATATGAGGAAGTTTGATGGAAAGGATCCTGTAACATGGATACTACAGATGGAGCAATATTTTGATCTCCATAACGTGCAAAACACACAAAAGGTACGCATTGAAAAATTACATTTAGAACAAAATACATTTGTATGGTATCGATGGCTTTGATCTCGTAAAAAAATTGTCACTTGGTCAATTTTTATGGAAGAAATGATAGCACATTATGAGGATACAAAGAGCAACACCTTCTTTAGCCAATTGATAAATCTCAAACAAAAGGGTTTAGTGGGGTAGCACATTGAGGAATTCCAAAAATTGAATATAAGGGTAACTGATATTCCAGAGGAACACATGATCAATCTCTTCATAGGCACTTTAAAGGATAATATCCAACATGAAGTTCACGTTTTGGAACCATATTCATTGGAGAAGGCATTCAGGTTGGCAAGAAAGTCGAATGTAAAATAATGGCGACAAGGAAGCCTACCACTAAATTCTATAAAGAAGGAAGTGTTGCTACGCCTAGATTTCCCCAACCTACAAGGTTGACACCACAACAATTGGAAGAAAAAGAGCAAAAGGGCTTTGCTACAGTTGTGATAGCAAATACACTAAAGGTCATAAGTGTGCTGAGAAGAAATTATTTTACATAGATTGTGAAGAGGAAAATGAACAAGAAGAGGATATACACCAGGAACCAGCCCTAGAAGAGGAAGAAATGAATCTGACCATATCGTGTAATGCACTGGCAGGAATTACCACTCCTCAAAATCTCAAGATAGAAGGAAAAATCAAGAAGAAAAAGGTAATAGTGTTGATTGATTCAGGTAGCACCCATAATTTTATTCATTGTAAGGTAGCCAAGGAATTAAATTGTTTCCTATACCCAGCACCAGAATGCCAAGTGATGGTTGCAAATAGAGGAACTATAAATTGCTCTGGGAAATGCCATAATATCAAGCTAACCATGGGGGAATATGTATTGACTAGTCCAATGCTTTCCATTCCTATGGGAGGTGCCGATGTTGTACTAGGAGTACAATGGTTACAATCTTTGGGGACGGTAGCTTTTAATTTTCAAGAACTTTTCTTGAAATTTTTTTCAGAAGGAAAGGAAGTCGAATTACGGGGTATTGAAGGGAAGCCCGGAAGGATAATAAGCTCTAATGTCATGACAAAGCTTCTAAAGAAAGAACAACGAGGCGTAATTGCACAATTATGCTCACTAGAAGTTCCGACATCAAAATCATCTATTTCTGCAGATCTCCAACAAGTCTTGGACAATCATTCCAAGGTGTTTGAAACTCCCAAAGGACTCCCGCCTATTCGAGATCATGATCATGCTATTCATTTGATTCCAGGAAGTGTTCCTCCAAACATCAGGCCTTATAGATATCCTTACTTCCAAAAGAGCGAAATTGAACGTATGATTGCAGAAATGTTAGAGGCGGGTATAATTCAACCTAGTCAAAGTTCTTTCTCTGCTCCTGTAGTATTACTACACAAGAAGGATGGATCATGGCGAATGTGTCCGGATTATAGGGAGCTAAATAAGCTCACCATTAAAGATAAATTTCCCATTCCTGTGATTGATGAATTATTGGATGAATTACATGGAGCAATTTATTTTACCAAGTTGGATCTTTGTTCAGGATATCATTAAATTAGAATGAAGACTGAAGATATTCCAAAAACATCATTTCAAACTCATGAGGGTCATTATGAATTTTTGGTCATGCCTGTTGGCCTTACCAATGCACCTTCTACATTTCAAGGGTTGATGAATTCCATTTTCAAACCCTTCCTTAGAAAATTTGTGCTAGTATTTTTTGATGATATACTAAGCTACAACAGGTCTTGGAAGGATCATGTTGAACATGTTGACAGGGTGCTCAAACTATTGCAGGAGAAACAATTATATGCAAAAACATCCAAATGTTTCTTTGGAGTACAAGAGGTGGAATATCTGGGTCATATTGTATCTCACGAGGGTGTTAAAGTAGACCCTAACAAAAATAAAGCCATTAAGGAATGGAAAGTCCCCACAACCATAAAGAAGTTGCGAGGATTTCTCGGGTTAACAGGGTATTATCGCAAGTTTGTTAAGAATTATGGGTGAATAGCAGCACCTCTAACAACATTATTGAAGAAAGATGCATTTTCATGGACTCCTGAAGCAACTAAGGCCTTTGAACATCTTAAAGAGGCAATGTGCCTAGCACCGGTCTTAGCTACGCCAGACTTCACAAAAACCTTTATTGTGGAATGTGATGCCTCAGGAAATGGAATTGGTGCAGTTTTAACGCAGGAAGGAAGACCCATTGCTTTTGAAAGTCGTCCAATCAAAGGAAAGTATTTACAAAAACCTATTTATGAGAAGGAAATGTTAGCAATACTGCATGCACTAAAGAAATGGTGAACTTACCTAATGGGAAGACACTTCAAGGTAAAACTGATCATGATAGTCTTAAACACTTTTTGGAACAAAGACTATCATCAGAAGAGCAGCAAAAATGGGTCACAAAGATGTTGGGTTATGACTTTGAATTAATCTACAAAAAAGGAAAGCTTAATGTTGTTGCAGATGCACTCTCAAGAAAGAATGAAGAGGTGGAAGCATTGCTTTGTGCCATTTCTATTATCCAACCAGATTGGATAACTAAAGCAAGAGATGAATGGAAGAAGGACAAAGATGTATGGATACTCATTCAAAAGTTGCAGCAAGATCCTAGTACATCTGATACATTTAGTTGGAAAAAATGATTCCTTATGGTACAAAGATCGCTTATATCTTTGTAAGAATTCCCAACTAAAACAAAAGATTCTTCTGGAATTGCACACTTCTCCTTTAGGAGGACACTCAGAATTTTTAAAAACTTACCACAGGGTGAAGAAATTTTTTTTTTGGGATGGCCTTAAATCTGATATTCAAAAGTTTGTGGCGGAATGTTTGGTTTGCCAGCAGAATAAAGTGGAGACAATTAAGACCCCCGGACTTCTACAACCTTTATCCATTCCAAGTCAACGTTGGGAGGAGATTTCAATGGATTTTATCACAGGTTTACTGAAGTCCGAAGGCAAGAATGTCATCATGGTGGTAGTTGATAGACTTACCAAGTATGCACACTTTTGTGCATTATCTCATCCATTTAAAGCAAGTACAGTTGCTACTACATTTATGGACAGAACTCAAAAGCTACATGGAAGCCCAAGGGTTATTGTGAGCAACAGAGATCCCATTTTTACTGGAAATTTTTGGACAGAGTTATTTTCTTGTTTGGGTACTCAATTAGCTCATAGTTCATCTTATCATCCTCAATCTGATGGTCAAACTGAGATAGTAAATAAATGTTTGGAAGGATATCTTCGTTGTTTTGTATCTGATAAACAAACACAATGGGTCAAGTGGGTACCTCTTGCTGAATGGTGGTATAACACTTCCTTCCATACTGCAGCAAAAATGACCCCATTTATGGCACTTTATGGATATCATCCACCATTGATCACATCATCTTTAAGGGAAAATTTGAAGGTTCAAGCAGTGGAAGATCACGTCGAGCATCAGCAAGAAGTTCTCCAACTCTTAAAGGATAACCTGAATTTGGCACAAAATCGAATGAAACAACAGGCAGATCAACATCGCAGCGAGAGAAGTTTTGATGTAGGAGATTGGGTATTTTTACAGCTACAACCATACAAACAAATGTCGCTCAAGCAAGCTAAGAAGGATAATAAATTATCGCCAAAGTACTATGGTCCTTACAAGGTGTTGCAAAAGATTGGTACTATGGCATACAAATTGGAGCTTCCTTCTTCTTCGCGAGTACATCCAGTTTTCCATGTTTCATGCTTAAATAAGGTTATAGGTGAAAATATTCCAGTTAAAACAATATTGCTAGAACTTGATGAGGAAGGAAAAATCATATTGGAACCTGAAGCTGTCACAGAAACAAGAACTCGACAGCTACGAAATCGATCAATTTCAGAGTATCTCATCAAGTGGAAGAACTTACCCACTGAAGATTCTACATGGGAGGATGAGAATTTTATACAGAAGCACCCAGAGCTACTCAAGTGTTGAGGACAACACTTTTTTGAAGGAGAGGGGCATGTTAGGTGCCTATATTACTAGTATAGTCCCTTATTGTTGTTAGTGTAACCCCCTTATTGTTATTATTGTACCCTTGTAACCCCCATTTTGTTATTATTGTGCCCTTAAATTATTATTGTTAGGTCGGCTAGGATTACATTGTGGCCCACTAGGATTACATTATGGCCCCATGGACTCCTATATAGAAAGGAGGTTTTGTAAATTGTATCATCCAAGAATTGTTCATTTATGTAATGTATTGGAGGTTGCCCCCTCGAAGTGGCTCATTTCTAAGGCGTTGATATCTCTTTTCTTCTATTTTTGGAGCTGGTTACACAACAGTTTCCACCTAAAAATCTGCTCTCCCTATGTGTTGATGTGCTTTTCATTCTTATGGATTACATGATTTTATACTTAATGGTGTTCATGGTTTACCGAATAAGCTATGATTTATAACACAATGTCCTACTAATGAATAATGATTTAAGATAAATTTGAAAATGAAAACATAAATTCAATAAATTTGAGTTGGGAATGAAATATTGATCCCCCCCCCCCCCCCCAACCCTCTTATTTGTAACATAAAATATTATGGTTATGAATATGGCCATTATTATTTAATTTAATTTTAATGTGATATACACTTATGATTTTTACAATGTATCAAATTCAATTGAAACAATTTATATTTTTCTTACCTTTTAAATGAAATAAAATTAATTTGTATTATTATTATTATTATTATTTGATTTAACAAACTATTTGAAGGGAACTACAAATTTTCTCCATAGTTGGTTGTAGCAGTCTCTCCTGATAATAATTTTTAAAAAATTATGCACATATTATATAAAGCATTTGAAAAAAAAATAATCTTATGGTTAAAAATTGTAGCTTCTCTATTATAAATTTTTTCCCTTTTTTTAAATAATTTTTTTTTCAATTTTGTCTAAAATCTAACAAAAAATTGTTGGAATTGCTAGTTTAAGTTTTGTAGTCTACGAAATCCAAGTGCCCAATGAGATTTTACACAATGAAATATTACACATGGTATGCGTGTGTGTAGAGAGAGGGAGAGAGAGAATCAACATAGATCCATCTTAATCATAGATCTATCAAGAACTGAGAGGAATCCAATTTCTTAAACAACAAAATTTTCTTTCAACTTCTGTTTAAAATATATTTTCACCTCAAGAGATTTTATCCCTCTTGACACTTGATAAATTCATGGTTAAGATGAATCTATATTGGTTTAAACTTCATAATCTATATTTATCTGAATGGAAAGTGGCCTACACCCATGGTATTCATCCACCCATGGTATTTATCCACCCATGGTATTGTACGTGACATCTATCCATGGTATTAATTCACCCATGGTATTTATCCACCCATGGTATGTATCCACCCATGGTATCCATCCATACATGGAATTTAACCATGGTATTGTGAATGGCATCCACCCATGGTATTTATCCATCCATGTTATTGTAAGTGAGATCTTCCCATGGTATTTCTTAGTGTGAATTCTAATCGCAAGCGTATGAAAAAAAACTCACTTTAGCTGTGCATAAAAAACAACCCTAACATCAAATGTGGCTTTCAATTTCCTTAGATCTGTAGTAGGTGATCAGAATAAATGCTACAAAAATCCATATCTATGCAATTAAAGACATTAAGCAACAAAAATAAACAAGAGTTTCTCCATACATCCAATAGACAGGACAAGAATTTATAAAGATTTTTTTTGTATTATGACACCGAGGAAGGGAACACAGAAAGATGTTACCGGTCCCCCTCAATGGGATGGGTTCTTGTATGTCCTCAGTGCTTCATATCCAATATCTCTCTCTCTTGATGGTGCAGAAAACCCAAACAAAAATGAAACTCAAAGGGAGCTCACAAGAAAAAGTAGAAAAAATTATGACAATGATGGAGGATCAAAGTCAAACCAAAAGCATAGATCAAAAGGTGATCAAAAGGTGACAAAAGGTAGTGAATGAATGGAAAACCCTTCTATTTATAACAAAATATTGAGTTAGTCTAGATATTGGTGCATAATTAAAATATTATTAACCAAATCTAGATCCAACTTTCTTGGAATATTTATTATTTTTGGTGGAGGGAAAAGGAATTTAGAATTGGTTAAATCCCTTTATTTAAAAATAATAAATAAATAAATGGTTTATTTATTATTTCAAGGATGAGGTTAAGGAATAATTAAATAAATAATTATTTATTTAATTACTTATAAATGATTTAGTCAAATTTAACAAGGAATATTATTAAATAATGATTTAAATAATTATTCCTAGAAAATCATAAGATAAATAATGATTTATCTAATTAATTCTCTTATTTTGGGCTAAATATGACCAGGGATATTAATTAAACAGTGGTTTAGTTAATTATCCCTAGAGGAAGATCAAACAAATAAGGATTTATTTAATTATTCCTCATGGGGTTTCCTGTTTAGACCAAAAATAATTTAATAAACTATGGGTTATTAAATTATTTCTCATAGTGAAAGAAATTTTACTATGGTAAAATTGGTCTTACATGGTGTACTTTAGTCCATCTAATAGTAACAAGTTAGATGACCAAAATTTGGTGTAACAGATTGCCCCCCAACGTGCGATTGTTAGGAGCTAATCGTATGACCGAAGTATGTTGTAAGAACACAATCACTAGACACTGAAGGGGAGTCACGGAGAGAGAAATATAAGATGGACTGAAGCGAGAGAGGACAAGACCTTGAGGAGGTGAGACTTATAGGTGCGGAAAGTCTCTTTTATGAGTGAGTACCTATGTTGAATGAGGCAGTGGAGGCATACCTATGCCCGCCGAGATGACAAAGTACAAATAATAATGGTGCGCCCAACAAACATGAGAGTGAGCTATATAATACATTTTGGCATAAACATGGGCCATATAAAAAGCATAATGGATCCCACATACACACTATGCCTAGGAAGACAACTAGGACTTATAAAATAATATCTAAGTACATGAGATATAAGAACAACCAAAGAGGCCCTGTAAAACAGGAAAGGGATCTGAAAATTTGAATGATACATGCAAACTAAAGGTGTTGAAAGCGGCTAATGCCGCAACCATCAAATCCATGGAGATGCATCCAAGGCTGTAGGAAAGAGGTCATTCAAGAATTTGGGGGGCTACCTGAAGAGCCACCCCCTCATGAGGTTTGAAACATCTCACACACACCCGGGAATCACTGGTACGATCTGCTGAATCACCGAACCATCAAGTATACGAATTTTGATCATGCCATAAGAAGCTAGAACTAAGAAACAACCAAGTCAAATGAAAATAAAGGGTCACTTTTCTTGATCCGAGGCACTAAACAAGATTGGAAGCTGGAACCAAGGTACACTGCCCTCTAGACCTGTCTTCTGAAATGAATAAGATGTTGTTGACAGAAGGAGGTCCGCCATAGGTGAGGTAATAAGGAATCCTCAAATAAAGCACAAGGGATAATAGTAGAGAGACTAATAGACTAACACCAGGGATGATGGTGGAATGGGGGGTACTGAGTAGCGGGCTGACGACTTTCCTTGTTAGAGCATAAAGGGCATGGATGACCTGACAATTACTAACTTGACTCCGGAGGGGATAGGGGATAGTATGATGGTAAAAATGTGTGACACAAGGGAGGCACAAAGCAATGAAGGATTGAAGACTATGGCAGGAGATAAAAGGAACTTGGAACAGACTACATGGATGTGAAGATGACTCAACTCGGATGCTCTAAACTAGGGCGACTTGATGATGCTGCTACACATAATAGGCCCAATGGGGACCATAATAACATTTGTAAAATATGGTTACTCATGAAAAAAATCAACATGAGCATCGACAAGTATGAAGGAAAATTAGTGCCCCAAGTACAAGTGTCACAAGTGAAGAAATTCGATTTTGAGAAACAACGAAGTGACCCTTCGTGGAAAAAAGGCTTTTGGGTGAAGTATCAAATCACCAAAAACAAAAGGATACCCATTTGGGTGCTCAGTGAGAGATTTCCAATGGTGTTGATGGTTTTTCAAACTGAGCTATGGTTTGGTCGTAATTGGCGAAAGAAAAAATGGGGTTTTTCTTTTAATAAAGCCATTTCCCTCCAATTTGACTCATTTGCAAGTGTAGTTGTGGTAAATGTGGAGAGGAGGAAAAGGCCATAAATCTTGTAGTGATTGTAGTAGACAAACCGACCATTGGAATCGAGATTCATGACTTTCAAGGAGGTGACCTTACTTGTCTAAAGGTGGCCTTAATTCTTCTTGGAAGGATGGTCCTAGTGAAGAATCAAGATAAGAAAAGAATACAAGAATGAACTATTAGAGAAGGTATAGAATCATCCCCGCCCACCAAGTCAAACTGAGGGACCAAGTGGTAAGTATGGTATCACACAAAGTATAATATTTGAAGATAGGGTATCAAACATCTACGATATATGGCTCATCAGAGAGGCCGGTAGGTCCAACTATCCAAGGAATGGGAGGAAAATCGACCATACCTAGATTGGTGGGGTCTACGTTGAGTCTTATGGAAATAAAGTGAGAAGGTGGCTAAGGGTGCCATCATTCCCCCAAGCATGGGATACTACCACCAAGCATATGTGATGGAGGGGAGTTATCTGGTATGCAAAGGTGGGAATGATGCCCCTAGCTAAAGGATCTTGTGGAGTGCCATGGTGTTCCAAGTGCTGAAATAATGGATTCAAGCCTTTAGTATCATAGGCACTAAATCCTCAAGAGGATGATGAGAAGGTATAGGGGCATAGAAGCCCTGAAGAATTTTATGGCCATGCCAAATGTATTTAGAAAAGTGGAATCTAAACACTTTTTTATGATGTGGTTCACCATGTGTTTATGTTATGGTTATCTTTTGTGGTAAGAATGGATAGATGCAGATCGAGAAAGGGAATGGAGGATTACAAATATCTTTTGGTACTACATATATGAATAAAATGGACTAAATTTATGGGTTTTATTATAGGGTGTCACTATCCCAAAGAGTGGATTTGGATATAATGAACTGGTGCTTACCTAGAAAACACATAGGATGGTCAACAACAATGTCTAGGGGACTAGGTTGTTGATGTAAGATGAAGGAATGATGAAGTGGATCATCCCTAGAGTGATATGAAGTGAAATGGGACTCTATAGGTTGTTATAGATGGGGAAGAATCATGGTACTAGAGTTGACACTATCATATGCACTAGGAGGGTTGTGGAGAATTTCTTCTCATGGAATCTCAAATATGGGTGCCCCCTTACACAAACATTGGGTGTCAATGTAATGGCCGCAAGGTGTATGTGGTTTGAATGCATGGGTTTGATGTAATGGGGGATAGATAAAGTCAGGGGTGGTAAAAGCTTCCATAATGTCATCATCACAATAGAAGATGGGGTGATTGGTGGAAGAAAGACCACGTGATGCGACACAACTACCTTACTCATCATCATGAGAAATGAGGTTCACATGCGCATCGTCACAGAGGGTGACTGAAGAACAAGTATATAAATAATTTACTGATGTTGAGCCCAAGGTGATCGCTAAAAGGAGGTCAGGTGAAATAGAAGGGGATGCCCCAGAGGGGTCTTCCACCATGGATCTCATAGATGATGATAGGTAGAGGATAGTGGCCGAAGGCTTTGTCATCTCGACATTGAGAGGGGGTATGTAAATGGGAGTGGATGTGTCCTCTAGTTTTTCCAAAGCATAACACGCAAGTAAGGGAGAGGCAGAATCATTGCGCTTGGCCTCGTATTGGTCAACCACTTCCAAGGAGGTGTGATAATCTGCAAGGCGCGGACAGAGTTGAGTATAGTGGCCATGGAGATCACACAAAGAACATGGGTGATTTGTGTGCACATTCTTGAGTTTCTTGTCTGAAGTCAGTAAAGTAACATGGACTTATGGGACATCAAACTCAGGAAACACGACGTTGACCATGGGTTTGATACAAGACAATTCAGGAAAATGATGGGTGGTATGACCATCAACATCACAGAAAGTGCACGGAGGTGTATGATTTGAAGGCTTAGGAGGAGAAGGTGTGTTCTAGGAAGCCTTTTCCTTAGGTTCCTTTTTGCGGGCTTTTCCACCCTCACCCGAGGATTTCGCAACAGGAGTAGATTCTTGTTGAGGTGGCTGAGGCACAGAAGCAAAGGAAGGGGTCATAGCGACTGGTTGGACCAGGGTCAAAATAGTGTAAGGTTTGAGATGACCAGGTGAGGTATTTGTTGGGGGATCAATGTACCAGACTGGGATCCCTAGGGTCATGTCGAGAAGGGTCAAGGTAGCCATAACAGGTACCAAAAATATCCCAGAAGGGGGAGCAAGAAACGGTATCTGACCGGAGGGGTAATGGCCAGGTGGAATAGCTCCCAAATGGTTAAGGCTAGGGGGAACCGTTCCAGAAGGAAAAAGAGGATCAGGGACACTAGCTACAAATGAAGAGTCTTGGGGAGGAGGTCCCAAAGGCTGAGTCAAAGTACTAGGAGTAGGTTGCAAAGGGCGAGGTTGCTGACTAGTCGAATTTCACCGTTTGAGGTCAAACTAAGACGATTGCATCATGCAAACATTCGATGACCTAGGGTCATAGATAATATGGGGGAAACTAGGGAATGATCCAGGCAAAGAGGAATATTTATAGACTCTAGGTGAGACACTGTTCGTAGGTTCAACTATTTGTTTATTGGCCATCGAAGAAATAATGGACTCTGGAGAGGTCCGAGACTTTAGTTCATAATATTTCAACTGATCGATAGTGACGATATTTTCGTTGTGAGGAAAGCACATCTTACAGTGAACCGCAGATGGGAAAATAGACATCGCATAAGTGTAGCTACGGCCCAATAGAATGTTGTAGTCTAAGGGGGCATCAATGAATTTAACGTCAACACAAACAATTTTTCCCGAAAGAGTAATAGGACAACTGCAGAACATTCCAAGGGGTTGGGAAGAGTGGCCATCCCACGCACAGAGGGTGATAGTGGAAGGGGATAACTCGAGAGATCTGAACTTTTTCCAAATGAAAGTGGACATCACGTAAGTGGATTCCCCCTCCCCAATGATACATCGGGAGACGTTGGCATTTCAGATCTTGACAGGTATTGGGAAGGCGACGGATGCAGGAAGAGGTGGATGCTCTGACTTGTAAACATCGAAGATAATTAAACAATCATTTGAATGATCCACAGTTCCCATAGCAGTTAGTATAGATTTACGTTGTGAATGGAATGACTCGAGGACTTCCAGCATTGACATGGTGGTAGGGGAATGTGCCAAGTCATATACTATATTGTAGGTGTGGGTCGCTTTACCAGAAGCAAAGTTTCGGCATAACGGTCCTTTGGTGATCTTGGTATGTACCTCTACCTTAGGCTGAGGGATCTGTAAAGGACCATTGGCTGTCAAAATTGGCTCTGTGGGACTTAAAGAATAGGGCTCGGTTGCAGACGTAGCGGGAGGCTTGGTGTATTGGTGCGACTGAGTCTGAAGGTTGAGATCAGTGGTATTGGCCTGGTGAGAGTGCATCATAAGGATCTGGTCATGAGAGGTACCAGATGGAGGAAGTTGGATGATCACTTGACCTTCAAGGGGTTGGGAAACTACATATCCTTGCTAGGGGAAAGGATTGGTAAACACAGTTGGTTGAGTAGGCATGGCATTAGGAGGAATCAAAGTAGAGGCTTTCTGTCCTTGAGATGCTGCTGGAGCTTCCCAAAATTAATGCATCTGAGGTATATTTGTGTGAAGAGGCCTGTTCTGCTTGGGTTGATCACCTTTTTGCTGGGTTTTAGTGTTACATGTATTCCCTTTGGGATTGTTTCCTGGATTACTTAGAGTGGATTGGTTTTGGTTTCCTTTCCTCTTCTTTTTGGAAGTGGGAGGATTAGTCACACTCTACTACGCATACACCTGACCCTGAGGGGGGGGGGTCACTACTGTGGAGCTTGAGAAGGCATGGGGGCTAAGGTGCTTATGCTGGAGGAGATGGAGCACTTGGCTACGAGTATGGATAGTAAGGAGGTTGAGAAACATTGGGTTAAACAAGTTGGGCAAAAGCAGGCCCTGGCATCCGAGGATGGGGTTGGGCAAAGGCGTGAGGCATACCGTGTCTTGGATACAGGCTGACGGGAGGGGGAAAAGTGCTAGAGGAGTTGGCCCCTCCCTAAGGGAAACCATAACCCATAGGGGGATGAATGTACAAATGTGAAAGGGATCCAATGATACCATCAGCAGCATGAGATGCCCCCAGTACATTGACACCACCAGGTCTTGGGAGATCAGGTAAGACAGTATAAACATAACCTGATTGCACGTAGATCAAGTCATATTTCAACACAATTTGGAGGGATTCTTCCTCAGTTTGAGGAAAGTGAGATGTGACATATTTACCAATAGAGAGAAAAATGGATCTAAGAAACTAGTCCATGTAGACACGGTCTTCGAAAACTGGAGCTCGACATAAGCTCTTCCTTTTGTGCCATTCTTGAACATGGTCAGATAGGCGGGTGGCAGAATTTTGATGGAAAGTAGTCAAAAGTTCAATACCGGTATCATAGTGAAGGAGAAGCTAGAAGTAGGATAGAAATGCCTTTGCAAGAGTTGCACAAGTGGCATGAGAGGCAGCAGCCTGGTCGACATACCACTTGGAAGCTTCTCTAGTAAGTGTATGCTGGAATAACCGAAGATGGATAGAGTCATCAGTGATAGAGTTGGACGAACACCACATGTGGAAAGAACGAACATGGTTGGTAGTATCCTCTCCACAATTTCATTTAAACTTAGGGATGTTTGAAGGAAGCTTGGTTGGCATAGCAGGCCAACCTAGATCATGGTGTATAGGGTCATTAATCAACTGGCTGAAATCAGGAAGGCTTAGGCATGACATATAAGGAAGAAAGGGAGCAACCAGAATCTTTCCTGTTGCGGCTCCACTATTATCGGTTCCAACATTAGAGCTGGGGCCACCACCAGAGGTAGGTCCTACACTAGACATGATGAAGTTGAAAGGTGGAGGAGAATCGGGGATAGAAACATAAGGAGAACCCAATGAACTAGAATCAGAGTCGAAATGGGGACTCGGTGGAGGACTAACTTGGACCCTACACGTAGGGGTAAGTATTCCTAACAGAAACTAAGGATGAAGGCCTTGGAGTCTCCAGGATAAATTCCTTGGGGGTGCAATGATGGAATAGATACACGAAACCTAGTAAGGAAGAGAGGTAAACAAGGGCATGAAGGTGCATATTAATTGATTACAATGTTTTAGTCTTGGCTTCGCAGTGTAAAACAAGCACTCTTCACTTTAGGTGTGTGTGTGTCTGATAAGTGTGTTAATTTTAACTAAGCCCATACATGTGTAGAGAAAAAATATGTTTTATAACTCTAAATAAAACTGAAAGAGACAGTAAAATAAACAGCTAAAGATGCATTAATTTAAACCCAAAAATGAGGGCTTCCCAAAAACTAGTCTATGGGTGGGTGAAATCTACTCAAAACACACAAAATGGCCAATGGATCTAAGGTCAAGAGGGACAAGGATATAAAGGTCAGATCTGCTGAAAAGAGGTGTAGAAAAAATAAGAAACCAGAGGGGAAAATGCTGAAAAATAGGTGGTGAAAGGCTAAAACCTAAAGGGAAATGTAGGGGACCCTAAAGGGATGACCAAACAAAACTAAAAAGAGGTGATTTGGATGGAAAAATAACCAATATGAAATGGATCTGAAAGTGCAGGTTCATATCTGAAAAAATGTTTGAAAAACACTAAAATATCAGAAGACCTACTTCAGCGAAAATCCTCCTAAAAAGGTGGAAGTGTACTGAAGGCCTAAGGGGCTTGGTTCCTAATTTGAAGAGTAAAAATAAAAAAGTATAAGTCCAGGACGGGTAAAGACGGAGGTCAGACAACCCTGAACAGTGCCCTCAGCAAACCCTGAGTATTTCAGAAAAAATCCCGCAAAAAGGTACATGTCGTAGGTTCTGACCTAATTTCTACTGAGGTCGCAGTTTTTGGGCAGTTATCCGCTACCTGAGAGCTGAGGTCGCAGGTTTTTTTGTCAGAATGAAACCTAAAAAAGCTATTATCTAGGAGAAATATATCCATTTTGGCATACCAAGCCCGAGGAGATTTTTTGAGGCCATAAATAGACTTCCTAAGGCGACAAACAAGGCTGGAGTCTTTTTGGATAAAGCCAGGGGTTTGTTCCATGTAGATTTCTTCATGCAAATCTCCATGTAAGAAGGTGGATTTAACATCCATCTGATGGACTTCCCATTTAAAGGAGGCAGCAAGGGAAAGAACAAGGAGGATAGAATTCATTTTGGCAATAGGGGAGAAGGTTTCAGTATAGTCAATGCCTTCAACTTGTGAAAAACCTTTAGCGACAAGACGAGCTTTATGTCTATCCACTTTTCCATCTGGTCCAAACTTTGTTTTGTAAACCAATCTGCATCTGAAAAGTTTTCTTCCTTTTGGAAGAGGAACAAGATCCAAAGTATTGTTTGCCAGTAAGGAACGATACTCTTCATTCATAGTTTCATCCCAATCTAGATGGCCGGAGGCTTCTTCAAAGGTTTTTGGATCAAGTTTTTCTGGAACTTGAGCTAATAAGGAAGAGGCTCTTTCGAACTAAGAACGTGTATGTCATCGATCGGCAGGGTCACCTACAAGAGAACCTACTACATCCCAAGTAGAGTGGACCCATCTTGGAAGTGGTGGAGTATAAGGAAAAATTTCACGAGCTGGAGGAGGATTTTCATCCTCGTTGTCATCATCTGAACTAGAAGGAATGCTATTAAAAATAGAAGAGAGAGAGAGAGAGAGGTAGCACATATGTCGAATCAGGCTCGCAGGCCAAAGGTGGCACACCCGCCGAACTAGGTTCGCAGGCCGATAGATTTTCATCAAACTTTACATCTCTTCTAACGATTATATTTTTGGATTTGGGTTGAAGAAGTCTATATCCTTTGACATCTTCAGAATATCCAACAAAAATACATTTTTCACTCTTAGGTTCTAAGGCTTTATGTTTTGCATCTGGAATATGGGCCCAAGCATCACTTCCAAAAACATGAAAATGACTTACATCTAGTTTGATTGAGCTCCAAGATTCTTCTGGAGTTATATTCTTTAAAACCTTAGTAGGAGTGTGATTTACTATGTAATTTTCACAGTTAATGGCTTCTGCCCAAAAATTGAGACCAAGTCCTTTATATTGAAGCATGCAATTAGCCATTTCTTTTAAGGTGTGATTCTTCCTTTCAGCTACACCATTTTGTTGTGGAGTATATGGAACAATATGTTGCAATTGAATGCCATGCTCAGTGCAGAAGTTGATAAATTTGTTGTTAACATATTCTCCTCCATTGTCTGATCTTAACTTAAGAATTTGATGTCCGGATTGTTTCTCAACAAAGGCCTTAAAGGCCAAGAACATGTTAAAAACTTCACTCTTGAGTTTTAAGAAGTATACCCAAGTGCGTCTGGAAAAATCATCAATGAAGGTTAAGAAGTACTTGCAACCAGAGAAAGAAACAACAGGAAGTGGACCACATAAATCACTGTGCACAAGCTGCAAAGGGGCTGAAGCGTGCCAAGAGGCACGTTTTTCAAAACTATCCCGATGATGTTTTCCAAGTACACATCCAGAGAAAACACCATCCCGGCAAGATACCATAGGAAGGCCCGTCACCATATTTTCCTTACACAGAGTTTGAAGAGAGCGATAGTTTAAGTGACCAAATCGCTCATGCCAAAGTTTTCTCACATCATCATTATGAGCAACAAAAATAGAGGGAAGAGATGATGACCCAAAGTTGTCAAACTTATACAACCTTGTGGAATCATCAGCAATGCCAGTAGCTAAAATATGCTTAGGATCTTTGAGGTCCTTGATTACAACATCATGAGGTGAGAATTCTACTATTTTCCCTTCACCTGAATGAGTTATCTAATAAACAGATAGAAGGTTGCATGAAAAGGTAAGAACACATAGTACATCATTAAACTGACCATTATCTAGATGAATGGTTCCAGATCCTACAACACTAAGAGATCTATCATCACCAACATAAATATGTTTGGTGTTACAATCATTTAAAGAAGAAAACATGGATTTATTTTTAGCCATTTGGTAAGAAGCTCCAGAATCAATGAGCCACTCATGAGAAGAAGAAGAAGAAGATACATTTAATGCATAACCAGATCTTGATGCTTGACAACCACAAGAAGAAAGTGCCATGCCTAAAGATGCAGGTGAAGAGTGATCCAAATTGATGTTGTGCTTCTTCATTGCTGCTTCTAAGGCTTCCATCTTCTTAAAACATTTGGACTCTATATGGCCATCCTGATTGCAAAAGTTGCAATGTCTGTCTGTTTTCTTCCCTTTGTTTTGATTTGCCTTATTATTTTGGTGATTTGATTTTTCATTTTGCAACTGAAATTTCTTAGGGCCCTTGTTTGGTTTAGGACCATATTTTTTAGGATACTGCTTCTTGGGATTCTTTTGATATGGTTGTTGTTAGGCTGCTAAGGCTTTCTTAGAAGCATTTCCAGTAGTGATAAGACCAAGGTGTAAAAGTTTTTCTTGTTCTCTTATCAAAGAATCACAAAAGGAATCAAAAGAGGGATTCTTGTAGATGGTTCCTGAAGAAATGATGGCTTCTCTGGTGGAATGGAAGGTGGAAACAAATACAGAGTATGTAAGACCAAGCTTAGCAAGAATGAAATATATGATGCTACCATCGTCCTTTTTTATCTTACAACCTTCTAAAAGAATTCAGAGGGTCTTAAATTTGGACAAAAAATCTTCAATGAGGAGAAATTATTGGGGTCCAAAGTAAGCAACTCATTTTCAAGATGGTGGGCCCAGATTTGATTTTGAATGCCAAAAAAAAGTTTTTAGCTTTTCCAGGGCCTCATCAGGGGTGTCAATGTCAAGGATATGAAATCGAAGATCTTGAGCAATGGACATTCCTATCAACCCTCGTGCTTGATCTTGTTTATTTTCCCATTTAGGAGCTTTATCATCATCAAAAGGTTTAGTTTCTTCTCCTATGGCTATTCTATAAATCCATTTACTTCTAAGTATATCTACCATGTGAGGTAGCCATTGGAAATAATTGGTGCTGTTAAGAATAACTGGGCATGCACTTTTCATTTAAAAAAAAAAATGAAGCTGAGAAAAGCTAAAACTAACTGCTCCAATGGAAAGATCTCGAAAAAATAGGCCGTTTAAAAAAAAGGTCTCGAAAAACAGCTTCCGGATGAAGAATTTATGCCTTTTGAAAAAACTGAGTTGTAGATATCGAATAGTTACGGGAACGGGATGAAGTGTGGCTCTTTAAAAAAAAATTCCACCCCTTTGAAATTTTGTTTTTTACAAAATTATCTTGAGGAGAAGACTTGAACCCAAGACCTCTATTTTCATAAACTAACCCCTTACCATTCGTAATCTTTCATTAAGTAAGAAAAATTACATGTTACATTTTACAAGTAGCGGTCCAAGAGCGTCAAAAATATTGACTGCATATATCAACCATGATAATACAAAAATTTCCAGAAGGGGTCCAATAGAACAATAGTAAGTTCGGTGCATATCTTACTCGTAGATGTGGAGCCCAAGAAACAAATAACAAAAATTAAAAGACTATTATATACAATGGTTGTGATATATCTGCCGGAGAACATGTATCAAAAATATATAAAATAGATACTATTCAAATTTTATAATCAAAATTGCAGTTTATAAACCAACTACATGTTGTTCTCGTATTTCCTTGATGAAAGGCCTGTGGAAGTAACTGTACACCTGTGCAACAATGTGTTCTATAATGTGCCAATCACCCCAGTTTAGCTCCACAGCTTCCTTAGAAAGTTTGTCTGCCACTTTGTTCCGATTCCTGTAAATGTGAGTGACGGAAATGGAGTCAAATAATGATTTGAGATGATGAGCCTCCCTCAATAAAGCAGATAGTGTGTATGAGTGACATTGTGCAAGTGAGTTGATCCAGTTTATCACAATAAGGGAGTCGCCAAAAATCTGAAGGGTGTTGCAGTTTTTTTCTTGAGCAAATATCAGAAGAAGTCTTAAACAATGAAGTTCAGCATAATTGTTGGTACCCTGGCCCAATCCCATTTTGAAATGATAATAATGGAGGTCATTGATGTAGAGTGTAGCGCCCCCGCAACCCTGATGGTTTGTCATGCCATAAAAATAGGCCCAAGGCCGAGTACGATCAATAATTTCTTGAGTGTCAATATGCACAGGTTTATGGTTGTCATCTTCAAGAATCACACTATAGAGGGCCACTGTCATCGAAACAATGCGGTCACCACACACAGGTTTGCTTTCAAATATATGCAGATTCCTGTGAATCCATAATTCCCAGGCGAATATCAGAGGAAGGTTGCACAGTTCAGTGACTGTATTGTTTGACCGCCACCAAGTGGTCCAAGCATCCACGATGGTAGTTCCTCGCCAGAGTTGAGAGCATCCCAACTCTTGTATGACCAATAGCCAGATGCGTTGGATGTAGGGGCAATGTAGAAATAGATGCCAGGCATCCTCCGCATGTGATAGGCAGTAACAACATCTGGAGGGTCCGTGATAAGCACGTCTATGAAGGTATTCAACCGTAGGAATACAATCCTGAAGTATACACCAGAAAATTAATCGGAATTTATGGGGGGCCTTAAGTTTCCAGATCACTTGCCACCACCAGAGCTTTTCATGTGGTTCCAAGTGAGTGCAGAGTGTCAAATAGCCAATTTTAGGAGTATAGCTGCTCTTAGGTGAGAGAGCCCAGATCAATTGATCCTCTTAATCTGACAGACGGATATGAAAAGCATGTAAAGCTCTGATATACAGAGCCCAGTCCCACCACCCATCCAGTGGAATAGCCAAATCAGAAGCCATTAACCAGTGCTGAGATTTCCAATCCGTCCGAGTCGGGTAAGATATCTGTACAAGAAATCATATTCCCCTGAGTGCCAGATGCTCAGTGATCCATTCAGGTAACTTGTAATGATCGCCGCTGCCAGCCCACGAGTCCTCTCCCACCCGAACATAGTCACCCAAACCAACAAGCCATGAGAGGCCCTTTTGAACGAGAGTAGCAACCTTTATGATAGCCTTCCAAATAATGGAGGCACCAGGGGTAGGCAGGATGTTATTATTATTATTATTATTATTGGTGGTGTGCGTGCCTTTTCCTACACAAAAAATGAGCAAAAAAAATGAAATGCAAAACCTTACGATAGAATGTTAGATTCTCAGTTAGCCTTACCAGCAACTATCACTTTTTACTATTTCTGATTTCCCGAGATTGCACAAAGACGTGGGGAAAGAGCATACGTAGCAAAAAAATGCCTTTTTCCTATTTTTGATTTGCCAAGATCACACGGAGTGCACAGCAAAGAGCATACACAGAGAAGAGGGTATAGATCCAGCAAATAAATAAAACCTTAATACAAAAAAAAAACCGAAATAAGCAGAACTATTAACAAATATAACTGCAAAATAGATGCTTTATACCTCGAGATCTAAACTGACATAACTTGGGCAGCCGGAAACCTTTTCGCATGAAACGAAAGGCATTCCTCACTATAACAGACGCTCCGGACATAACCGAGCAGTTCTCCAACCCCAAAAATATTTAGAAATAGTAAATCTACAAAACGGAATTCGCATCAGTCAAACCGGTTTCAGATTTTGATAAAAAACGGACGCGGCCCTCAAAATAGCTCTGATACCATGTAGGAATTTACAGGGTAAGTTCCGTAGATCAAGAACCAAAGGTCACCACTCACAAACAAATCACAAATCAGTACACCAGTATAATCACGTGGTTAAAACCCTCAAAGAGGGAAACAATCCATGCCCTGAGCCAATGTGGCCACTTCAGGGAATTTATTAATATAAAAGAAAAGTTACATATGTTTCTCTCATAAATGGTTATAGAAAAAATGACCCTCCATGCTCTTTAAATAAAGATCATGGACCAATCAGGTGTCAAGCCACGGATCAAGTGTCGTTAATACTGAGGTGAGAGATAACCATTGGATCACTACAAATCGTGACCATCGGATGATAAGTTACAAATGTACATGGTAAAGAAACAAACTTTACCTAACTCTACACTAGACTAAGTTATTCTTAACTATTTCCTGTGTCAGAATATCCTAACAGAATTTATTTTTTTTGTTTTTTTTTTCCATTTTTTTGCAGGAATTGTTTGGGCGACAAGTTTGTAGAGAAGATATGAAAATATTGGTGCAACATTTTTATAAATAAATAGAAGATCATATTTCTTGTGAAAAAATAGCCAATTAAAATAAACATCAGTCGAATCGGCATCCGGATGAGCGACATATCGTTGATTTAAAATCAGCAGCGTTGTCGTAATTTTTCTGACAACATTTCGTGGATGACAACTCTCCTGTTATTTTTCTCGGTTTTCAGTACTAATTTTAGAAAAATAATTATATATCTGAGCTCCCCTTAAAAAATCACTCGATTTCAAAAACAAATTGGTCGATTCGGAGTCCGAACGAAGGAGTTATCACTGATTTAAAATCAATTATTTTTTCAAAAAAATTGTGATAGCGGGACAGTTGCAGCACGAATTTGAGTTTCCAGAGTCTCCAGATAATGATTTCAATCATGTTAGAAGATGAAAATTGATCATTTTGTTTCCAAAAATAGGTTATAATTAAAATTCTGATTTATATTGACCAAGTTATTCCTGTTTTAAATCTGGAGCAACATTTAGAGCGGGTTCCCTTTGGAGATGTGCCCTCCCACCTCGCTTTAGTAGGCACCTGCTTCACATTCATCAGTTTCAGAATGGGAGCATTCGACTTTGGTTATTTGGATACATTGCCTCCCACCCCAGGCTATGTAGGAACCTGCTACTTCATCAACAGTCAACATCATGGTTATGGGTCAACCGCATAAAATCCTTCTCATCGAAGTCCATTTGCTAGGCTGCACACTATTAGTATCACGGTTGTTCACAAGAATTATATCGTATCTCTATTGTAGGATATTCGTTTTTCATAGTTTTGGTTCATCCACAAACCCACTCTTCATCGAAGTCCATTTGCTAGGCCACACACTGTTAGCATCACAGTTGGTCACAAGAATTACAGGGTATCTCTATCCTCGAATCTGCGTTTTTCATGGTTGTGGGTCATCCAAAAACCCACACTTCATCGAAGTCCATTTTCTAGGCCACACATTATTAGTATCACAGTTGATCACAAAAATTACATGTTATCTCTATCATCAGAACTTTGTTCATCACGGTTATGGATTAACCATACAAAACCATTATCTTCAGTGGCTCGTGATATTCAACAAAGGCTTCTCAGGAGGGAAATTCATGCAATGGGGACCATTTGTTCTTAAGGAGGGAGGAATAATATGAATGGAATGTGGCCTACACCCATGGTATTCATCCACCCGTGGTATTGTAAGTGACATCTATCCATGGTATTCGTTCACCAATGGTATGTATCCACCCATGGTATTCATCCATACATGGAATTTACCTATGGTATTGTAAATGGCATCCACCCATGGTATTGTAAGTGAGATCTGCCCATGGTATTCATTCACCCATGGTCTTTTCCCACCCATGGAATTTACCTGTGGTATTGTAACTAAAAAATGTTATAAGTACCAAGTCGCATTTTGTAAAAGGACAAATTTTTCACCACAATGTAGCATCTATAACTATTCTATGTTTTAATAAAACAATTTTCTTTGTGGTTTTATTTACAGTGTTTTCTCTCATTTTTATAGCATTCTAATTTTGTAGATCTTGTCAGATCCATTTCAATTTTTTAGATCTTGGCCCCCCTCCCCAAGATTCAGATCATATATGCATTACAAATTCTATCAACTTTATATTTTTCTATTTTTTCCTTTCCCTTCATCTAGTGCATAGTGCATTGTTTCCTTGTTTACTTTATCTCTTGGAAGCTTTATTTGGTAAAAATATCACCATCATTCCCATGTATTTATTCTATCAATTATTTCCCATCCCGAATTCACCCCTCATTTTGAATTTTACCATGTGGAAAGCTTTATTTGGTCAAAATCTCATCATCATTCCTAGGTATCTATCCCATCAATTCTTCCCCATCTTAAGTTCACCCCTCATTTGGAATTTTACCCTATGGCCTACACTACTCCTAAGAATCTCCATTCTTTCTTCAATGCCATCTCTATCTAGAAATCACTCTATTTTCCTAGCATCCACTATAATTTTCCCCCTATTTTTCCTCACTAACATGATGAAGTGTATAGGCCTTTCTGAAATAGTGATTTTCCTTAGATGTCATAAAGGTAAGTTTCCAACCTTTTCTTTAATTTCGAGAAGCCTACAATTTATAGGCACATTACCAAGGCATAATTCAACACAATTCAAGATGAAAATATGTATAAAGAAAAAGTAGGTTCATAAAATTAGGAGGCAACAGATTGATTGGAAATAAATGTGGTTCAAATCAACTAAGTAACATTCAAGGAACAAATATGTGACACAATAACATAATGGGTTGAAGATAAGGTACTCTCCGAGACTAGATACACGAAGCTTCAACAAAGGAAGGAAATGCACTATAACATGAAGCTGATCATGTCGCTTTCTCTTGCAAAACAATGGGACCCCACTAGCAATTCTCCTTTGACCAAACATAGTGGAAAAACACATTATTTTGCTAGATTAAAAAATTGAGATGCTAGAAAAATATTATTTTGAAGTTTGGTTTAAGTCTTTAGAAACACTTTCTCATGATATCCTTCATGTGTAGGTTGACAAAAATAAATGCAATGGGGAGCTCAAGCAGCCTAATCATCATTAAGGACCCCCATATTTATGATTGTTGTGGAAATATCAACATAATGAAGACAATAAGGTCCCAAACCTATAGTTCTGCAATATGTGAATAGGTTTATAGGTTATCTATTCACTTCATATTGATAGACTTATTGGTATTTTGAATTTGTCAAATTGTGAAGGTGAGGGGATTATTTTGGTCGAAGTTAGACTATATATATATATATATATATATATAGTCATACTTCATAGCCATATTGATGAGTAGATTTCAAGTTCCAAACAAGAAAATATTTTTTAAATATTTTTCTCATAAGAATTCATGAAATCATGACCTTTAGCCTATTTTCTAACATGGCATACTATAGAGCATGTTGATATTAATAATATATTTAATTGTACAAGAAAACAAATTAGATTAAAGAAAGGAATAGAAAAATTTATTTCAACATAATAAATGTACCGACACATTTATGCTAAGCCCGAAGACCTATTCACTATTAGAGTATGACAACATTTAAAAGAAGATGTAAAAACTGAAATTGAGTAAATTTATGTTATGATTACTCTCTTAGTGTTGGTTTATGAAACTAAATTATAGCTATCATAACCAATGTAATGCATTCAAATTCATTTTTATGAAGCATTTGATATTGAAGAGGTTGTATGCCTAATTGTAAAATTTCTCTCAAAGATAAAAATCCTTTCCTTTCCTGTGGGTGTTTCATTGACAAACAACCATGGTTTAACCACATAAAATATCTGTGCATTATCTATTATTGTAATTTTTTTCTATATATTATTTTTTTGTGCATACTTTGAATACCAGTTATCAGTATTAGATTCTTGTCAAAGGAGAAGCCAAGGAGGTCAATTTTCAAAGCATTGAGGTTGGTTTATGATATAGAGTTGTGGGGCCATTTCCAATAGAGGAGAATCATGGCATAACCCAACAATCAAAATATTGTTTGAGTTGTCGAGTTGAGAAAAAAATAAGAAGAGACACACGGTTTGAAATTCGTATACAATGATCAATGTGTAGATTACAAAGAAAAATCATGAAGTAGGAGTAATAAGAGCCACATCGAGAGAAGAGAAGGACCTACGTTTGCATGTGTATAGTGTAGGAGAATAGGTGTGGGCACACTCAGGTAGAGGAGTTCAAGTGAAATTCTATCTAGGAAGGTTGAACGAGGCCACTTCGAACCACAACAATAACATTTTTAGGAGGAATTTGAGATACTCGATATTTTTATAGTAAGGACAAACCGTTCAACGTATCCACAATAAAAATTGAGATTTCTTAGTTGGTTATTGACCATGACAAGAGGAATACCAGTGAAGTATTTGAGCAATCAAGTCTTCATAAGAAACTGGGTACACACAAATTCTCTATAGTTTATTAAAATAATTTTTTCTTGGGAAGACAAGAAAAATTGTTTAAAAAATAAAAGGATATATATCATTTATTGTATATCTCAAAACCATTAAGAAAAAAATAGGGTTTTACAGGGTTTCTAAACCTAAAAACAAGGGTTGCGAATTTTTTTATTTTTTTATTTTTTTTTCCGAAATTGACACATTAAAATATTTTATTTGGATGGATATTGTGTGTATACAAATTAATGGAAAATGTGACAAATTGTAAATTCAAAGTTAAAAATTATGATGAAACAAATAATTTTTAATGTTCTTGTAGGTTTTCATTGGAGAATGTTTGGATTTCTGCGTAGTAAAATTTTTTATATCAATGTTTCAAACTAAGTATCACAACCCATCATTAGGAGATCTATGGACGGATATTAATATTAAGATTAATTCATAGATCTCCTGGTGATGGGTTGTGATACTTAGACCGAAATGTCGATACAAATTTTTTTACCATGTAGGAATCCAAACACTCAAATATTTTTTAGTTATGGAAATTAAAAATGTGATATTTGTTAGTATAGCAAGGATTGCATAAGGAGTTAGGGGGCAGAAGGAGCAAACCTGCAATGATTATTGATGAAAATTGGGAAGAATTGGATTCTAAATGCCTCAATACAATTAAGCTATGTCTAGTTGATGATGCCTTGTTTAACATCATTGGAGAAGTAACAGCTACAAACTTATGGACCATATTAGAAGGCCTTTATATGAAAAAGTCCTTAATAAATAACATCTTCTTAAACAGGAAACTGTACAATATGAAAATAGAAGAAGGTACAAAAATTACAGATCAGTTGAATGTGTTTAATACTCTCATGTCCAAGTTGTATATCATGGGTGTTAAAATCAATGGTGAAGATAAGGAAGTTACATTGTTGCATTCATTTCCTTGTTCATTTCCTAAATCACCAGAAAATTTAGTAACTTTCGTTTGCTTTAGATCAACTCAAAATATTGAATTTGATTAGGTTGTTTTATATTTGTTATATAAAGATATGAGGAGTAAATCAAGTATTGAAACTGTATAAATTCCATGTAGATTAAAAATTCTAATTGTAATTTACTAAAACAATAGACTCGAATATACTCTACCAACTGCAGAAATAATTAACGATCACGAAATCACGAAGCATACAAGAAAAAGAATTCAATTGACAGATTACACAATTATTTCTTGGGGAAATCCACAGCTAAAAAAACTCCTATATATATTGCATTAGTAAAAAAATATGAGAATATTAAAATGCTTTTCTCAAACCCGAGCAACCTGTACACTATGTCTATCTATCTTAATGCTTACAAGATAAGCCTTGGCCAATACTTAACCAATTTTTTTCTTGCCCAAGTCCCTATTTCGCTGTGTTGTTTCCTTGGGAATTATCCCCTATTATTTAGGTAAAATACTCATCCATAACTATGCAATCCATCATAGACCTTCCTATGATTTCATGCACCAACTATACAATTTATATGATTATACAAATGATAATAAACTTCCCTTGAACTCCAATATCACACATGCATGAGTTATTTATGGTTGATTTATCATTTAACCGGTTGAACACTGAAGCTGCTCTCCACTGCTAGACCTCCTTCTAGTTCCTCCAACAATTGAAACTAGTTTAAGTAACTTTTCCTCAGTTAAAATGAATTAATTAATTACAACTCAAAATAAACTCAACCAGGACTCCTATAAATTAGGATCCACTCTACATGACTCAAGTTAGACCCTAAACTCAAATTAACTGAACCAACTATGTAAAACTAACATATTTAACTCGTACAAGTTGTCATGTGATGTGGAATTACAATTTTCTTCTAATTCAATTCAAGGGAAAATTAAATTAGAATATTTTTTGGTGTGATTTTCAACACTCCCTCTCAGCAAGAAAGGAATTATTAGATACCCCAATCTAACCTCTATGGAACTCGAATTTTACTCTTAACATCATGTTCCTCTATAGGAATGTACTCTAGAAACATGATCCACCTCTGCACACAATCTCGTAGATGGTGGTACCAAATGTCGATATGCTTAGACCAATCATGAAAAAATGGATTCTCAGAGAGTTTGATACAACTTTGATTTTCACAGTAAATCACTATGGGATCCATCTACTAACCAAATAATCCAGAAATTATATTCCTCATCTAGATAACCTCACAAGTTTCTTGACTAAAAGCCATGTACTCGACTTCTGCTGAACTAGGTGCAACTGATCTTTGCTTCCTATTGTACCAAGAAAGTACTGCTGACCCAATGCTCAAGATTCCCATTGATGTGCTCTTCCTGTATAATGGAATCCTTTCCCAATCTACATCTGTGAAGCCTTGAAGCTTCAGTCCCTCTATATGTCTGTACCAAATAAAAACTGAGTAATGGTGCCTCTTAGGTATCTCAAAAAATGTTTAGATTCCTTCCAATGGAGTTTGGTTTGTCTAACCATTTCTTGATTAAGCTAGTTAACTGCAAAAAATATCTCTATTCGTGTTTTCACCAAGTACATAAGTGAACCCACAAGCTGCCTATAAATGCTAGCTTCTACCACTTTGCCTAAAGTAGCATCTCCCTTCCTCCAATTCCCTACTAGAGGAGTCTCCATGGGTTTTCTTCTCTCCATGTGAAACTTCTTCAGTGTCTCATTGGCATACTTTCCTTGAAAGACAAGAAGTTCCCCATCTCCTTGCCAAATTTCCAAACCAAGGAAATAATGCATGAGCCCGGTGTATTTCATCTTGATTTCTCTTTCCAAGTCCTCTTTGCAAGATTTTATCAGCTTCTCATCACCTGTTAGAACTAAATCATCAAAATATTATACTATAATAAATAATTTATCTACAACCAAAATGTGGTAAAGGTTTTCATCTGCTTCACTTTTGGTGCTTGTTTCAATCCATACAACGCTTGCTTGATTCTGCACACATGCAACTCTCTGTTGAAGGTCTCAAATCATTTCGGCTGCTACATGTACACATCTTCCTCAATTACTCTGGTGAGGAAAGTTGTATTCACATCCATTTGATGTATCCTCCATCCCATCTGCACTAAAAGTGCTAGAATAGATCTGATTAAATATTACCTTGTTAATATAGAAAATTCCTCCTCGTAATCAATTCATTCCACCTGAGAGAACCCCTTGGCCATAAATTTGGCCTTATGTTTCTCAATACTCCCATATCTTTCTTTATTCACCTTGTAGATCGGCCTGGACCCTACCACTGACTTGTCATCTGGCCTTGGGACCACTTCCCAAGCACTGTTCATGATAATGGAATCATATTACTCTACCATGGCATCAAACCATACTATTTGTTGCACAATTTCCTCGAATGAGGATGGCTTAGTCTCTACAATCTCTCTCATTAGAACCATGAAGAGAATGTACCAATCTCGATACCTCCTCTGCTTATGTTGTGATGTGGGTTCTCCCACATTCTCTCTAGCATCATACATCAATATGTCATCTTCTCTGGTGTGATTCCTTCTGTCTCTGGATGTATCTGCATGAGTGGGTTCTTCCACTCTCTGCTCCTTTTCTTGTGGTTTCTCCACAACATATTTAGGTTCTTCCTTTGTAGCTAAAATCTCCTCATCTGCATGCAACTGAAGATCCCTCTCAAGGGAACATCTCATGGCCTTCTCTTCATCTAACTTCACATCTTTATGAAACAACTAGGATCCTGTGAGATGGCAGGTACACCCAATAGTTGTGAGGTGTATTAGTGTACCCAAAAAATATGCCCAACTCTACTATTAGTTCTAGATTTTTCCTTGCATCCTTGGAAACATGACAGTAAACTAATGAACCAAATATTCTAAAGTGTGCCACATATGGTTTCTTACCTAAAAAATCTTCTTCTAGTGTACTCATCCCAAGAATCCAATGAGGACTCCTGTTCTACACATATACCACTCTGTTGCATGCTTCATCCCACAAGTGCAATGATAGGCCCTAATCATGCAACATCACCTGTGCAACCCCCACAATACTTATGTCCTTCCTTTTAGAAATCCCATTCTATTGTGGGTTATGGGGTGCTCTTAACTCCTATCAAATTTCATCTGATGCATAGAAGTTCTTGAACTCATGCGACACATATTCTCCACCGTTATCGCTCTTGAGAACCTTTGATTTCATTCTTGTGTCTTTCTCAATAAGTGCTTCAAATTCACAAAATTTTTAGAATTTCTGGTCTTTATTCTGCATGAAGAATATCCAACACTTGCATGAGCAAGCATCTACAAATATCACATAATACTTGTGCTTGGTCGTGGAGGGTGTCGAGAACAGTCCACACCCATATGAGTGAACTCTTTCAAGGATTTCTTGCACTCTAATGTCCTTATCATGAAAGGTGGCTTTGGTGTACTTCCCCAACCTACACCCTTTTCATGTATCTCACTGCTCTAGTGCACCTTTGGGAAGTACTATAGGAATCCACTGCATGATCTTCAAAGCTCCATGGTTCAAATGGACAAGTCACTTATGTTATAATTTATTGATGTCTCGGCTCTACACCTTCTCTACTTCTATGCTCAAAGTAGCACAATATTCTACATCCAATTTGTAGAGGTTCTTCACTTGAAGCCCAATTTGCTTCACATGTCCCGTGGCTATGTGATGAATCAAAGAATTTCCTTTTCTAAATATCAAAACGTAACCACAATCTTCCAACATAGAAACTGAAACTAAATTCTTCTTCAAACCTGAAAAATACATGAAATCTTTTAATGTGAGAGGAGAACAAAAATCCCTCTAGAAAGTAATAGTACCAATTTTGGTTGCATTATACATTCCATCATCTCCCATATCTATGTGCATCTGGAGGCCCTTATCCTCCAATTTTCTGAAAAATTATTTGTTTTCAGACATATGGAATGAGGCTCCACTATCCAGATACGACACACTACACATCACCGATGTCAACATGCATGCAATGAGGGTGAAATACAACTCAAATTATGAAGCAAGAGCTTCACCTGTCACTCCTCCCAAGGGCTTATTTCCAACTTTATTTTGCAGACACTTCGTGGCATAATGTCCCAGTTCATGATAGTCAAAACATTTAATCTTTGACAATTACTTCGTCTTATACGCCTAATTGGAATATCCTTGGGATTGGGATTTCTTCCCTTTCCCTTTATTTTATTATCTAGCCAAGGCACATTTCTCCTCATCATCATGCTTGGATGAGGTTCCATCTCTGGTCTTCTACTTTATCTCTTCTTGCACCAAGTCGGACCACAAATGCTCCCACTCTGGTAGCTTCTCCCTCCCATTTACCGAATCTTAGTAGTTGTGCTAGCTCTTAGGAAGGCCTATAAGTGCTAGGATGACCTGATCATATTCAAAAAATATAACACCAACACTCCCAATCTCATCCCAACATTAGGTGAACTTGCTCAAGTACTTTGGTATTGTGTCACCCTTTTCCATCTTGATTTTCTGAAGCTTATCCTTAAGTGCTAGCTTCATGTGGTCATTGTTGTTCTAAAACAGGTCTATCAAGGCTTTCCACATTGCATATGGATTCTCCTTCCTGTGGAGGTTCAAGAAAATATGATCTCGGGCTCCTCCCAGTAAGATCCTTCTTGACTTGGCTACATTCTTCTTCCACTCTGCCAGATTCTATGCATCAACAACTGTTAGTTTTGGAACATTTCTATCAATGTATTCCTTCAATCCATTATCTTCCATGAATACTTCCATCTGGTCCTTCAAAGCAATGTAATTTGAGCTACCCTCAAGGGCATACTTGAGCCTCAGACCATAGAACACCATCGTGATCATGCGACTATCCCTTAAGAATATATTTTCAAAACCCGTTCCTCCTGCAAGGAGAAACACATATTATTCTCTTCTATTGTTATTTCATCTCTGATACCATGTAGAAATTCCTTGTAGATTCAAACACCTAATTTTAAATTACTAAAACAATAGAGTTGAATCTACCCTACCAACTATGGAAACAATTAACGATCGCAAAACCATGAATCATACAAGAGAAATAATTCAATCAACACATTACAGAATGATTTACTAGGGAAAGCCACAACTAAAAGCCCCTCCTATATGTATACTTCATTAGTCAGAAAATATGAGAAGATTACAATGCTTTTCTCAACCTCGAGAAACCTCTGCACTATCTCTATCTATCTCACTGCTTCTTAGACAATCCTTGGCCAATACTTAACCAATTTTCTTCTTGCCCAAGTCCCTATTTCCTTGCACTAATTACCTGGGAATTAACCCATATTATTTAGGGAATTTCCTCATCGATAACTACACAATCCATCATAGGCCTTCCTCTGACTACATGCACCACCTATACAATTTGGATTATTATACAACTTATAGTACAATTCCATTTAACTACAATCTCAATTAGGTAACTCGTAGATCACACATGCATGGGTTATTTATGGCTAATTTATCAATTAACTTGTTGAACACTGAAGCAACTAGTTTAAATGAATTTAACTCAATTAAACTAAATTAATTAGTTAAAACTCAAAATAAAATCAACCATGGATCCTATAAATTAGGAACCACTCTATTGGGTCTCGTAATTGTTGCATTTTTATCATGTTTTTCCTCGCTATTCCTCACATTCTATTACCTCATTTAACTATTTATCATACCATTTTCATGGTTTCACCTCATTATTTTCCAATTTATTTATTTTTAATATTATAAGATCATTTATGATTAATTATTAGATAAATTAACATATTTCATTAATACCTCAAATGTGAATGAGCTTTGTAATGTGTAGGATTATTTGGAAGGATTATTAAAAAATATTCTTGAATATTTCCTCCACCATTTCAAGAATTCAAAGGATAATTTTTCAAGCTTATTCCAAGGAGAAGATCATGGAGATTTTCATAACATATCCTATCCAAGATTTGTGAGAGATGAGTGAGGATTTGAAGGGATCATATTTTGTAATTATAGGGATATTGGTTGAGAGAAAAGTGGATTTGTTATTATGAGTTGCTTATCTTATTTTCAAAGCACTCATGTATAAAAGAGAGTGCTCTCTCTTCATTTTGGAGATAGAAAAATTAGAAAGGAGAAAGAAAATGAAGGAAAAAATAGAAAATTGAATTGAGAATTAGAGTCTATAATAAAATTTTGGTTTTGTAATCTTTCATGATGTAATAAGATTGTGTTTTTCTTCATCGTTAATGTTAGCTCACATATGTTGACACATAAGTTGCTATTCACATGTTTTTTTTCTCTTATACGATTTCACATTTCTAATTTATGATATGATGTGGTGGTAATGTTGTTGGAGTAGAATTGTGAGAAAGGACAATCAGGACATGCTAAGTTAGAAGCCTCTTCTCTCTTTTTCTACACATCACAAACTACTGCTCATTAGTCTCTCTTCTTGAGTACAGTACTCTAGTGAAGGACAACCAGGTCCCCCTAAGTTAGGAGCCTCTTACTTCATTTACTACATCTTGAATCTGAGATAAAAGCATTAGACTAGGCTAATTTAACCTCAGTCCTGCATATACAGTGCATGTGATTTGTAATTATACGAATTCCTCAGATTTATAATCTATGTTAGGGAAATTATTTGACAACGATAGTTTCGCCCAACACAATCTACATGAATCAATTTAGACATTGAAGCCGAATTAAATGAACCAACTAAGTCAAACTAACTTATTTAACTCGTAAAAGTTGTCATGTGATGTGGAATTAAAATTTTGTTCTAATTTAATTCAAAGGAAAATTAAATCATAATATTTCTTGGTGCCATTTTCAATAGAAACCTCCACACTAGAAGCAATGGTATCTAGAGGTCGGTCCAAGGAAAGAGGAAAAAATTTGATAGCTACATCAAGATCAAAGTCTAAAGGAAAAAAAAAATTTAAACTCATATGTTTCTATTGTTAAAAAATTTGGGCATATCAAGGATTGATAGAAGAGACAAGAATCCAATGATGACTCCAAAAAGGACTAGAATATGGTTAAATCAGGCTCAAGTATGATTGATGGAGTTTTATCTGTTACTAATTTTCCTCAATACTATGAATATTGGTTGTTAGATTCTAACACTTCTCATCATATGTGTCCAAACATAAATTAGTTTCTTTATAACAAAAAGTTGATGGGGGAATGTTTATTATGGGAAAAAACATTTCTTGTAAGACTATTGGGGTAGGAATGTCAAAACTAAATGTTTGATGGTATTATAAGATAATTAATAGATGCATACATGAGCCTGAACTAAAGAAGAATTTAATTTCTTTAGGATATTTGGATTATGGAGGTCATAATTTTACATGTCAAGGTGGGGCACCAAAAGTTTCCAAGGGAACTTTGGTGGTCATGAAGGCTACCAAGGAAGGAAACCTTTACAAGCTAGATGGAAGTACTCCAATCAATGAAAAAACAATTAGATACGAAGAGGATATTGAATCCACTCATTTATGGCATCAACGGTTGGTTCATATGAGTGAGAGAGGACTACAAGTACTAATAAACCACAAATTACTTCCAAATTTTAAATCTTCGAATTTAATTTTTGTGTGAACATTGTATATTTGGAAAGAAAGGAAGAAAAATTTAAATCAAACAACCATTATCCCCACCTTCGCAGATATAATAGAAATTTTTCAAAACATAGTTTCAGCCTTATTCATGGTGAAATTAGACGCACTTGTGCTGCATTGGACAAGCTTGGGTGCTCTGCCCTAGCTCTGCATTTGAAACTTACTAACTCTATTAACCCTGACCTTTGGAAAACCATTGATGCTAAATCTGTCCTCAGAGCCTAGAAGGAGGGTTAGGTTGCTCATGACAGACACTCCAGGAAACTGGTTAAGTTAAGGAAGTTGGCTCCTAGCGAAGTTAGGTTGTCTTGTTCTAGTGAGGACCGCTTTTTGATAAATATTCACGGAAATCAAGAAGGTTCAATAGGATGGGTGGCTCCATTAATATTGCAAGTGTGTTGTCACATCTTATGGATGCATTCGGCATCAAGGAGATCTATAGCTTTGGTAGGAATTTGCGGTTATCGAATAAAGATTTTCCGTTGTCTGAAGGCATGAATTTAAAGTCAGTGGGTTCGCATCCACTGATAAATTCGCGTCCACAGATAGAGGTAGTTGACTGTGATGGGCTTATGGATGGATCTTCACAATCCACTGTGTTTCATGCCAGCGACTGCTTGCATGGTTGGTTTGAAAGCAGGTTTAGTGTTCCAAAAAATGTGGATCGTAGTGGTGAATTCCATTGATAGAAGGTATTCAGTAGGGTTATTAGATTATCAAAACAAGGACTCTTTTGAGAGTGATGTGGTTAATGAGATTGTCTGTCCATCAAGAAGGGCTTCGTACAGCCGTAAGGAGCTGCTTCAACTTAGATATCATGTTGCCTCTACGAAATTGCAGTGGAACCTGCGTAGTATTCCAACCATGCTCTTGAAACCATCATCATCGCTAGATGATGCTGGATCAAACTCGTCATCGGGGTTGAATGGTTTAGGAACTGCTAATATCTGGTGTTGTCTTTATGAAGGACCCAACAATTTAATTGATGAAAGCAATAGCCCTCCCTCAAACCATGTGAGTAGCGTTCCTCAACGCATTTTTAGTAATGGAGGTCGTGATTTTAATGGCTGTAACAGTCAATGAGTGAGCAGCATTCGTCAACGCAGTTTTAATAGCATGACGAAGAGTTCATGTGCTAAAGATGTATGCCCTCCATCCAGCCATGTAAACAACATTCCTCTACGCAGTTTAGAGGGTGAAGGCCATGGTTTTAGTAATGAAAGCATAATCCCTCCCTAAAACCACGTGAACATCATTCCTCAATGGAGTTTTAGTGATAAAGGTAGCAATTTTAATGGCTGTAGTAGTACACGAGTGAGCAACATTCCTCAACGCAGTTTGAATAGCATTAATAAGAGTTCTAGTGGTGAAGACGTAAGCCCTCCCTCCAGCCATGTAAACATCATTTCTCTACACAGTTTAGAGGGTGAAGGTTGTGGTTATAGTGATGGTAGTAGTCAGCGGTTGAGTGCAAACTCTAAGGATGAGCATCTTTCATCTAAATGTGATGGTTGTAATAAGAATAGGCTAGATGGGCATGATATTTTAATTAAAACATATGATGGTAGTGATAAGAGGCTTGATAAGAGGCATCTTAATCTGTGCCCAATTGGTAAAAGAGAGAATGAGGTGGGCCATGACCTTAGTACTTATTTTAATAAGAACTTATCGAGCATGGTTGGCAGCAAGCTTGGGAGCAAGGAGGACATGAAGGCTAGTAGTAGAGACATCAACAAGAAGGTTGTGAACCTATCGTCAATAGATTTAAGTCAAGATACCCTTAGAATCCTAAGTAAAGGTTTAGGATTTGTTGTTTCTCCTAAGGGAATTCCAAATGAGAGCATTCTATGTAGCATTGAGGAAGGAATTCAAAGTTTACCTTTGGATGATAAGGAAGCTCTTAGACAGGAATGCTCTCTAATTTTGAGGAAAGCAAGAGCCCCCAAGAGTAACCTTAGCAAATATGAGATGAGTGCTCTTAGAGCTCTTCGCAATAATGATGAAATTGGTGTCCTTAAGGCAGACAAGGGAGGGGCAGTGGTCGTTTTAGATAAGGTTGATTATATTAAAAAGATGAATGAACATCTTGATTGTAGCAGCTATAAGAATTTGAAATCCAACTCTTTGCCGAAGGTTTTAAGAGAAGTCAAGAAGGCAATTTCGAACTCTCGTCTCGATGACAAGTTAAAAAAGAAATTGACCCTTTCGTGTGAGGTCATTCCAAGAATTTATGGGCTACCCAAAATTCATAAAGAGGGGGTTACCCTTAGACTAATTGTTAATACCATTGGATCCCATACCTATGAACTAGTAAAATACGTTTCCAAAATTCTCAAGCCTCTCATTCCTTCATTAAATACTCTAGTGATTTCGTTAATCTTATTAGGAAGGAAAGAGTGGAGGAGAGTGACATATTGGTAAGCTTTGATGTAGTTTCGTTATTTACCAAAATTCCATTAGATGAAGCAGTACAAGTTATTAATTAGGTTACAAATCCAGAAACAGCTAATCTTGCTGAGATTTGTTTACAATCCACCTTCTTCAGCTTTCAAGGTGAATTCTATGAATAGGTTTTAGGTGTCACAATGGGGTCACCACTATCACCCATTGTAGCCAACTTATTTATGGAGCACTTTGAGAAGAAATCCCTTACCTCTTTTCCCTTAAGTCCAGCTTGGTGGAAAAGGTTTTTGGATGACACCAACATAAAGTGGACACATGGTAATGAAAATCTGCAGAAATTATTTAATAATCTCAACTCAATCTCCTCTGAGATTAAGTTTACAATGGAGGTCGAAGAAAACCGAAGCATTCCTTTTTTGGATATCCTTGTTACCAGAAATGAGGATGGAACATTGGGGCATCAGGTGTTTAGGAAGAAAACTCATACTGACAGCTACCTTCATTCTGAGTCTTACCATCATCCTGCTCAGAAATTTGGGGTCCTTAATACTCTTGCTGTAAGAGCCTGAGGATATCCGATGAGGAGCATTTGGAAGAGGAAATCACTCACCTGACATCTGTCTTTAAGGGTTTGGGATACAAAGAGAGAGATATTAGGAAAGCCATAAAAAGAGCTGAAGGTTCGGTCATATCCAATAAGCGCCAACGACCTCAAGAAAGTTGTGGTAGGGTTTTTCTATGATACATTAAGGGTGTGATAGATAAGATAGCCAAGGTTTTAGGAAGAAGCAACATTTTCGCACAATTTTCAGTAGCAGGAACCATAAGACAAAAAATGAGATATGTTAAAGATAGTATTAGTCATGAGCAGCTTAAAGGTGTTTATAAGATTGATTGTTCATGTGGGAAGAGTTATATTGGTGAAACTGGGCGGTCTCTTCAAAAACGCCTTAAGGAGCATGGTGTTGATATTAAACATGAGCGATCTTGCACCTCGGCCCTTGCTGAGCATTCCTCGAGAACTAAACATCACTTACGGCTTGAAGATTCTAAGATCATTTCCAGGGAAGAGCACTAACGAAGGAGGAAAATTAGAGAAGCGCTTGATATTATGAAGCACCCGCATAACATTAACAGGGATGGAGGATTCAAGATCAGTGACAGTTGGCAGCCTCTAATTCGACAAATGTGCCCCTAGAGTTTGTCTTCTACCCAGGTATAGCATCACATGTTTGCTTCTCTTCCGGAAATATTTAGAATTTGGTAGCTGCAACATCTAATTAGGTTATTTACTTTTGATAATTATCTTTATTAATTAATTTTTATTTATAAATGAGAATTAATTAATTAATAGTTATCATTAGTATCTAAAGTAGCTCTTAAAATAAAAATAAAAATAAAATATTAACTGAGAGACTAATATTTTTAATTAGTCTCCATGTTAAAATATTATAAATTATTAAAATAATATTAGGTTAATTTTAGGTTATAAATTCAATAATGATCACTGTTAATATTAAGTTAATTAGGATTGATTTAAAATTTTATTAGTTAATTAAATAAATATTGATTATTAAAATTAATATATAATAATTATAAATAATAAGTGATTTTTATTAACATTTATTGATTTAATATATAATTGTTAATATTAATTAAATTATTTATTTTTATTAATTATTAATTTTATGAATTAATATTTATTAATGATTTTATTTAAAAAATAAATAAAATAAAATTTAGTAATTCACTTAAAAATAATTCACATAAATTTTTTATAAAAAATTTCATATAAATAACTATCTAATTTTATTAACTTGTATTTACATTTATTAATTAATTAAATACATTATTATTATTAAACTAATAAATAGAGGTTAGTTCTATAATTTAAAAAAATTATAAATAAATTTATGATAAATATAAATATAACAAATTAATTATAAAAATTTATTATAAATATAAATATGATAAATTAATTTATAATAATTTATTATATTAATTAAATTATTATAATTAATAAAATAAATTTATTAAAATTTATAAAAATGTATTTATTATAAATTCACAATAATAGGATTTATTAAATAAATTTAATGATTTAATAAAATTAATTAATTATCTCTTCTCCTCACATTTTTCACTATATATAACTCTGTCCTTTCGGCCTTCTTTCATTCTTCAATTCAACTCTTGTCCTGAAGATGGATCCTTATTGGGATTCGAAACGTTGAAAAATGTTTTATAAAACTGTGGAAAATCCGGAGATTTCTTCAATAAATGATAACCACAAAAGCTTGAAAACCATTAAAATATTTTTTTACTATATTCATTTTGATGGCTGGGGGCCATGGCCTAGTATTTATTTCAAAGGATCGTCATATTTGGTAACATTTATAGATAATTACTCTAGAGTAATGTGGGTTTATGTTTTGAAAATAAAATATGATGTGTTTAATACATATAAACAATTTAGAGTAATGATAGAAAAGAAAATTGGAAAAAATATCAAATCTTTAAGAATGAATAATAGATTTGAGTTCACTTCTTTAGAATTTGAAAAGTAATGTAAAGAAACTTGGATTTTAAGACACAAGACCATAGTATATACTACCCATCAAAATGGCATAGTAGAACACGTGAACATGACTCTTCTAGAGAGAGCAAGAAGCATGCTAAACAATGCCAATTTGCAACAAGAGTTGTGGGTAGAAGAAATCACTAATATTTTTATCTTGTTAATCAATCACCATCGGTTGCAATAAATTGTAAAAGGCCAGAAGAGGTTTGGATGGGTCATATACGCAATCATTCAATTTTTTTTTTTTTGTGATTGTGTAGCTTACACAATTACTCCTAAGAATCAACATTATAAGTTATACCCTAGTTCAAAGAAATATATCTTTGTTATTTATGATGATGTTGCTAAGGGATATAAATTATGGGATCATACTAACCACAAAATAATGATCAGTATAGAGGTGATATTTCGTGAATCTCCTCTAATTAAGTTAGACAATGTAGAAGATGTTTTGAAATAGAAACACAAATAGAAATAGGCACTATTAAATCAACAAAATCAATTGGAAACCCAAGCATCTACATACAGAAGGAACAAAGAAGAACATTTTGATGATAAATAAGTCAAATATGTTGAGGAAATTTAGGAAAATGTGAAAATTTGACAACCAAAATTGATAATATCTACACAAGAGAGAAATCCTCCTAAAAGGTATATCGATTTTACTTCATCTGTTTCTTTGGCTATTGAAAATGTGGAATCTTCTTATTATTAGAAATAAATCGATGATATCAATAATTCCAAGTGGAAGGTGGTAATGAAAGAATAAATTGATTCCTTGGAGAAGAACGAACATATGACCTGGTAGAATTTCCTTAATATAGAAAGGTTGTTGGATGTAAATTAGTCTCCAAATTGAAGAAATATGTTGATGGTGATGTCGAAAGGTAGAAATCCAGACTAGCTGCAAAATGTTACTCTTGCATGGAAGGTGAATATTTCCATGAAATATTTTCACTAGTTGTTAAGCTAATATCTATTCATATTGTGTTTGCACTAGTTTCTTTGCTTGATTTGGAGTTAGATAAATTATAGGTTAAAACAACCTTTTTACATGGATATTTAGACGAAGAGATATACATATAATAGCTAGAAGATTGTGTTCAACATCAAAAAAGAAGATTGGTTTACAAGCTTAAGAAATCATTGTATGGCCTAAAATGGTCACCCAAGAAATGGTACATGGAATTTGATTCCTTATTGATGAGATAGAACTATACTAGAAGTGAGTATGACCATGTGTGTCCTCCAAAATTTTGAATTTCATATTCATTATCTTGGTGCTATACATTGATGATATTCTTGTTACAAGAAAAACAATGGGCATGATCTATAGGTTGAGGGAAAAAATGGCTACTACCTTTAATATAAAGGATCTACGAGAAAAAAAAAACATATGTTGGGCATTGAAATACTAAGAGACAAAAAAAATGGTAACCTCAATTTTTCAAAACAAAAGTATGTTGAGAAATACTTGTAAAGTTTTGGATGAATAATGTGAAACCTATAAATATCTCTTTTGCTTCCCATTTTAAACATTATTTAGGTTTATGTCCTTGTATTCATGAAGAAAAGGATTACATGTCATGTGTATCTTATACTAACGTAGTAATTAGGTTGATGTATGTGATGGTATGTACCAAACTATATATTTCACATGCAATGGATGTTGTTAATAGATACTTGGAAAATCTGAAAAAAAGAACATTGAAATGAAGTGAAATGGGTGTTTTAGTATCTTAGAGGAACAAATGATCATTGCACCACCTTTAATGGTTTTAATGATTATGTTTGCAACTAAGTTTATTCATATTTTGAAAGTGATTTGTACAATAGGATGTCTACTTTAGGTTATGTCTTTCCTCTTACAGGGGAATCTATTAGTTGGATGTTGAAGCTTTAGGAAACACTTGATTTATCCACCATAGAGGTAGAGTATATTGATTTACAGAACCAAATTATAGTTATCATAACCAATGTAACAAAGCCTACTTAATGTTTACAAATAGTGGAATTTTTAAATTATATTTAACAATAAAAAAATTTAATTCCCCAATGGTGGTAGATGAACATAATGAGAGGGTTCTCGGGGGGCTGCCCACCACCGCACTAACTCCCATGATGACTAAGGTGGGGTGTGGCATGGAACACATTCCCCATGCATGAATACATTTATATTTACTAGTATTAATGTATAAAATTGTCAAGGTTATTTATTTGTTTACGCTGGAGGGGATGTGATGGAGAAATTTGTAGCGGTTTCGATGGTTGTAGGGAAACTAACCCTGTTTCCCTGTGCTCCATATTTTTCTATTCTATTATTGTCTCTGGCTGCATGAGAAGTATTTTTTTGTGGATTTTGATGGCTAGGAAATTTTTGCATGGCAACACCATGTAACTCATCTTCTTAAGGGTGAATTTTATCAGGCTCTATCACCTTGCAGCCTCAGTTAGATGGGGGAGAGGGTCTACATTTTTGGAACAGTCATTGGGAAGTGCTTGAATCTAGACTTCACCGCACTTGGAGGATTATGGAATTTCAACCATGCATCCTTGGCAAAGGACTCACAGTGGCTTCTTCTTTTCCTTAAGGTAATTCCAATTGTTTGGTATTTATGGTTTGTCACCATTGTTATTCATCTAGTCTCTATAGTGTTTCAAGTGTGCATTGAGTATATAGATAGTGCATTCTTTTCCACAACCTCTATCTCTAACCTGAGTCTTAGGGTTTATTCTCAACTTTTATTTGGGGTTTTAGTTTGGGTGGCATATTTATTGTTCATTCATTCAGGGTGGGTTCCTCTGCCATGGGTTTGGGATTAATCACATCTTTCCATTTATGTTGTTAGTCTCCAATCAAGGTTCTTCGTATAAGAGTCTAAGTGGTTGGCTATTGTTATGAGTCTTATTGGATGTGTTAACCTTTGGGTGACTCTAGTAATCCCTATGGGGAATTGTCCTCAAAACCTAAGTTCTATGTGCCCCCATACCAAGGTCGAATGTTGTTTTGGAGTGTTGTCTAAAATGTCATTTTCTTGAGGTTGTATTCATTGGGGAAGGGGGAATGTGGGAAATATAGGCATCGCCAACCTAGTATTTCTCGGGATGAGGTTTAGACTAAGGAGATAGTTGTCGCCTTCCAAATTGTGACCCCTCTTGGCACCCAATCTGATATACGGATACTGGAGTGAATTGTACACAGGGAGAGGAAATATCACTATGACTCAGAACTTATTGGAGAAGTCTCACACTTGTTACTAGACCTCGACCAAAATAGAGGGACATGATCATAATACATTCATTTGCTCAACTTACACTAGTAGTTAAAGACTTTACTGGGCCAGGTCCTCAAGGAGAGACATGATGACCATAATGAGATTATATCCTTCCTCAATGATTTATAGAGAAGCCAATGGCGAATGCAGGATAGCCAGCAAACCCCACATCAGTAACTTATTTTGATACTTGATGACTAAAGGATATGTGTTGATTTTGTTGGTTTTCTATTTTATGGGTTCTCTCTTGTTTTGGATTACTCAATCCTTTATGGTGATTGTAAAACTTCTAGTGAATCAGTTTCCATCCAATAAATCTAGTAGGAATGAGGTTTGAAATTGCTTGAAATGTTGTAGACAATCATGTAACTTTTTGACTTAATGAAAATTATCTTGACTTACAAAAAAAGACAATAATTTTTTTTTAATAATAAAAATTTAACTATTCAATTAAAACACTACTCAATTCAACACTTCTTCTATAAATGTAAACAAAAAATTAGTGTAATAAATATAAAACAACATAATAACTTTCATGTAACAATTTTAACCATGTGAAATGTAACAATCCTAACCATTTAAAATTGGACTTTCACATAGAAATCCAACTAATAGAAGGAGTGACTTCTTGGCTACAATCCAACAAAACAATTTTCAGCAAGATTATGGTTTCTTGTTGTTTAAAATGCACTTTTAAATGCATAAATGAATTCAACACCCTAAAACCCACCCAAGGCACTCAAATTTTACATATTAAATAACTTAAAATAAATATTATAAATAAATAAATAATTATATTATATTATATTATATTATAAAAAAAATTATATTTTGTTCATAATTATTTTGATTTTGTATTGATTATTTTGATTTAAATATCTCATAGTTTTTATGTTCTTGATGATGGGTGGAGTGTCTACTCGAAACATAGAACAAAATAAATTCACAAACACAACTATTTTCCAGAAATTCATCTTAAAAATTAGGATTGTTTTCCAAATATTTTGTTTGGTATATTTTTATTGTTTTGTTATATATTCACATTATCAAAAGATATTTCTACTAATTCAATTTATTCTTTTTTTCATCCTAGAGGAACCCAACAAAATGCCTAGCACGTAGTTATTAGTAAACCACTGGGGTCTATGGCATGTCCTCCTCTCATCTGGGGGGATTAAAACCTTGGATCTCTCAGTTTTCTTAGGATTCACATTACTTCAATCACCAATTAAGCTTCCCCCATAGGACTAAACCAGTTCAAATTTATATATGCTATAAAATTTTCAATATTTTTTTATTACAATTTTAAATTAAAAAATTAATTTCTCTTATTAATGAGTAAGGGAAAGAAAATTTATCTGTGTAACTAAAAGGCATCAAATTAGAAATTTGAATCCTCCAATTATAGGGGAAATAAATTTGATAAACATTATGAATAATATGAATACAATTAGCACAATCATATAATTTGAATAAAATTAGCACAATTATGAATAATATAATAATTTGATTAGAAGTATACTTGGAGATTTAACACTTCCTTGTCTTGTACACATTGAATGAGATTCCTCATCATAATTGTAATTGTTATGTGAGTTGGTTAATTGTTAATTAGTTTAATCTGAGATATTTAGTCCAACTAAAATAGTTCCTAGTTTAATGTTTGATTGAGATATCCTTTCAACATATTGATAGTGTGATTAAAATAATATATTTATCTTAGATGAATATTTGATATATTTATATGTGTGTTTATAATGCAAATATTTTTTTTGTGTGCAATTGATTTCTCAAATTGGCATCAAATACCTTTTTGGCTTTCCTACCTCACAGGAAGGCCTAGGGTCTGTCCTAGAGAGATAAGATTGTGCATGTTACAACTGTGTTGATTGAGTTTGTTGTAAGTGAAATAGTTGTAGTGTGATGTTAATCACTACTGGGCTAGTGTCTGCTAAAGACGTGTGAAAGAGCCAACTATTACTTATAGGCTGCTGCAAGATAGACCACCCAACTTCACCCTCTCTCTTGTGAACTGAGATCTGATTAATGGAATTGATCCATGATGGAGACTAAGACAACAACACTGCAGAAATACTAATTCGAGATGCGATGTGCTACGGAAACCCGATGCCACTGCGTACACTACCAACGAACCTACAATACTTGTGAAGAAGGTGTTAAAGAACGTAATCTCAACCACCTACTATGTGTCGAAACCGTCAGTCCAAGTGTCATAGGTCACTTTGAGTGAGTCCACTTTAGTCGAGCTTAACTCCAATTATTTATTGCTAATGTTTCCAATGTAATCCTATTTAACTAATTCGTAATATTGAGAGGAGCAACTCTTTGCTCCATTTTACTTTTCATTTTCTCAATTCTTTTCATGGTATCAGAGCTGGCTTGCATAAGCCTCCCTGGAGAGCAGCAACGGAGCCAAGAAGGAGCAATAGAGAGGAGAAGCGAGCTTGCATAAGACTCATTGAAGAGCAGCAAAATTTTTGAAGAAAAAAGCCTCCTACGAATTGCAGAAAGGTTGTTCGAAGAAAGCTGAATAATTTTTTTTTGGTTGGCACGACTTTTTTGCTAATACTCACGCTAGCGCGTCGAAACAAGAGATTGGCGTGAGAATGCAAACCATACCTGCACCAGTTTTTTGCATTGAGTAGTTTTTTCTTTAGTCGCAGCTATTAGTATTGGGACCACGCCAGTTTGGCCACATGCGTCTTTTTTATTTCAGCGTGGCTTGGATTTTTAAAGCTCAGTCAAGCGGATTTTTTAGTTCAAGCTGTCGCGGGAAACACGGGGCCAAGGTGAATGTCCTGCGTTAAGCTACACGCGGATCTGCAGAGTCCATCACCTGTGTTAAGAGGATTGACTTATATATGGACATGTAAGTTTATTTATGCTCCATGTGATACATAAGAGGAGGCAAAGTTAATAGGTTTAATGTAGTTTTTTGAAAAGTTTAAAGAGCTTATGAAGGATTATTAACGAATGTTTTAAAATGCCAAGGGAAAGTTTTTTTATTATAGTTTTTTTATAAAAAAAAAAACCTAGAAAGTGAAAAGGTTTCTTAAAATGTGAAAAGGTTTTTTCAAAAGAGCATGATTTTGGAAAAATGAAGGAAGCTTATTTTTTAAAAATAGATGTGAAAGGATTTTAGAAAAAAAAGAAGAAGTTTTTTTGAAGTTTTTTTTAAATAAAAAAAATTAAAGTTGTAATGTGAGATGAAAGTGAAAGTTTACAAGAATTTTTTTTTTCAATGGAAATTTAAAAAAAGAGCATTGAGAGCCTTGTGAAAGTGAATCTGCAGAAAGAGATTTTTTTTGAGAAAAAAGAAATTTTTAGAAGCAAGATTATTTGATACAAATTTAGACTCGTCTGTTTAGAAGCCAGGCAACGAAGTCATGGGAAAAGCCAAGAGGCTAAAGAAAAAGCAGATTATGTTCGAGATCTTTCTAGATCTGGAAATAAAGAGGAAAAAATATTCCTATGCATTAATATGCATAAAAGAATCATTCGATGAAATTATACTTCCCTTGATTTCAAATGCCAAGACATCCAAGGAGGCATGGGATACCCTTGAGAGATGTTTTGGTACAAGGGAAGCATTGAATCAAAAGGGAGTGCTTGAAGATGAAGATGAAGGTGGATCTATAGCAGCAGATATACAACAAAATGAAGAGTTTGTTGAATCCCACTGTGCGCAGTCACAGGTGGCTGATTTCTGCGAAGAAAGTGCAGATGAAGCAGAGAACCAACATGAAGATGCTCGTGAACCCCACTGTGCATGACCACAAGTGGATGAATAGAATCCAACAATAGAGCTTGCTGACGAAGATATGATGAATCCAGCAACAGAGCTTGCTGACGAATATGTGATGATTACAGCAACACAGCTTGCTGATGATGATATGGTGATTCCAGCAACAGAGCTTGCTGATGATATGGTAAATCCAGAGACTAATATTGTTGATTTTGACAGAGAATTTTTGGCTAATGATCACTGGTTACAGATGATGCAACAAAAACATGATATCGACATGATTTTATTTGGTAATATAATCCCACTCGAGTTAGTGGAAGACAACCTGTTTGTTGAAGCACAGGTTAGTGATAGAAAGACAGATACAGAGTAAAAGACAAAGACAGAAACAAAGAAAGAAGTCTGCAAAGGGAAAGCAGAAACAGAGACAGATGAAGAAGCCTATAAAGAATCGCAACAGTGGAAAGCTCTCATTGCAGAGCAGAAGGAAATAGAGATAAAGACAGAAGCAGAAAAGGAAACACAACAAGAGAAAGCTCTCATTGCAGAGAAGAAAGACCAGAACCTATGTTGTTCTGAAAATGTTTTTTATTCTAAAATTGATTTTCAGTGTGCAAGTACACAGAATGATTATGAAAAAGAGTTGAATTTTCTGGAAACATGGCTTGCAACACCATGTCTAGTTGAGGTCTACACAGAAGCTGTAGATATGATTGTTGAAGACAACATGCATGATGAAAACGTGAATGAAATTTTCACACATTGGAGTTATGAAGAGAAAAGATATTATTCTAATCTTATGTTGCAACAGATTGATAATGAAAAGCGCACTATAAAAGACAATATGTGGCAGCAACCCATATTTCTAGAAGAAGTCCAGGACATGCTTAGACAACTCGGAAAAGTAAAAGACCTGCACCAACAAATCAATAAATTGTGTTTTGAAGAATACAACAAAGAAAAAAATCTGAAACAATTTAGAGGCTACAAAATCTAGAAAAAGAGAAGAAGAAAATTGAATCTAGTTGAAAGTCAATTTTTAAATTGTAAGCCTCACTGAGACATAGACCAGCAAGTATCTGAATTAAATTTTTATGTGGTTGAAATTAAAGGGGAGTGTTAAAGAATTTAATATCACCCACCTGCTAGGCGTCGAAACCGTCAGTCCAAGTGTCATAGGTCAGTTTGAGTGAGTCCAGTTTAGTCAAGTTTAACTCCAGTTATTTATTGTTGATGTTTCCAATGTAATCCTATTTAACTAATTCGTAATATTGAGTTGAGAAACTCTCTGCTCCATTTTACTTTTCAGTTTCTCAATTCTTTTCAGAAGGAGCTCATGGGCACAGAATATTAAAGTGTAATCACATGATAATATTGTAATTTATATAGTAACAATTGACATAGTTTCCATGTTAACATTTTTTTACTATGAGGGTCCTTTCATTGAGAATTCCAGTGTGTAGATAATTATGAACTCCTTCAGTTGCAAAGGTGATCTGGAAAAAATTTGACAATTGTATTCCATTTTCTCTATTCCAATGTTTTCCAGTACCCTACTTGTGTTGTGTCATGTGTGCTCATATTTGTCATTAAAACTCTATTTCCACTGGTGGATATCAATTTTAATATATGATCAACTTATTTGTAAAAGGACCAACATAATCTACCATTTCACTGGAATTCAAGCATTGTGGATCTTGGAAGTGAAGCTCAGATTCCTCAATGCAATGACCACTATTTCTGTCACTCAAAGAGTGGTTGTCTAGTTTGATTAAGAGAGAATTTGTCTGTTATATAAGAAGATTATCTTTTTTTTTATAATTAAACACATTGGCTGGTTCGAAACGTGTCAACAAATTCTTCTTAAATGTGATTTTGACTGAAATTTTTTATAAAAAAGACATATATATTTTCCATAGCATATTTAGCAGAAGATAATTAGTACACAATTGTTTTATCATGCCTTGTTTCCTAGGAATGTATCAACTTCTTAAATGTGATTTTCACTGAAATTTTTTATACAAAATACATATATATTTTCCATACCATATTTGGCAGAAGATAATCATTACACAATTGTTTTATCATGCCTTGTTTCCTGGGAATGTATTGACGTTTTGAGTTGATTTCCCACATTTTTTAACATTGTGAACTCTATTATAACTTTCAATGTAGGATTGTAAGCAGGGATTGTTTATTTGTGAAATTGGTGATGAATAATTTCCAAAATTAAATATTGAGGTCATTTTGTAAAACCTACTCTATATACATTTTATATTTAGAGGACTTTATTATATAACTAGGCAGTGTAGTGGTTGGTCTCATGTATCCGATAGATGGAAGCTCATTCATAGGATGACTAGTAGTTCCATTATTGCAAAAATTGATTGTGTCTGAAGAAAATTTTAAGAGATCAAGTGGAAGTAAAATTTAATATGGATGGTTGTCTATATAGTTTGGAAATTGTGGATTTAGGGAAGGATCCCTTATTTGTTGAAGAAGTGGGAGTGGTATTTTCTTGAGGTTATTCGATAACTTGGTACGTTGATCGATAACTGACTTCGAGACATGGGAGTTTAAGATTGAAAATCGGGAATCCAACTTGCTTACTACATGTTTACACGTTTATGAGGGTTATGAGACAACTTGATGGAGTTGAATCTACAAGATTTCAAAGATGTTTAAAGAAGTTAATAAATACTTTGCACATAATAAAATCAAAGTAAAGTACTCATTAAGGGAGGGACTTGGAGATTTAACTCCTACTTGTCTTGTGCACATTGAATGATATTCGTCATCATAAATGTAAATGTAATTGTTATGTGAGTAGGTTAATTTTTAATTAGTTGGATCTGAGATATTTAGTGTTTCGCTGAGATATTCTCTCAAAATATTGACTCTGTGGTTAAGATAATATATCTCTATTAGATGGATATTTGATGTGTTTATAATAATGCAAAATGTTTTTGTGTGCAATTGGTTTATCAAATAGTATGAAAAAAATTACCACAATCATATAAATTAAATGGCTAGTAAGAGCATAGATATCAACCCATAAGAATCATCAAAAAATTTGCTTCAAGATACATCTCACATTCCTAAGATTTTAAAAAAATCATAAAGATTTATTAAATTATAACTTTATTTTAAATTATTATTACACTTTGGAATAGAGCTTCCAAAATTTTAATTTAATTGTCAATAATTATTAGGTGGATGGTAGGGATTTAATCTTTAGCAAATATTCTAGAATATTTTTAGTAGTGTTCTCCAAAGTAGTTATGCATTTTTACCCCTTTAAATTAAATTGGTTAATTAAAAAAATGTCATATGAAATAAGCTATGGTTTTTTGGGCATGTGGTATTGATAAGCCATAATATTAGCCCATGGTATTGTACAGAAATCCATCTACATGTTAAGAATATCCATGGTAAATGAGTGTAAAATAATTAATATACATGTTAAAAATGTGTTCTTTTATCATGGATATTTGAATAGGTGAATATGATTTATTACAATGTGATCCACCTAATAATTATTGACAATTAAAATAAAATTAGGGAATCCCTATTCCAAAATAAATGTCTCTCAACATAATATTGTTTTATAATTTTTATTTATACTAAAATTTTGTTATAAATTAAAATTTTAAATAAATAAATCTCATAATTATAGAAAAAAAAAATAAGAGGGTGTGTCATCAAAAGAAAAATGTATATCCAATTTCAATAAATTATTATTATTATTATTTTACTTTAAAATATAACTTAGTTTCGATGTTCCAAATACTTTCAAATGATGCCTTTTCACTATTAAAAAACAACCTAGATCCATCTTAAGTCTCCATCTACCAAGATTTGAGAGGGATCAAATATGTTTTCACTCTAAAAGAGGTGTTCACCTCAAGATATTTGATCCCTCTCAACACTTGGTAGATCCAGAGTTAAGATGGATCTAGGTTGGTTTAAATTTTTTTGTTTTTTTGTTAGGTAATATAAGTTTTGAGATGACTAGCACTCATAACCTATGGCTTGAGTAGCCACAACCCAGTGGCATCTAAACCATCAAAATCACTCAAAGATTGCAACCCGACCCTAGCTACACCAAACCTTAGCATGACTCGATTTTTTCCTTCTAGATAAGCAAATTGGAAAAGGATTTAGAAAGGCATGAGGAATTAATTGGAATTTTTTTATGAAAATAATGGAAAATAGGAGAAAATGAAGGTGAAATGTCATGGGTTGCATGTGAGGAGGAAAATGAAGGTAAATAATGGAATTTCAAGAAAATAGAGGCATCTTTGATAAAAAGGCTTATGGGGATCAGTTGGAAATTTTTTGCTCACACTTACGGCGCTCATTCTATTTCTCTCTCTCTCTCTCTATCACTCTTGGGCACTTGGATTTTTCTTGGAGCACTTTGGTATTGGATCAAGAAAGGAAAATAAGGCAAGAGGAAGGAAGGAGCAAGGAAGGGAAGGATCAAGTAGCTACATCAGGATTCTTTGTAGGTATTTATTTGCATGTGTGATTTCCTTGCTATACTTGGCATGCATGGTATTGAATATGGTTATTTTCTTTCATGCCATGGGTTTTTTCAGGTGTGACAGTGTTTTTAGCCTAGCCTTGCCATTTCTGGATAGCCTTGATGAGATGGGTTCTCATACTTTGGTTGGGCTAGATTGCTGGATGGCTTTGAAGATGAGAGGTGGATCTCCAAAATTATGAACACATGGCCTAGTGATCCTTGAACCATACTATGGATCATGGTAAAGCCACTAGCCTAGTAATCCCTGAACTAGACTATGGGTTGCGATAAATACAGGATTATGTGCCTTGGTGGGCTTAGGAATCCTTGTTGGTGAATGGTGGGATGTACAGTAAAGCCAAGAGGTGGATTTCTCTTCGTTGGGCCTAGTGGTCTCGGGAGGGGATGTATGGTAAATCATGGAGAGTGGGTCTCAGTATAGGGCCCAGTGATCCCTAGATAAGACTATGAATTACAGTAAATCCCGAGAGACTAGGAGGCAGTAAAATTACTCACGGTGTAGGTGGAGAACTTCGATAGCATCCATGCTTTTTTAGTTCTCTTTGGTTGGTTATGAGCCCCACATTCATGCTTGGAATGTGGCATGGCGCTGATTGGTTGAAGATATATTTTCCTCATCTAATCTATGATTGGGTGGAATGTGGTAGTCCCATCCCCGGTTTGTTTTTACATTCATTAACGAGAAGTTAATTGCCTTGGAATTTGATGTGTAAATGTATTGGTTATATGTGGATCCTATGGTTGATGCATTCCTGATATCTATGTTGTTATTTTACTGGTTATGAGAATGTATTCTGACAGTGATGATGTATGGTTCTCCTCATGTTTTTACTTGTAAAGGAGCAAGAAATGTATCTATGACCTAATAGATGAAAATGCAGCTAATGATGTAAGGAAACAATGCTTCCTAGTGATTCTTGGATAAGTATGAGACCCCTATGTTCAGATCTATTATTTAAACAAGTAGATTACATATTTGCGATATGTTTGACGAAATGCATGTCATGGATATTAGGGCCCAATCAAGTCCTTATTCCAATATTTTCTTTTTCACCATTGTTTCATTCTTATGTTTCATGTTTGAGCTTTTCATTGGATTCTGGGAAGTGACCTGGGCTTTGGGCATAAACTCAAAACTCAGGGACACTGCAACATTTCTATGAAATTGAGTCCCTCAACGCATGCTTTCATACTCTGTGGGAGCATACAGAGCCTCCCAAATGTACCCATGCCTATACTGTGGGATCATCTGGGGGTTTTAGGTTTCAAGGCCTAAAACCTTACTGGGAGCAACAGGATGGATGTCTGAGTGGTTGGGTTGGCTTTTGGAGGTCTTGTTGCTAATGTGGAAGCTTTGTGTGATGCGTTTCCATCGTTTCCACTTCCTTAAGGTCACCTAGGAGGTTGAATCTGATCATAGTAACTCTTAATCACATGTTTACCCCGGTTGGTCGGTTAATTGGGTAGATGTGGGATGAGGGTGTTACACTTGATTTTCTACTTGTTACTAGGTTTTGTTGGAAATCTAGGGAGATTTCTTTTGTGTACATTAGCAATTAGTTTGATATAATAGTTATATAGGAGGTTGATTCATGTCAAAGTAGCCCTCATCTCATGTTTACCCCGAGAAAACTGGTGGAAGTGGGTAGATGTGAGAGGTGAAGTTACAAAGGGGGCATACATATTATTAGAGCCCAATTTGACTTGCCTAAAAATCATGTTAATGGACTCTATCTCAAAAAAAATCATCCATGAGCACATTCAAGTAACCTTAAAAGTACATATGACTTATTTTTACAATGACCACGTCATCATGGATGCACGCTAAATATTTCTCTCATCATGTGTCATAGATGGATCATCTGCCAACCTATCATCATGGGTTCATTGATGGTGCTTCTTGATGGTCACAAAAACTTGTTGCATCACCCTAGGCCATATACTCTCTTGACCTCACACCATGTCTCACCAATGGACTATGTATCAGGTCAGCCACCAAAAATTAGGCTAAATATGATGTCAACATAGACCTCTTGGTTGATGCCTCTCATCTAGGTATCAGTCACCTACATGTATTTCTTGATTCCCAGCTTGTTGTATCACAGTTGAACAAAACTTTCAAAGTTTATGGTGCATGCATTTTTTGGAAATATCTGCATGCAAAAAGGTTAGCTTTTGGTTTTTATCATATCACATTTACACATATACCAAGAAATAAAAATCATATATATCTCACTGCATAGCGAATAAAATCCTAGGCTAGCATGTATCACATATATATCGCCATCAAGAGACATAAAGCATGAACATAATATCCATCACATAAATTCAGTAATAAACCACATGTATAAAAGCATGCACATAAGGACACATCACTATAGCCAAAAAAATCATATCTCATATATATATATATATCAAAAAATGTATATGAGACATCTGTTGGCTCAAGGCCAGAAAAAAAAATTCATAAAATAAGGGAGCATCTTTATAATGGGTGCTTTCCCTAGTACATACAAAATATCTATCTAGGTTTGTGGCCCTGCACCCCCCGCCTAAGGTCCCACTGCCTCATCTAGTGCTAGAATGGGATGAGCAGTCACTACTGCCATCGTGAAGCGATGAAGGATCAGAAGCCATGATCTGTCATGTGCCAAAACCGTCTACAATATCTCCTCCCCCGGTCTAGCCCACCACTCCTTGGGCATCCCTTGCGCTAGGGTGACTGCTCGACCCCATGCATCCTTTTAGCTCCTCAGTCATGCCTCTGCAGCCTCGGCCCGAGCCTCTATCACCTCAGCATTCAAATGTAACCTGGTCATATTTGGCGAGGCAGAGGAGCTACCTTCCTCTCCATAGGGACCACTGATCTCTAGTTGATGGTGTTGCGCCAGTCTCTTAGGATCCTCCTGATCCCTAGCATCTCTCTATCCTTGTGGCACAACCACCACACCTACTACCCCCATCTGTCGAGGATATTTTCCTACCAGGTAGGCCAATGGTCATCCACATGGACCAACATCTGCAATAAAAAATCATCTAAGGGTTGGATCAGAACCAACCCTCCACCGTGGTGTTCCAATAAAACCCCACCTCACTTCCACCAACCTATGGAATCAATAGATCCCACCTCCTAATCGGTGGGTCCCTAGCTGAACCTAGTGGCACTGCCACAAAAGGTCGAAGCATCGTTACCCTCTCATACAAAATTCTCACATAGTAGAAACCTTGCAACTGGCCCTGTCACACATGTATTAGTTGTGACACCATTCCCCTATACACAAATCCATCCTATTCAAAGAAGTGGCTAACCTGCAACCTCTCCAAAACTGCAACATGCTACCTTAATACCCAATGAGGGCCTGTCAACCCAATAAGTCGTCAAATCATCGTCAGCGTAATGTGCTCGACGAGAACTATAATAGAACCAACCCATACATAGCAATCATCAATCATGTTGGGCCCATAGTGACCATTCACCCATCCATGGATAGACACCTACCCAACTGGAAGGGGAAGTTGCAAGACCTCCCCACGAGGCACCAATCCTATAACACAATACACATCTACAACAGGGAAATATGAAAGGTCAACGCATCTAATAAGAAATATCTCATGCTCTGTATCCCAACATAGGACCAAGAACCATAGGAATGCATCATGCTACCTTAGAATGGGTTTCTGAAGAAAATTAGGCTACCCCCATCCCGCTAATGTAACACTAGCCACAACATCTCCATCAATAGTCGTTCAAATAGGCGCCTAATTGTGCTCTCTGCACAAGATCTCCATCCTGCCAACAAGGATGTCAAATGTAAAAAATCAACCTCCTAGGCTGAAATAATCACTTATCACACATCCACACGCTTATTCTCATAACAGACATGCATGTTGCACATACGTTTCTTGAAAAAATGTGCAGACAGTTGGTCTATTTGACACTAAGTTGCATGACGCCATATGACAGGTTGCATGCCTGCTCAAAGAGTAGACGCGCAATCCAAATGGATGTTCTCATTATAGGTACGTGGACTGCGCATGATTGGATGGCTTAGCTACGGGGTTTTCAAGCCAATGTCCCCACGATTTTTCCCCCTAAGCTACACGGTCAGTGCGGCTAACCAACTGACACCAATGGAGGCTCCGCGAGTATCCCACAAATACCCACAGAGATCACATGACTATATCTCAACTTCCCGTGCGATCAACGTTTCTACTCTAAAAAATAGGTCATACAGGTCACCCATGTACGACCTACCTAACCTATTCTACCAAAATAACAAGGTTATAGTTATGTGCTCTAACATGTTTCTCTTGGCACGCTAATCGGGTGCATAGGTTGAACAGAACGGTACGAAACAACTCCTGGAACAACTTTGATCTCCCAACTTTGATTATCCCTATATGTCACCCTATTTTTCATCTTCCAGAGCCTAGTACAAGAGCTCAGAACCTCCATTTTCAAAATCATAAGAGACACAATGATCTAGAACACATCATATTCATCATGGTACACTCCACTCCATTTTAACCGCAATCTCACTTTTGGTCCTGCTACACGATTAGAGCACCACTTCAAGTGCTCCTTCTCTTGTTTTTAAATTCATATTATTCATTTTATTTCATCTTATATATGATTTCATTAAGATTTTTTCACTTGGTTGCGGTTGCAGGTACATCAACAAATTCCTTCCTACATCAGCACCCCGTGGCCAATTAAAGAGTAGGTATCATTCGTCACTCAACATAATAAGATTCTTACACAAACTTGGATATCTTGATATCATTCCTATAAAATACACCATAGGTTCCACCATCTCGACCACGCTTACCACCACCTCCCCTTGCACATGGTAAACGTCCATGCTGGTTGATAGAACCTTCCCACTCATGGATCACCTCATGTTATAGACCCCCACATATTATTGGAATCCATGACCATATACACTGGCTTGAGAGAAATTTCACTCACATACCTTGAATATTAGCCTCATTCTTCTCTTCTTCACTTATTTCTAACCACATAATCCTCCCAGACCACCTCATTCATTTGTGATAGATCAAGACAAATGCACATCCACATTCTACATTGGGCCTATCATCCCTCCATACAACATAAGCTCATGTGTGTCACTTCATCCTCCTCATCAACCCCACAAAAATACCAACAAATGGGGCCCCTTCCCTTGTAAAAAAGCACCTTACCTCCATCATTATGTAGGTCACCATGTTCATGGGGCACCCATCTTTTTGTATGTACATTCAAACCACCTTTACATTCTTTTGGCAAGTGTACAAATATTTTTTAGGAAAACAGATCCCACCCATATTTTCATGTATTATACCCAACGGAAGTTTCTCATCACCCTTAGTTGAAGCTTGCACATCATCCACATTCATTCACTCTCCTCGCGCCAATAAGAACATACTTACACCTACCTTGGAATTCCTATCGACTCGAGGGCCATCCTTGTTTGAAGAATTGTTTCAACTGCCGCCACTCACATTATAGATTTAATCTTAGGCTAGTTGTCAATATACATTCATATCGTTATCTTTAATTATCATGCCTTTCTGACCCACCCTATTACAGTAATTTTTCATCTTATATCTTGATTCTCCGAATCATCATTTTGAGTCGTTGATGCTTCTTTCCTGTTGACTTCAACACCCATTTCTAGGATCGAGGTAGTACCTTGGATACTCCCCCCCTTAAGGGAAATCCTCGGGTGGAAAAATGGGAATCACTATTTCTCATTGATTTCATCGATTCCCCTAACATTTGAAATCAACAACAACTTTCATGTCAGGGTGGTATCATACATCGTGACCATTGAAGTTCTCTCATTTAGTCAAATACCCACGCATCTCTTAGCACCTCACTCAACGGTGCTTACTTGTGATGCGAGGGAGGTACCCAGAGTCAAAGAAACATGCATCCACAAGCACCTCACTCAAGCAGTGCTTCATCTTTTTTATGCATGGGGGAACCCAATCTAGTCTATCTATCGAGAAGCACCCTTGCGGGCTTCAGTAGTTATCACCATCAATCATCAACATGTCAACCACCACAGTGTTCACTGGATATAATTATTTCCTGTCTGATTGTAATAATTCGCCAGTGGTCATCATAAGGAGCATGGGACATACCCACCTCATATAAGCACTTTTTATTTTTTAGGTTTTATTCAGAGCATGGTTATCCTTTATCCTTAGTCAAGGGTTTTCCCTACTCATATTTGCAACAAGTTATTCTCTCTCCAAAATGTGGATCAAACTTTCATTCATAACAGAGAAAACATGATGTATATTGACTATACGCCTTCTCCTAAGCTGATACATCAGGGGACGACTCACAACACCAGAAAATTGTACACATATTTGTACAATAAAAAACATGCCCAAAGTCGTCCAACAGAATGTACAAGTAAATATTTTCCAGCTGAAGACAATATGAAGTTCAAAAAAATTAATTTCTCCTAAGGTCATATGTATAAAATTAGACCTCATAGCTTATCATAAAGAATAAATTACTACTGCTTAGCTTTTCTTCAAAAGCCACACGGTCAAAGAAAAGTTCGACTCATCAAATTTGGGACCACTTCCCACATTGGAAGATGATTTCCTAATATTTTTCAATCAAGGATAACCAAATTCGCTGACATGTTCTAGTCAAGTGTTAGTCACATTCAATTTTCCCTAAAGATATGTAGCCCTCAAAGGAATCCTCTTGTCCTACTCATAAGTCATTTTCATTCATGAACCAAGAGAGGGGAGAGATATTTTAAAAATTATATATAACAAAACCATGGGAGAACCAAAAAGAAGGAAATTTTATGCTAGCCAAATTTCTCCTAATGAAATCCTACATTTCATTGTTGAAGCATAAGAATTAAGAGCATTATTATGTTGGCCATATTGATTCTCAACAATCCATCATCCTAGTGAAAGAAGAATCTTCCATTAAGAGAGTGTTCACACTTATTTGAGAGAGAGGAGAAGATTGCAAAGAGATTGAGGACAAAAACCTCCCTACTGAGATTTTTTAGCACCATAACTCAAGGAAATATCTTCAATTTTTTAGTATTCATCTATTGTATTAATAGTCTACCACTAGCAGTCAATAAAGGGAGACATTTTCCATAATGTTTTTGAATTGTTTTCTTCATTAAGAATTATTTGTGTGTGTGTATCTTTGTTTTATTTTATGTTTGTATACGTATTATTTTCACCATTTATAATGATTTTTTTAACTTTGTTTGTTCATTAACAACAACCAAATTGTCTATATTTCCTTGCAGGGAAAAACCAATTGCTAAGGAGGTGTCTTTCGGTACACCATTGCTACAAAACCATTACTACAATGAGACTTGTATATCTTGTTAGTAAGATAAATAAGAGGATTGGAATGGCTTATTTAATGGAAGTGTATTGAAATACCTTGGAGCCAGTTAAAAAGTTCATAATAAAAAGGGAAATATTTCATCAAATTTGTAATTTTACTATAAAATCGAAGTTTGGAGTCTTGGCCTTATCCCTTTGTTACATGAGCCAATAAGAGAAAGCACTAAGAGCCAAGTGGAAGGATGTCTTACCTATATGTCAAACCCTAGAAGAATGAAAAGAAACACCTTTGGGAGTTCTCCAGTGTGGTGCAGCTCCTATAGATGGATCGACACTTGATGGAAATCATCTAGTTAACCACGCGCACCAATGAATGGCATGGGAGTATTGAAGTATCGGGAGATCCTCAGGAATGACATCTTGATGATGTTAGAAATGATGACATGGAAGTGCCATTTGCATGACACATGTCACATATATTCAACCTTATTGGCATGCCAAGTGGTAAAATGAGTGACACATGGCACATGTCAGCAGTGCCACATGGTAGTGGACACATCATTATCTTCGACATGTCAAGTGGTGGTTGGATTTTGTAGGATGATGTGGTATGTTGAGTTGTCATATTAGCATATTATAATATCAAGACTTCATGAGGGTTGTACCTTGGAAAAATATGTAATATCTCAATATCGTGGTATACGCATCAACAATTCCACGTGTTAGGAACATCATCCTTAACCATTTAGAAAGTTGTAGTTAGATCATAGAGATATGATATGGCATGATAAGTTGTTCACTAGCCAATCATCCTACTGAGAATTGTGGATTTTTGTAGTTATACATATTTAACCAATGTTTTGATATCCTAGTATTATATATTAGGATATTACCATATCAACTATATTTGGAACCTTGCCATATTGAAGACTAATGATAAAGGCATATTGGGTATATCTGCATGTCGAATATTGGAACCCCTCGGGATATGGAAAAGGTGAATTATATGGAAAATGTCGATATCGTGGGGCTTCGACTTGACAAGTGGGCTGAGGAAATGGACCAATGTGTTGGTAATGTATGGTCAAGTAAGCCATGTGTCAGCCATGTGGCATGTATAGAGGCTGATGTGGCCCTTAAAGGGGTAAATCTTCAAATGGGCATAACAGTGTACCTGGAGCTCAAAATGAGATTAAATTGATAGTGTTAGAAATATCTCGAAGAGTAGAAGACAATGGAACTATCTAAATTGTGATTTGATGTAATGGAAGAAAGAGAAAATTTGATAACTCCGTCTTCATAATGAGCCTTGAAGGCTAGATCTTATCTGAGTACATTAGGAGTTGGATGTGTTACAAATTATAACTTTCTTTTCAGTTCTATTTCAAATAAGTGGAAATTTATACTGCCTATCATACAAATACTTGAAATTTGTCATCTTTATCAAACTTTGATAAAACAATTTTTATGAAAATGCATAAGAGATCAATAGAATTCTCGCTAATTCTATTGGTCCATTACATACATATTCAACGAATCCTCTAACACTTGATTTATTGATTATGTATGTTCATTTTTTTTAGGATTATATGTCATACCAATATTAAGTTGTGTTCCCAAGGCATCTTGAAAACTAGCCCAAAATACCATACCTCTATCTAAAATATTTTTTTACTGAATTCCATATAGTCTTGCTACCTCGTTAATAAGAAATCTTAATATTTATATTTCTTGATGAGTTCTTTACTAGAATAAAATGTGCAATCTATGTCATGTCTCCTTAACATAATAGAAAATACCATTATTAATTCCTTCGATATGAGTTCTCATTTCAATTTAGTTATTGCATAATCCTACCGGGTGCCAATTCTTGGACTTTATACGTTAACATTCCAAACATCTAGCCACATAATCTACTACATTCTTCTTCATTCCACTTCAAAAGAGTAATCGTTTTAGATATACATACATATTTTTTTCTCTAGGATGACCCACATATATTGTTTATGTGCTTCCTTGAGTATCAACTTAAAAATTTCTTCTTTTAGAGGTACATAAATCCTTATGTGAAATCTTCATAATTCATCTTTAAAGTGTATCCCTCATACTTGGGAATTCTCGTTACTTCATTTTATAATTTTTTCTTTCCTTCCATATACAATATTTATTTTTATTATAATTTCAATATATTTTCTCTATGTGATCCATAAACTGTCATGAATATTCAACTAGACATTTCGTCACAACATATCTGATAATATTATATTAGAAATATGAAAATTCTACACTATTACAGTTTATTTAAACTTCAAGATCTATATATTTAACTGTAATTAGTACATGCATGTAAATAAAAATTATGAATAAAAATAGAGAATGAAAAAATAAGCTCTCAGACACAAACAAGACACGAAATATGTGCTGGGAAACCCTTTTGAGAGAAAACCCAGCTGGAAGGTGAGGTCTCTTCACTCTCTTTCATTGTCTAGAAAATAAGGTTCTAGGTACAAATAAGTAATGCATGTGGCCCGTGGGCTACTACATTGCATATATCCTCTTTGTGTGATTTAAATCCTATCTTTCCTTGATATATTTGCTAAACTATGGAACAAAATTCTCTTGAAAGAATGGAATGCCTCTTCCTCCTAGTGGATCGATTATAACACAGCGCGATAACCTACTAGTGGTTAATTTTGGCTACTTTAACTCTTAACTAGAGTTACAATATAGATTCTTCTAGATTATTTTACATCATAAACACTTGGCTAGCTCCTTTTCCATGAATAATGTGGGTTAACGTGGCATCCTCCCAAATTATAGGTGTGAAAACAGGAAGTTAAACTTCTGAGTGACATAACTTTTGCATACGGGCTCTGATTGACACACTTATTGCGTCATTGGAAAGATATCTATGTGTAGAAAAACATGAAAAGGTGCATCGCTAAAGAGAAAAAAATTTACCCCTAAAAAAACATCATTTGATGCCTTAAAATGTTCCTTGAAGGTTTCAGATCTAGTTTTTCCAAACTAGTTCCTGTTGGTAAAAATAGTTACATTTTTCCACTTTTTCCACTCTGAATGCATCGATATGGATGGAAAATAATATAATGATCCAATTGAGATTACACCTCCCTGTTTGGGAGGATTTTGGCCCCCAAAATATTTTATTAATAAGGCGAGGAAATTTTTCCTCTACCTCTCTAGTGTACCATTTAGCTTTTCCTATAAGTTGTTGTCCCTTAAATCCAATCTACCAAAGGTCATGGATCCCTTGTCTTATATTTTTCGACCTCTTATGAAAAATTGTATCTTCTGTCAACTCTTCCTGAGAATCTAGTGCCATACCCTCCACAGAAGATAGGACCTGTTCCTCTTCCTGATCTACCATGGAAGGCTCATAGAATTTCAAATTATTTACATTCACAACTCAGTAAATGTGCATACATGGTGGTAAACTGAGTCAATAGGCATTATCACCCACCTTTTCTAGTATCTCAAAGGGACCATACCTTAGAGCCTTTATTTTCTTACCAAGCCCCTGCAACCTCTCCTTGTTCAATTGTAGCCATACTATGTCTCCCACCTTGAATGATTTCTTTATTTTCTATTGACCATTCCCGGCCTTATAATTCTCCTGTGACTTCTACAATGTTTCTTGTACGTGTAGATGGATCTACCTAATCTTCTCTATAGATTTTCCAGCCCTCAAAGCATCTCATGTAAGATATTCCCTCACTCCTCCTTGTTGCCCATATGTAATATCCAAAGGTGAAGGTGGAAAATATCCAAAACAAGTCTCGAATGGGGACTTTCATGTAGAAGTGTGGACTGCTATGTTGTATGAATGTTTTATATATACCATATTTTCATCTAAGGTCTTCGGATGCTTCTGGTTGTATCCCCTTAGAAGTTGTGCCAAAGTCATGCTGACTACATCTGTTTTCCCATTTGTATGTGGAAGGAATTTTGTACATCTCTTCAACTTTTTGTCCATTTTCTCCCACATTGTAGTCCAGAATTTACTAAGAAATATTATATCCCTATCTTAAATTTTTCTCCTTGTTATCCCAAATTGCACCCAAACTTTTCTAAACAACAATTTTGTTGCTTATGTCTTGCTGATGGTATTTTTATAGGGAATCATAACACACATATTTTGAACCTGTCAACTACCATGAACATATATTCATGTACCTTCCTGGTTATTGGTACAATTCCCACAAATTCCATGAAATTTTTTTCCCAAGGAAGAGTAGGTACAGGTAATGGATGATATAAACCCTGTTTCCTATTACTAGGCTTGTTGGTACAACAAAGTATGCATCCTCTTATGAACCTAGTTACATGCTCTTGTATCTTGGGCCAATACACATACCTCTGCAACTTAGCCATGGTCTTCCCTACACCAAAGTGACCGACAACCTTGGAGGCATGAGTCTTCTAATCAGCTGCAATCGCTCGACCTTTAGGAACACATAGCTTATCCAGCCTGTAGAGTAACCCATCCTGGAGATGGTAGTCAACAGTTTTGTTTCCATCATGCACATGACTCTGACCTTGCAACTGATGATACACCTCCTTAAACTCTTTATCCTATGAATATGCCTCTTTGTATGCAACATGGGTGAATGGTTCCATGTGCATAAGAATCCACAATGTTGTATATTTTATGTGGGTGGCCTTGAAAGCTTGTTAGCTAACTTGTTTGTCTTTTCCTTATTATACTTGATTACCAAATGAAATTACTGTAAAATCCCCATCCACTTGTAATTCCTGATTTATTGTACTTACTATGGGCCTGCAAGTACTATAACGGCTGGTGATCAGTGTATATTACTATCTCCATTCCCATCAGATAGTGCTTCCACTTCTTCATAGCTTTCACCATGGCATATATATCCTTCCCATAGGTAGGGTAGTTAATAAATTCCCCATGAAAAACTTCAGAATGGTAGCATACAATATTTCCTCCCTACATCAAGACTACTCCCATAGCTTACCCACTTGCATCTGTTTGCACTTCAAAATTCCATTGAAAGTTTGGTAATTCCAGAACTGGTGATTGAATGGTCTTCTTCTTTAGCTCCTCAAAATTCCTCAGCTGACATTTTCCCCACTGGAAACTCTTGCATTAGAGAACTTTTGAGGTATAACATGGGCTTCCTAAGAAAAATGTATGACCAAAATAAAATTTACGAGAACCAATGGGATTCAAAATGATGATGTCAACCATGGGGGATGATTCACCATTTTTGGGGTAAAAAAGTGAAATGATTAAAAAATAATAAAATATTAAAACTACTTTTTCAAATTGTATTTTCAACTTATCTCCATAAGGGTTTTCTCAAATTTCGAATGGGAGTACTCATTGGATGCAAAATTTAATTCCTTATCAAAGGAGTACCCATGTTGCATACTTTTGATGGACCCTGCTACATGAAAAGTGAGAAATACAACAAAAAACGTGATTGCAATCACATTTTTCATGTATTTCTCATTTTTCGTGTAGTAGAGTCCATCGAAAGTATGCAACATGGGTACTCCTTGGATGAGGAATCAAATTTTGCATCCAACGAGTGTTCCCACTTGAAATTTGTGTAAACCCATAGGGAGATAAGTTTAAAATACGAGTTGAAAAAGTAGTTTTTTCTTCTCTCCCTCTAAAAATTGATGATGTAATCTAATATTATTTTATAATTTCCACTATTATTTTATAATTTCCTTAGGAGGCCCATTTTATACCTCAAAATTCCCCTAATGCCACTTGTTGTTATGGCGTGGAGCGGTGCTTCTACTGCTAAAAATGAGGCTATGAACTTCCTCAGGTATTGTGTTTCCCAAATGAAACTTCTGACCTCAGAAAAATTAGTAGGAACTAGCCATTTCATGATGGCTTCCATCTTGGAAGGATATATCTTTAGCTCTCCTCCATGGATAACATATCAAAAATACACCAAATACTGTTGTGCAAACTCACACTTCTTGAGATTTTCTAGCAGTTGGTGCTTCTTCAATGTTTCTAGAACCTGCATCAAATGTGACATATGCTCTTCCCAGGTAGCACTATATACCATTATATCATCCAAATAAATAATAAAAAATGAATCTATAAAATGGATTATAACATATTTCATTAATCTTCTAATTGTAGTTGGTGCAATACATAGTCAAAATGGCATGACTAACATCTTATACAAACATTTCTTGTTTTTGAAGGTGGTCTTCCATGTATCTTCTTCTTTGACTCAAACCTAGTGATATCCATACTTCAAGTCCAACTTGGTGAAGTATTTGTCTTGCTGCAGCTGATCCAACAAGTCATCTATCCTGGCCAGGGGGTGTTTTTTCTTGAGTGTGATTTTGTTCAATAGCTTGCAATTTATACACATCCACCAAGTCCCATTCTTCTTCACACAATAATATTGGGTGACGCACATGGTTATGTACTCCATTGAATGAGACACTTTTCTAGTAGCTTTTGCAGTTGTTTCTTCACCTCACTTTATTTTATAGCATACTTCCTATATAACCCAATATTTGGAAATGGGGAGTCTGGAAATAGCTAGATCTTGCACTCCACTTCTCTCTTAGGTGGTAACCCTTTAGACTCTCAAAACACAGACCTGTATTCCTGTAACAATTCCTCCAAATTTTTTTTTTGTTTCTTCGTACACCTGTATAGGGATGACTTGTCTCTTATTGTCTCCTATGCATATTGCCCTTCTCCTAAAAAAAATAAAACGTACTTCCCTCTGGAACTGATCACTTTCTTGGCATAGTTAGCACCTACCAACGGGAATTTTGACTTTCCTTTATGTGAGTTGTTGATGAATGATTTTCCATCCTTGAAGAGATGATATTGGTTATCTCTCCTCATGAATATCGCATCACATGCATACATATATGGACACCAAACACGAATCCACATACATCAAGGGGAACCACATCTAGATCTACTTCATCAATAAAATTAGGACTGATGGAAAATCTGATTTTACACTATTTTGTTCCTTTGCTTTTGCATCCTTATTCACCCATCTCACTAGATATGGGTTTGGATGATCATGAACTTCTAGCCCCAACTTCTTGACTAGTTTTGCTGCAATGAGATTCGCTTGTGATCCTTAGTCAAAAAGAGCATCGACCTTTGTATTATTAACTTGTACCTTTATATGGAAGTGTTTGGTCATTTCTTTCTCTTCCTACTACTGAAATATACTCAAATTAACTTCTTCTACACTCGTGTACAGGTGATATTCTCATCCACGTGTGAGCTAATTTCAACTTGGTCACTCAAATCCATGGCGATGAGATTCATCTTCTTTTTATATTTCTTCTTGTTCTTCGGGTTTAGCTCTGGATGCAACTTCTAGAGCTTCTCCTTTGTATGGCCATCAATATTGCAATGGTTGCTAGGATCTTTATGCTGGTGTGTTTTGACTGTTGTATTTTTATATTTCACCCTTTTTTCTTCTTCTTCCCCTCCTTAGAATCATATTGTTTCTCCTTCTTCTTCAATCCACTTGATTTTTCTCTCTTTAGGACTATGTTTTCCAATTATTGTGCATATAAATAAGCCTTGTTCATTGTTTTAGGCTTGAGAAACATCACTTACTCGCACAGAGGGTAGTGCAGACCCCCCAAATACTTGAGGAGTACATCTTGGTTGTTCTGAGAGATACCTAACATTATAGCCATATTTTCTAATTCTATGGTGTACTCCTGCATGCTTTGGCCTAACTTTTGTTTGAAGTAATACCACCGGATCCACTGGTCCTCCACGTACCCAATGAGATAAAAATATGACTTAATGAAGGTTTCGAAATCCTACCACTTAGTCACTAGAGGTTTTCCCTCTAACCACAGGGTTTCCATGTGGCTCTCCCACCAATTCAGTGCATGACCCTCTAATTTCAGTTGTGTGAATAAAATATTTTCCCTTCTTCGATCTGATGGACACTGAAATAGAATTCTAGTTTCTATAACCAATCATTAAATTTCAGAGTGTTGATCTCACCATGGTATGAATTGATATCAAATTTTCCTTCCATTTTAAATAGAGACTACAATTGGTTCACATCACTCGAACTCGATTTAACCTTTTTCGGGTCCTTTCTTCGACTGGTTCTCCATTTCTCCCTGATCTTTTGATCCTCATTCTGATTTTTCCTCTGCATTCAAACCCGCATATTCTCCAAATATCCATAGCTTGATATTAAATCCACCATCAGGAGGCTTACATTGCGGTTGATATATGTGACTTGTTGTTCCAGCCGTGTAAACCTCACCTCTGCAAGATCATGAGGTTCTCTTACATATTCATCGACCATGATTAAGGTTTGATGGTTTTTAGCCCCGAAAATTTCGATCCCTGCAATATCCACAAAATAACCAAATAAAATTGGCTCTGATACCCAATTATCTATAATATTCTATGAATATTCCACCGGACAGTTCGTCACAACAAATATGATAATATTATATTAGAAATTAGAAAATTCTACACTATTACAGTGTATCTAAACTTCAAGATATGTATATTTAACTTTAATTAGTGCATGCAAGCAAACAAAAGTTATTTAAAAAAATAGCGAATGAAAAAATAAGCTCACACACACATAATACACCAAATATGCTCTTGGAAACCCTTTCGCCAGAGAAAACCCAACTAGATGGTGAGGCTGCTTCGCTCTCTTTCTTTGTCTGGAAAATAAGGCTACAGGTACAAAGAAGTAATGTGTGTTTCCTATGGGATGCTACACTACACAAATCCTCTCTGCTTGCTCTACCTCCTATCTCTCCTGGCTATCTTTGGTTGTATATGGAAAAAAAATCTCTTGAAAGAATGGAATGTCTCTTCCTCCTAGTGGCTCGGTTATAAAAAACTCGATAGCCTACTAGTGGTTAATTTTGACTACATAAACTCTTAACTAGAGTTAAAATATAGAATATTCTAGATTATTTTACATCATAAGCACATTTCTAGCCCTTTTTCCATGAATAATGGGGGCTGACATGACATCCTCCCAAATTATAGGTGTGAAAATAGGACGATCAACTTTGAGTGGCATAAATTTTGCATATAGACTCTGATTGATGCGCTTATTACACCATTTGAAATATCTCTATGTGTAGAACAATATGAAATGGTGCATTTTTAAATAATTAAATTCCCCCCCAAAAAAACTCTGTTTGATGCCTCGAAATGCTCTTGGAAGGTTTCAGACCCGTTTTTAAAAACTGTGTCCCTCCGATAAAAACGGTCCCATGAGCCGATTCCTTCGCCTTTTCCACTCCAAATGCATCGATGTGGATGAAAAAAAATATAAGATCCAATCCAAATCAATTTGATTCATCTATATAGGTAACGTTAAGAATATATACTATCTTCTATTAAAGGCATCTACTACTTTGTTTTGAATTCCTTACTCAATTAATAATTATGGCCATCTTCTCTACCTAGCATTCAAATTACTTTGTGTAAATATATGTTGAAGCCAATTATGGTCTATATTCAATTCAATATTTCTTTTATTAAGTAACATTTCTAAAACCTTAGTGCATTCCCTACTATGGTAATTTCCAAGTCATATGTTATGTAGTTCTTTTCATGAGGTCTAAATTTTCTTCAAGAATAACCTGTCACCCTACCTCATTGCACTAGGACTATGCCTAATCCTTCCTTGTAAGCACCCATACAAACTAGAAAATCCCAATCCATATTTAATACCTTCAACATGAGAGTCGTCAACTATATTATCTTGTTGAATCTACTTCACACTAGATTCATATATAATTATCATTTTTCTTTTGTAATTCTATGATAGAATTCAATCTTTTCATTTTTTTTTTACATGTATAGTATAATAATTAGTCAATACAATAAAACCATGTCAGTTTGTAAGTGTTTCTTATTCCATAATAGCTTAAATATCATTACTATATCCACAATAATTCTTTGCCATGGAGTGATGTGACCCAAATAATAAATCTTTGATTTGAAGAAAGAACACCTAGATAGTTTAGCATGTAGCTTATGTTGTCTAAGACATTGAAATACAAGCCTTTAATGCTCTTTGTAATCCTCTAATATACTTGAATATATCAAAATATCATCCAAAAAAAAATTGCATGAACTTATCAAGGTATTTTTAAAAACATCCCATTAATCAAACTTAAGAACACAACTGGCACATTTGTCAACCAATGACACCACTACAAACTCATAATTTAACCAAAATGAATCTTAGATGTTGGATTAAGGATGTCTTGTTCTCTGATTAATTCTCTATTTCTCTATTTCAAATATTTTTTTTTCCCATTTCATTGAATCAAATAGATCATCAGTCCTTGGCAACAAATATTCATTTCTTATGGTTGCTTTCTTCAACTATTGATAATCCATGTACATACTCCATCATTGGTATATTTATTCTTTACAAATATATTTAATACTCCCCATGGTTTTATACTAATATGAATAAATATGAAATCCAATAATTCTTGAAGTCTCATCTATAACTATCACAATTTAGGGGTTTTCATGTGAGAAGGAGAATCTAAAATTGGTTTGGTTACTATCTTGAGTCAATCGTGAACTCCAACTCCCGCATAGGTGGTAGTTTAGGTAACTCTTCTAGAAAAAAAGCTAAAATTTATAATGATATGTGACAGTGAACTATGCTCGCCATATCCTCCTTCTTGTTCATATATTTCACCCCACACATCCTGTAAACCTTCCTATGTCTTTCCTCTAGTTACACCATTGAAATAAATCTCACATGAACTCCTCTATTAGCCCCTACTAAAATTATTTTGTGTCCTAATTCATTTATAAAATTATCATTTTAATCTTATAATAAAACGCTACCTCGTGGGATTTTAACCGATCGATACCTATGATCATAAAACAAGATCCCAAGATGGTAGTGTGCAATGACACTTGGGTAACACATACCCCAATATCAACTTCATAGTTTTTTAACTAACTACCCTACCCCTTATTTAACACTAGAATCCATTTCTACCTTATTAAAATAACCTCGACCACTTAAATTAATCCCACATCTAAATAATGCATTATATGAAGTAAAAATTTCTATTTTTCATGGATATATCAATAATGAGATACATATACAACTAAGCTTATATACCATCCCAAGCACTGTTGACTAATTTTCAACCTAGCAGTTGTTCAGTATTGCATTAATCATGAAGGATTTACCCAAATAATTAATAGTGTTATGGTTCTACACTTAACTAACCCCTCTCATAACTTGGTAAATCCCTATATAAATGCATCTATGCACATGTCGAACACCCCCTCTTAGGATATTACCTCTAACTCCTAAACTATTGTAAATGTAGACCATCTACCCTATTAAATTTGTTAAAATATAAAGTCATCCTACTGTATCAGTGTCTTGTATGATGGCCTTTAACCTCCTAACTATTGTCTCTTAGTCTATATTGCATGACCCCTTGGTGCATCCTTTCACTGTATCGTTAATCTATTTATGCTAACTAACTAAGAACTTTGTCTCTATCATCTTAAATGAATAGTTCTAAATGGTCTCTGTAACAATCCTAGGTTGATTTTCCATGTAAATAAAATAAGACCAAGGTCATAGGACACATATTCCAAGCTGAAAGGAGGGAAAACATTATAGTGGGCATCACTTATGTTTTATTAATGGCTAAGGAAATTGGAAAAGGAAAAGATGGAATAAATGGAAATTTAATTAAGGAAATAAAGGAAAATAGGAGAAAAGGAAGGTGAAGAGACACAAATATGCATGCAAGGTAAATTAGAGAGATAATTAAAGAAAAATGAGACATTAATGATAAAAAGGCATCACAAAAACAATTCACGTATTTTTTGTAAATTTTGGCTTTGGATCAATTTCACGGAGAGATGACTCCAAAAGGAGAGAGCAAGAAATCAAGTAAGGAAATGAAAGCAAAGGGAAAGCAAAGGAAATAAAGGGAGTGCAAGGAAAAATTTTCATCAACATCTACAGCAGGAAGAGTTTGTAGGTAACATGTTGCAAGTGTAATTTCCTTGTTGGGATGTGAATGCATGGTACATGAATTTTATTATTTGGTTCATTGCTGTCATTGGCATGGGTTTTTCCTCGATTCACATTGGTTTCAACATTGCCTTGCCATTTCCTAGATAGTCATGGTGTGATTGGATTCATTCTTAGTTGAGCTTTGGATCGTTGTAATATTTTGGATTTGGTTGAGGAGGTATTAGGAAAATCCCAAGGGTTGGGGGTGGAGATGGTTTTCTCTGATAAGCCCTTGAAAGGTGGGTCGAGACAGGAAAATTCCTCTGGATATGGTGAAGGAATTCTGAGGCATCCAAGCTTCTTTTTTTTTGTGATCTCTGGACCAGTTCGCGTTAGATCACGATAGCTTGAGGGTGGAGGTGGCTTGACCTCTAGATTCCATGTTTGGTTGTTTTTTGGTTTATCCAATTAGATCCCATATTCATGCTTCAAATATGGCATGGAGGAGATTGGCTAAAAGAGAGATTTGGTTCAACCCAATTTATGGTCAGGTGGTATGTGGAACAGCCTGACTTGATTGGATTTTTCATATGGTAATATAAGTTAATTTCATACTATGATAAATGATTATAAGTACTAGTTATTATGTGGATCTTATGACTTATTTTCATGGTTTATATTATAATTATATGCTAGTTATATGCATGGTTATATTATGTGCTCTTACTATGAATATTTTTCATGTTTCAATAAGTTATTGTATAGTTGATGGATGAATGGGCTAACAAGTGTTGTTGCAACTATTTGAGAGGGAATTGGTCCTTCTTGATGATTCTCTAATCAAGTTCATATATTTATGATCATATATGCATTCATGACATGTAGCTTCTATGTTTATTATATGTTTGATGAAATGTATATCATGTATTAGGCATGTTTTAGGAAAGTTCTATTCCTAGTATTAATTGTTTAACTTTTCATCATATTAAACTTGATTCTGGAAAGTTTCATGTAGGCCATTCCTAAAAAATTTCCACTTATCTCACAATTGCATGCTCAAAACTAGAATATTTCTATCATAACCGCATGTATGAATGCTTATGGGTGCAGATACAACCTCATAACCACATGCACAATGTTTCATGGGTTCAATTGGGGTTTCAAGCCTAAGAAAAAGAAGTTCCAAATCAGGGATTGATCACTAGGGGTGGTTGTTAGACACTTTGGGGATATTCAGTCTTTAAGGAATGGTAGTATATTTCTGATTAGTAGGCCCCATTTCCACAACTAGAACTTAGAGGTCGAGTCATATCATGATGAAAATTAGCTCATGTTTACCCTGTAGATATTCTAAAAGTGGGTAAATGTGGGAGGAGTCATTACAGGGCAGTATCAGATCGAGGTTGTAGCACTGGACCTTGGGGTAGATGTGAATTTATGCATGCATTTCAGTTATCTATGTGTTTATTATGCATGGATTATTATGGTTATGGTTATGGTATTCATGTATCAGTTGGTATGCTTGTGATATTATATCATGTTAATAGGTATTGGCTTGTGCAGATGTAATAGCCTCCCCTGAGATACATTGAGGTATGAAAGTGATTATGTCTTCTATGTATTCATCTAACATGCCATATTTTCAGGAAATAGAAGGCTAATATGAAGAGTATATTGTTGTACTAAATGTCACATGATTACCCTTACAGGCCTGATGTGAATTCCATGGAATGAGAAAATTAAGTTGAGCAGCAAGGAGAAGAGTATTCTCCTGATATAGGAGATACATTGAGGAGTCTGATGGTAGAGATTAGAAGTTGCAAAGTAGATAATAAAATTTTTATTGAGGAACAGGAAATACTTGTACATGATCAATAAAAGCAATTTGAAGTCAATGCAATGATTCTACAGAGACTTTCAGAGCTACAGAAGAAGGGACAGATGGGGGTCAACCACAAAGATAGACATGAGGAGAAGATTAATGGGGAAGATGGTAGTAGGTGTTAGGGGAGACACATGTTGGACAGGGAGGATATAGAGAAGAGTGGAAGATTCTTGGATACAATGACAAGAGGAATGGTACGTATGGGTTTTATTCTAGTTCTTCTTCTAAGAGACATCATCACCATCACTACCAACACAGTAGGAGGAGTGAGTAATTTCCAGCAGAGTTCAAGAAATCCAAGCCTCCTACTTTTAATGGAGTGATGAATAAATAAGAAGATTCAGAAGCATGGCTACTTGGGATGAAGAAATTCTTCAAATTTCATGACTACTTAGAGAACATGAAAGCTAATATACCTTCAACCTCAAAGGAAAAGCATATATAGTGTGGGAATATATTAAGAACATCAAAGGAATTAGAGAAGAAAATCTTACGTGGGAGAGTTTGAAATATTCTTCAGAATAATGTACTTATTTGAGAGGTATTATGATGGAAAGGCTAAAGAATTATATTAGTTGAGGATGGGTTCTATGACAGATGATGAGTACATGAGTAATTTTTTGGAGCTATTGAAGTATGTGCCTTATCTAAAGGATTAAAAAGTGAAGATTCAAAGTTTCATCATTGGGTTGATAGTAGCATTCAAACACCAAATTGAGTTTGATTAGCCTCTGTCATTAGAGGAAGCTATCATGAAGATGAAGCATTGTTATGAGTAGTCAAAGTGAAAGCCTGAGTTCAAGTGTGACTGGAAAGGGAATGAGAATACTAAACGAAAATGTCCTAATAATCGAGGAATATATGAGGATGTAGTTGAGAAATAAAATGTGGTACCTTATAAGAATATTAATGCATTTGAGAAAGTACATGTGTCTCACCCTAGAGAGCAGTAGAATAAAGGTAACAGTAGGGAACCATTGTAGTGTTGGATTTATGGTAAATACCATCACAAGAAGGATTATCCATTGTACCAAGGTGGTAGGCCTAATGTATATAGTTCTCATGAGGCATAGACAACTAAGGATGTTGGTTAGATCATTCCTTGGATCTATGCAACACTTGATAATAGGAAGGCAGACCATTAGGAATCCATTATTGATATGGAAGGTAATATTTGTGATTGAGTTGTTTCCATTTTGATTGATCCTAGATATAATTATAAATATGTTAGTCCTGACCTAGTGGATCAATGTCCTTTGAGTAAAGAAGTACATGCATAATCTTGGTTGGTGCAGTTGGCTATAAGGACCAAGAGAAGAGTTCATTACTGGGTGAGATATTGTTCATTTTAGCTTAATGGCATGCCTACATCAATGCATCTAAATATGCTTCCTTTGGGTTCTTATAGCATGATTTTGGGTATAGATTGGATATTTAATCATAGGAATAAGTATGTTTTTATGATAAAGCCTGTTATAGGTCAATTTTTGCATCATCCCCAAAGACCTTGTCAAATTTGGCATCATCCCCCAAGACCAATGAATAGGGTCTATCATACCCTAAGAAAAGTATTTCCATTGATGGCTTCAATTGTGAGATTTCCATGGTCTGAAGTATATATTATATGACCCATTGACTCGTCAACACTCCTCTACATGGGCCTAATTGCATTGCAGTTCACTTACCTCCATGCAAAGGTGCACTGTAGTGCACTTCCTGGCACTTAAGGGTGCATTGGTCTCCTGGGAGAAAAACCATCATTTTTCTGAGAATATCCACATGTCTAGTGCCTTCTAGAAGAGCTCATAAGTGTCATACTTCAAATACAAGTGTTCATCCATCACCACTAAACTTTGAAGCATGTCTCACCTATTATTGAAATCCATTCAATTCCATTTATTGAGAAACTACCTTCAATTTCCCTATAAATTGAGCACTCATCTAAGTGTTAGGGAGGGAGAAATTTGTGTAATGTTATGTTGTTGGATTCTTAATTGATGAGAGCTGGAAGTACTGTTATGCTACTGAGATGATGCTTGGTGTGATGAGAAAGGAATGAAGTTGGAGCAGGTTTACAATGGATCTATCTATTGGTTGTAACGTTCTCCTCCTACTTTCTTAATAAGGATATCTATTCATTTTCTCATATGTATGCTTATATCTTGTGAATCACATTCTTAATTGTGTATGTATTCTCATATCTAATCAGTTTTATTTGGTTAAGATAAGTAGATACTTGTATATTTGTATGGTATTTAATTTTCTCTGTCTTTGATTGCAGGTATCGATCTAATGGCTTTAGTTGGATTGATAGTGACGCCAACAATGAAAGAAGCAGAAAGAGAGTGAAAGGATCACAAGTAGGTTTATTTCATTTCTTCCTATCTATTTTTCCTGGAGAAAAGAATAGTTGTCTTTCTTCAGTTGTTCTGAGTGAAGGAGCACCACACTCAGGGAATCTATTTTATCCGTAGATTAGAATTTCGTATAACAAATTGGCGACTGCATTGGGGAAAAATCCATCATTCCTAGAGTTTTTGTCTTTGTTTACCATCATCAGTAAACTTTACTTTGTTTTATCGGTCATTTAAATGAACACTCTACCTTAGAAGTGTGTTTAAGCAGCTCGTTTTCTAAACTTAGTTGCGCCCAACACACTGTTGGTAAGGGTAAAATGCATTGTCTCCCTTTCAGGGGTGCACTGAAATGAACTATCTACCTTTACAGGGTGCGTTGCCCCCTCAGCCAGCCAAATTCCATCAAAAAATTTCTTTGCATTCAATCTCAACCAATTGTCTGTTATATTCTCAGATGTCTGATTTCTCTTAGAGACCAGTAAAAATTACTTGTTCTTCCTCCTTTGAAAAGTTATTTGTTCAATGTTTCATTAGTTTTTTTCTTTATCAATGGAAAATTAAATTCGAATTAGTTAATTTTTTCATTAGATCAATTCTGTTTTCGAAAACGAAATTGTTGTTTCATTCCTCAATTCCTATAGGAAAATTGTAGTTTCATTCTTCATTTTCCTAAGATAAATTTTTGTTTCATTCCTCGTTTCTAAAAATAAAACATTTGTTTGATTAATTTGTGCATTTAGTTTATTTTTACTCATTCACACTAAGGGAAACTGAAAAGAAAAACATGCATGTGTATTTAGAGATTGTGTGTGTATCATAAAAATAGATTAGCAAAATCTGCATTTAGTTTGTGCTCTTTGTTGTTTGCTAAAAAATCTGATTGCTCTTTCCCCTTAGTAGCTAATATTTTCATTGAAAAACGGAATTGAAAAGTTTTCTTCCCATTTAGTTTGCATTTTAGGAATTTCCCACTACATCATGAGGTGAACCTCAAAGATAAAATTTTAAACAAGACCAACATAAAATTTACCTCAATCAACTTAAGAAATCATTGTAACATTAACGATAACACTTAGAAGGTCTAGGCTTGAGACGTGTTCCAGCGTTGTTAAACATAGCATTTTTCGCTAACTTGTCTGCGATACATTCCGAGTGTGAAATCCCACTCCATGTACGTAAGTATATCGGAGCTCGTCCACATACCTTCAAGTATATAGGACGGTGTTCTAGTACTAAAAGTATAAGGGGGTGCTCTCATTGTGCGGTTTCGCATTAGACAGCGCTAATACAGACTTGAGCCTCCACGTACTTTCAGGTATATTTGGGAGGACAACTTTAGGTTGCTTACCATCCATAGGTAACTGAGACGACCACCTTGTAACTTGTGACACACCAAACATAACATTCGGGGAAATTTCCTTCCCGTACTTTTTGGTTCACCAGGAGGTATTCTGTAGTTCAAAATTACTTGGTAAACATTTTTCCTAGTATCACCCTTTTATTTGTTTTTTTTTTTTGTAATAAAATCAATTAGTCATCGTGGAAGAAGAACATCCCTTTCCCCTTCATTTGCATAGAATAGCACTTAAACCACTTTTACCACTAGAAGCCATTTCTGGTCAGCAAAGTCAACCTCATTCTATCGAAACCAGTACCATCAGTACCTCTGGTGCATCATCTTCATCACATATACCAAAGTCATATCGAGTCATTTCTACACATCTTGGTTTATCCATAGTCATCGAAACAGAGTCCCCACAGCTATTTGCGAACATTGTACATCGAAAAAGTGATACCATACCTCCCAAACCCGACGTTTTTCAAATGGAAGTTGATCTAGATCCCATCATTCTTTTACCAGTGGTACTAATCAGTAATTTTTACTATCTGTGGATGACTAAATATCAATTCTAGATTTATAAAAACAAGATTCCTGAATATTGTGAGTTTTAGAAATCTCACTACCTTCATTATCCTTATACCAAAATTTTCACTATTCTACTATTTTTCCATTCCATGGTTAACCTACCACTCCTAAAAGACCCCTCATGGGCTTGTGCCACTCATATATTTCCTATTTTCCCACCTATAACCTCGGCACTCTGTTTTGCCTTTGCCTCACTCCACTTTCCATCTAGGATTACCAATCAGCCTATTCATTCCCATGTTCATCAGGTTCCTCAAGCCTTGATGGTCTCAAAACTACCTATGTAGGCTCTTTAGATCAATCAAGTACATCAATTTATATATATTCAAATACATCAATTGGTCAAAAACTCTGTTTTTACACTATTAAGATCCCAAGCATAATTTCAGTCAAAGACCAAGTTAAAAACCCTCCCACTAGGTCATTAGGGTTTCATAGGTTGTAGGGTCTTCATTGGTTTTTTAAGCTCTATTATTCCTATGCTAGGACTTGGTTCAAATGAAAAACAAGATCAGCACATGGTTGTCTGAGAAAGATCAGAAAATATCCTAAGAATACCACTCTACCAATTTCAAGTTCTACAAGAGATAAATGAGAATTTTGACATTTTTGCAGGAGTGTTTAAAATGACCATCAGCAAAAAATTGGTAAGGTAAGAGGCATGCTCCTCAATGAAGAAATTCACAGCAAAGATAGAGGAAGCAGTTTGTGTTCAAGAAGAATCAGGGTTTCTAAGCTTGATTGGGCCAGCAATTTTCCAAGCAAGGATCCAATGCAAAAAATCACATTAAGAAAGCATCCCAGAAACCTAGGGTTTTGATAAGGTGATAAGAGAAGGTAAAAGGTAAGTTTGGACTCCATAATGACATAAAAAATAAGATTTTAAAGGGCTACTGTGTATGTCATCCCAAAGTTTTCCAAAGTCAAATTCCTCACTGTTTCAAAGGAAAAATAAGTAAAGAATATCAGTGAGAGGATGATCAAATTCTCATTTCAGTTACTCACACTCAGTGGTCAAAGGGATAAAAACATAGTGTTGAGCTCCAAGATGGAAACCCAAGGTGATTATAAGGTTGCTGCTGTGTAATTGAATATATCAAACTTCAGGAATATCATAAAATGATAACTCAGTATGTTATGGCACCTGCAAATCAGAAGTGTCCAAAATAGAAGGTAGCAAGCATGATTTTGAATTCTATAGTGGTTTTCAAAGGTGAGTTTATCATGCCTAAGGATCAGTGAGAAAGTTGAAGACAAGGTTTTTAGTCACCTGCCAAGCACAAGGTAATTCGATCTCCAAGGTAAGAACAAAGGAAGTGTTGAAGTTACTGCTTTGTGTTTAAATTCTTAATGTTGTCAAGGGTAAAGTTATCATGCTTCAAAGCTCAAAGGGAAAAACCATGTTTTCAAGTCACCCACACTCAAAAATGTCAAAAGGGGTAAAAACATGATTACAACTTCACAATGCAAGTAAAAAGGAGTTTTGACAGTGCTACTATAAGAAAAAACCCCTCAAAGATGTTTTAAGAAGCTTACCATTACTAAATGAGCAAAAGAGATGTGTTAGGTTTCAAAGTTACAGAGAAGGAAGTTTTTAGGGTTCTTCTATGTCAAGATGAGTGAAACAAACCCTCAGGCTAAAAAGAAGACAATTTCATGTTTCCAGCAAACCACCACCAAAAAGGAAAAGAGCCACTTAAAATTTTTCAAGTCACCTGCAGCAAAAGACAAATAAATATCAGTGAAAAAGTGACACAATCTTGAAAACATTAGGAAAGTGGGTTTGCATAAGTTAGATGTAATTTCGTATGACTATAAAAGGTCATTTTTCGCTCAAAATTGAATTCATTTTTCATTTGCAAGGAATCAAAAACAATCAAGGAAGGAATTGTGAGTTTTTTTAGGCAAATTGGGCAAGTCTACCCGGCGCTGCACGTTCAGGACTGTATTACGTGCCTGGAACCGTGCGCTGCGCGCCCGGGCAAGTTCACCGTTCAAATATACATAGTGTTGTGCACCTGTGAGTATGTGTTGCACATTCACCCGGAAGACCAATAGGCCCAACCGAAAACTGGCAAGCGCTGTGCGCTTGGCACCCGAATCTATGTGCAGCCCGACCCGACCTCGTTCACTGCTACGTGTTTCACCAGGAAACTTGACAGGCCCACCACTTCATGTTCCACGCTACGCATTTAGTGCTACGCCCTCGGCCGACCTGACAACGCGTTCAGCCACCCGACAGCACATTCAGGTGCTACGCGTTTGGCCAGGAGGGCCTTTGCACCTGTTCAAACACTCAAATGCCCTCAAAATCGCTCCAGGTCATCATCAAGGTTCCTAAAAACATATTTGAGAGGTAAGTGGATGTCAGGCCTTTCTCCAAAGCATCAGTGGTGATTTTTGATTGAGGGAATGAAAACTTAAGGAGGAAAACCTAAGTTCATGATAAAACACTGATTAAGCCTTCCTTCATCTGCAAAAAAATAAATACCAGTTGAAACAGGGGTGAATTAGGGTGGTTGTATTGGTTTTAAATTGATCAATCCATCCAAGCTAAAAATGGCTCTGTCCATCACATTTCCCTTTTTCATTTTTCAGTTTTACATAAGTGCTAAGTGTGTCCAAGCATATTTTTTGTGTACAAGTCAGCAGAGGAGGTCATCAATTTTTTCCTAGCCTCTCATACAGTTTTCTATACCTACACACTTTCTCATCCTCCACTTGCAGAATTTCCCCTTACATCACCGCTTCATTACCATCTTCCCCACTCATTTCACAAGTAGAGCTAGGGTTTGTTTCAAAGCAACAGGTGTCAAAATGTCAAGAGAAGGTAAAAGTGACAGTGATGAGGGAAGCCCAATGCCAAGGAGACACCAACATAGAGGTGGAAGAATAAATAGGTTTGAGCCACTGAACACCATGGAGTTGATGGCCTCTCCTATGATAGTTTCATGTTTCCAGAATGTGGGGTCTTTTGAATTTTGTGAAAGAGCACAACATGTAGAAAGTCATCCTGAGTTGACCAAGATTTTTATCCTTAACCTTCATGACAATCAAATAAATTTATCAGGGGTAAAATTTGAGATATATTCAAATACTATTTCTACTGCCACTGGGATACCTAGTGTGGGAGAAAGGCAGTTCAAGTAGGCTAATTTGGACCTGATCCACTATGAACCTTTCCTAAAACCTAGATACAAAGATAACTACAAATCCATTTTTCCCTTTTCACATTTGCTGGAGAGATATGTGCCCTTGATGAGAATCATCATGAAATATTTTACATGTGAGGGAATATTTTATAGGCTTTATTCATACCACATAAGATTTCTCATGCACTTCACTAGGTTAAAGATGCTACATTTTCCCTATTATATCTATAGGGGTATTGATAATATGTCTTATATTGTGCAAAAGAGACACCCTTCACAACAAATGCAGAGCCTCTTTCACCATTCTCTCATCAAGATGGTTGTAATGCCTCAATTAGAGAAAAAGGGTATTCCATGGGAGGTTTTCATTGCCCATGAGGTCTTCACAAACCCACAACCCCATCCTCAGTAGAATGTGCCCTCATCATCTCATCCTCATATCCTAACTCCTCCATCATCTCCTGATGAGCATGTTTCACCATCCACCCATGTACCTTCACCTCAGGACAACCTTCTTTCCTCACCTTCTCCCAATGCATCAGGAAATGAACAATCAAGTGACCATGAAGGAAAAGGAAATCATAAATCAAACAATAATGAAGAAGAGGACAGTAAAGAGGAAGAAAATAAAGAGGCAAGCAGCAATAAGAAGGGAGTTAGTGACAATAATGTAGTCATAATGGCCACGAAGGTAGTGAAAACAATGAGCCTCACAGAGGTAATGATGATAGTGCAGAGAGTAGTGCCAAAGACAGTGAGGCTCCTAGCAGTAATGAAGAGCAAAATGAAGAAGCAGAAAATAATGGAGAGGCTGAATAAAATAGTGCAGAAACAAATGATGACACATCTAACAGTGAAAACAAAAATGAAGAAAGAGATCAAGAAGACATGGAGCTAGATGTCAATGAAGATGAGGTAAATGATGAAGAAAGCATCCAAGGTAATGATGATGATGAGGTTGTAAATAGCTCACAGAACCAAGAAGATAGTGAAGCTGATATCAGTGAAGGAGAAAGGGATGATGATACAAATGAAGATCACAGCAGTGATGTCAGCATGGAAGAAAAAGAAAGTGAGGCTGATGAAAGTAGTCAAGAACACAGTGCAGAAAATAACAGTGCAAATATCAATAAGGAAGAGAACAACATTCATGAGGTCAACCATGGGGAGGGCATTCAGATGAACAATATTGAGCCTTTCCCTCTCACATACTAAAGAGGAAAGAGGCATGTGTTTGTTGCCTCTAAAAGGAAAGGGACCATGCTATCCACCTCAGCTGTGCAACTTAACAAAGGAAAGGAGAAGGTCACTGTTGGAGATAAGAAAGGTAAGCATGGAACTAAACAAAAATTTGAATTTATTGACCTTGACAGTGAAAATGAAGATGAGGAGAGGATTTCAAGAATACTACTTAAATATAAGGATGCTCAAATCAAAGACCTAAAATGAAAGCTTGGCATGGCAAAGTATATCATTTACTATTACAAGGATATAAATAAGAGACTGAAGAAGACAAAAAGGGACCTTGGCCTACAGAAAAATATGGCCAAGCATTATGCATTTAGAAATCAAATTACAAGGGCCAAGCTCAAAGAGCCTTTGCCAAAGTTCAAGCCCTCGAGGAGGAAAAAGGTCAAGAAAAGCTTAACCTTCTTGCTTATTCTTCCATGCAAGCATCCCAGACATAAAAAGGGAGATAATTGCAAATTTTGGGAACTTTTTGGACATTTTTGGTTTTTGCTGATTTGGAGGGCCAAGGGCACAGTGCCCTTGGTGTTGCGCTTTTTCTCAGTGCATCCTCAGGAGGTAAATTTTACATTTTTGAAGTCCTCAGCTCAAGTACAACATTCTCAACAAATTTCAGGTCATTTGGAGTTGATTTGGTCCACCAAAAGAGTCAAAAACACTTGAAATTTCACCTTTCTACCTAGTTTTCAGGGCTGGCGCTGCGCCTATACCAGCCTTGGGATTTTTTCTTTTTGTACAGGTTAAAGGGGTCCAATCAGAAAAAAAGGGTATTTTTGGAAAGAAGACTCAACAGGCTTTCCAACGAGCTATCACGGAGCCCATTCTAACATCAAGAAGGCCTTCCAAACTTGGTTGTAAGGTCTATTTTCCAGTGCAGGTGTTGCACCTTTGGCCAGGAAATTGCACCCTTAAATCCCAGCACTACGCCCTGGCAAACAAAAATCAACAAAGTATGCTAGGAAACATTTTGGAAGTTTTTGGGAGCCTAAATGTCAAATTTTTTTTCCAAAAATGGTCGAGAAGAAATTTTTAATTAGATATTTTGTGCCTTGGGCCTTGCATGGTCTCAAAAGACAAAAGTGACATTTATGATTAATTAATAGGCTTCTAAAGACCTAATTAGGGTTTATTTCTCCTTACTTGTTAAATACAGCATTGAGGTTTCATTATACATGTTGGTTAGACAATTATTGAGAGTAATACATAGATTTGGAGATTGAAGACAAATTGGCTCTAATTTTTGTGAATGGTTTGGATTGTTTGACAATGGAGAAGGCTTGTTTGTAGGATCCTTGAGAATTTCTAAATGGTGATGTCCTCCTATTTATTTCATGTTTTCTTGTATTATCATTTTTTTCATATTTCTATTGCAGTAGGACGGAAGTTTTAGGCTAAGAAATGTTGTTTAGAGGCACCTTAGTTCTATTTTTCCTTCACTGCTTCTATGTTTTCTTCTGCTAGGTCAGTTTAGAGAATTATTAGTTGCTCTCTAGACCCACTTATGCTTTTTATATTATAAATGATTCAATTAAGCAAATGTAAAAGTGATTTATGGTTAGCCCTGATCTTTTCCATTACTTAAACATTTTTTTTAAGGTCTTTACTTTGAAGTGTTGCTGATTGAGTTTAGCTAATGAGGTTTAGGATTTGCCATGCCCTATAGCTCATCTTGAAAAGTTGATTTGGAGGTCTTCATAGCTTGGTTGATGAAGTTATGAGTTCCCTCTTCTTTAAATCTCTACTATATGTTTATCTTAGATGTTTTCTTATCTTGAAAGTGAAATCACTAGAAGATTTACAAGTTGTTTGCCTTCTATAGTTCACTGGATCGTTGTCTTAATGCTTACATGCTATGGTTTTATCAAAAGAGTTATTGGTATGCCCTGTCTTTGATTATTTCTTGAAGCTTAGTAAAAATAAAGGCCATTATTGTTGATTTATTTGTTGAAGGATTCTTAACTACCCTTCTGCACCTACTATGTTCACAATTTGTTGTTCACCTTCATTCACATAAGCCTTTAGATCTATTTGACTTTGTTAGATTTTCCTTGTGATACACCCTTTTCCTACTATTAAAATTTTCAAGACCTTTGTAGACTCCATAGCCCAATGGTCTGAAACTCTCTTACTCTACCTATTCTTCTTGATAAACCACCTACCCAACCAAACAAACAAACAAACCCTAAACCTAACAACTAGCCTAAAATCAAACCCTAAAAGCAAACGAGTTCACATCCTTTGCAAAAAATAGAGAGAGCCCTCTTTGAGTCCAGGAAAGCTAGGTCCTAGGACTCCAAAGACTGGTTTGATGTTACCCTTTTTCATTTGGTCATTACTAATATGAAAAATTACGAGGACCTAACAACCAGAACATCTAGATCCTGAAGTCAAACAACTGGAAGTTGTTCCTATGTCGGTCTCTCCTCAGTCGATCGTAGCGATTGATTCTTCCCTTTCGATCATTAAACCACCTGAAATATATCTCGGGCCTGAAAATGAAATTCTTCCACCTGGTTTCATTTCGATTGAGGAAGAACCTCAACAAGAAACATGCCCTTCAACTCAAATTTAGTTTGGATTGGGGCTCTACCTTTATGAGTCTATTCCTCGATTGACTTACACTTCTTCTTTTGATCTTTTTTCAATTCAAGTTCCTATATATCCTATAGGGTATACACTGGGTTGTTTGACCATGGTTGAGTAAACATCTCCGGTTGTACCATATGTTACATTTGCGACAACATGTATTGTTGCTACTTCGTTGATGTTTACCACATCACCATAGTCACATCCTTATGGTGGTCCTTCCGTCCCATCGGGTTACTGTTATTCAAAATTATGGATTACGGATAAAACAAATTCCCTAAATGTGGTGCTATGCATTTAGAACAACAAATCAAAGACTTTGCAGATACTTTTCCAAAGAGTAAATAGACACACAGAAAAATGAAGAAACCTACTTGGAGTCCAAGCACTTCCTATTCTCCTTCGGTTGCTCTTGTTGTAGCTTCCAATCCAACTTTGATCACCAGACTAGTTCTTGCAAGTATAAACAATAAACAACAAAGAGATTGAAATATACATATGGCTATTTAATTTAATCATTTAAATCAATGAAACATGAAACATATACATCAGCTAAGAATCCATGATATGAAAGATAGAAGCTTATATAGATACATATGTGGGAAAGTAAGAAACAATCTTTATTAATGGATAGAAGAGGGAGGTTACAACCAGCGATTGATTTGATTTCACCAACTCCAGCATCATCCTAGCCTCATCACAATGAACATCCCTCCAATATCATATCACTCAAATCAAACACTCAATTGAGAATCCAACAACATTTCTCTACCAAATTTCTTCCTTCTCAAGCACTAGGATCTATGCTCAATTTATAAATGAGTTGAAGGTAGTTTCACAATTAATGAATTTCTAATAATAGGCAAGACATGTTCCCAAGCTCAAAGGTGTTGAGTGTACACATGGATTTGAAGATTGACACATATGCACTCTTCTAGAAGGCACTAGCCATGTGGAGATTCTGGAACAATGAGAATTTCGCTCCCAATTGACTAATGCACCCTTGAGTGTCGGGAAGTGCATTGCAGAGAACCCTTGAATGGAGGTAACTTCATATGCAAATCAGTTAGTCCCTTAAGAGACTATTTTGGTGAGCTCATAGGTGATATAACATGTACTTCAAATCTTGGAAACCTTGCAATGGAAGTCATGGATGATTTTTTCTTGTTCTTTGCCTTAGGGCATGTAGCAACTCAAATGATAGGGGATGATAGAACCTATTCATTGGTTCTGGGGATGATTTCCAGTTTAACCAGGTCATTGGGAATGGTGCCCAAATTGACCTATAACAAATTTCCCCCTAAAGCATGAAGTCAGAATAATAATAATTTTTTTTTTTGAATGAGATGCTTTACACTATGATGGGTTGGATTTGAAGAAAAGTGGCGACCTGCATCAATCTTACAATACATTACATCATGATATATCCTCTTGATCATGAATTTCTAAGGGAAGGCATTACCATGCTCAGCACATAAACTATCTAATAACATGTACATAGTGTAGAAAGTTGTCTACATTGGAATATTGCCCAATACAGACATGCCTACAGATATAGGCCCATGTTTGGATGACGATCTGTATGTAAGGTCACTGTATAGATGATGTGTACAAAAATCCTGAAATCGCAGCCCGGATGGTTGAAACTAGATCTGGGGTCTTCTTGTCTCGTTCACTCAATTGTTCAGGTACAAGTCTAGCCATGTGAATATATGATTTGTAGTCGAACATGGTAAGACATCGTTTGATTACCAACCAATGATGTGAGTTTTTAACAAATGTGAGAGAACCTCCATTAATGTCAATGGCCCTAAAGGTACTGCAGTACATTTTGTAAGGCGTGAATAGTTGATTTGACGTCGAACTCTAAACAAAATATTTCGATCAAAAGTCTAGAAGCAAGGATCTTGTCGATGTTGTAACACGCCTCATGGTACTGGAAGATGATGTTTCTAAGTGAACTTCTTGGATGATGATTTGAAATCGACAAGAAGCCACTTTATTACAAAACGGGAGTTACTGATTTCGGAGACAAAGTATGACTTGATATAGCAACGTTCAAGGATCATTGTCATAAGAATGAAGGTTTATGAGTATTGCAGAAGGATGATTATTCACTAGATGACTTCTCTTGAACATATCAATGACACTAAGATGAGTTGGCAGAATTGACCCAAAACGGAAGTGAAGGTATGATTAACCATAGGTATGAATGAACCGTGAAGAATATTACCCAACCCAAAAAGTCACAATGATGGAGTGAAGTGTCATGTTCAAGAGTGACCTACTATCGTTAAATTTTTATTCACTTTCCCAAATTTTCCCCAGTCATTTGTCGACCAGTACCTCTTTATTTTTTAACAAGCTTGGGGAGGATAACATATGCTTGATCTATAATTCAACCCTTTGGGAAAATAATGTATCACTATTTAATAATTTAATGAGTATAGTGAATGAATGAAACTCGATTCTTGCCATGATCAACAAGCCCATCGTTACTTTATTTTTTAATGAGCCTAACGATAGTGAAAACCCAGCCCTTTTTCATATTTAGATAGTTTGAAAAAGATAACGAAAGAAAACTCCATAAGTAATTTTTCATAAAGTTGTTGCTCAAATTAGAAAAAGTGTAAAATAATATCTGAGAGAACCTCTTAGCCATGTTCGACTAAGGCATTCCCTTTTCGTAAATAATCTATCTCAGTCCGAAAAAGGGTTAAACTTATACTGAGTAGATATCAATTCATTTACTTTTATGAGCTCGAAAATCTTTTCACATTATCAGAGTCTGAAAAGAGCTAAAAGAAGACTTCAAGGGTTCCTTTTTCACTGTTATTGAAGCGCGAAAAAGAGATAAAAGTGTGCTTCAAGTCCTTTTTCATTTTTAACAAAGCTCGAAAAATAAGGATAAAAGTATGTTTTGTGGTCAAATCATTCTTGAAATAAATCTGCACAACTAATCCGCTCATCAGTTGTAAAACCTGTTTAGAACAACATCAAATGGATTAAAAATACTTGTTTCATGATAAAATAGAATAAAACCATAGTCACATCAATAAATATGATTTGCAAATAATCAAATGAATAATAAAAAGAGTTTTAATATTCATTTTTACCATTTCAAAGTTACCATTTTCATTTTGGAGCTCTGAACTTCTTTTTTCTCCCGAACTTCAGCCATTGATTGCGATCTATTTTGTGGACAATTTTCATCGCCGTTGGATACAGGTTGGTGCCCTAAACCCTCTCTTTCTTTCAGTAGTAAATTCATTTCCTTTCATTGCAATTTTTTAGGGATTTGGGCCCCTTAGGTTAAATTCTTTTTCCAAAGAGGTCAACGCACCCTTGAGCATCGAAATTTTGTTTTGGAGCACCTAAATTGAAGCCTAGGTGCATATGAAACACATTGTCCCTTTTTCAAGACTGCGTTGGGCGCAATTCACATTTTTGTTTCTTGCATTGTACCCAAAATTTGTCTAATTTTTTGCATTAAAAGGAGTCTAATGAGTCTTATGGTTATGTTTCAGGATTTCATCGGACTAGAATGATGATTACCTAGAGAGAAAGAGAACATGAAGAATTAAATATGATTTCCCTAAATGATCCGGGTACAGTAAGAGCCCTAAGGTATTATGGGTTATTAAAGTACTTCTGCTTGTCAGGTATGAGGAAATAAATAGAACTCTTAGATTTCCTAGCACGAGCATGGGATCCAACTATTGAGGCATTTCACATTAGGAACAAAGTGGTTCCTATTACAGTGGAGGATGTATATTTTCTTACAGGCTTGTCGAGGAGAGGCTTGCATATTTCTCTCTCATGGTCTACTCTGGGAGGAGAGACAGTGAGAGACTATGTTTTGCAATATTTATATCTATGGGAAGAGCCAAATAAGGATGGGAAAATAAACATCCGTGATGTTTGATATTTTCCTTTGAGAACCATTCTTTTCATGATCACAAAACTTGCTGGCACCGTTACACTACATGTAGCGAATAGATCATATATGCCGTATGCTCTAGAGTGCATGGAGCCAAAAGTCTTCAACTGATTTGAAGATGTACTTTCTCAGATAAAATAACAACTGAAAAAGGAAAAGGGATGAAGGAAGAAAAATTTTAGTTATGGTTCGATCCTCATTTCATTTTCCTTAGAGCGGATTCCACTGATGTAGCCTCAACATGTGACACTGGGTGTGTCTAACCCTAGAGATATGAGTATACAGATATGGGTAGAACTAATGGCTAGGCATGTAGGCTAATCGTCCATTGTGTTCTCAACTACATTCGTTGCCTATTTCAGGTGATAGGTTATCACCATCGATGAGTATGCATATGCAGGTGTCGATTTCCGAGGAGATCCAGACTTAGCTTTACCAGAAGGCCCTCATTGAGGTGCTATAGGTAAGAATGTTTTGACCATGTTTTTGATTTTCCTAAGGTTTATACATTTTTTTTGTATTTTGATGTTTTACCAAGACTAAACTAAAGTTTTAATGTAATGAATATGTTGGTCGAGTTCAACCAGTGGAGGAACCAAAGCATGGAGCGGATGAGCCAGAAGAGAGGGTTGTCGGGAGAGCAGTCATTCAGGATTTAGATATGTTAGAGAATCTATCTGAGCTTCGATATCACATAGAGGGGTTGACATTCAGGATTCCATATTGTCGGATCGAAGAGTTACCCATGCTATTGCAGCGCCAAACTATAGGCCTTCATAACCACTGGATGCAGTTACTGCGCAGGATAGCTATATCTATAACATGTTACCATGAGCATCACTAGTTTACTTTTGACATGTTGCATACATTTTTAGGTCAGATGAACAATGTGTCTTGGGCACAATTTTTTGTAAAAACCTATAACTACCTATCTATTTCATTTCAATGTTTTCTTATGTTTATTGTGTAATCCTATTCAATTATGTGAATGTATCTTTACATGTGTTTCAAATGTCTGTTTAAAACATGATTAGCTAAATAATCAGTCAATGTGTTCAAGTTTTTGGAAATGTGTTGATATTGAATAAAATCAAAGTGTCTTTCCAAAAGTCGAACTCTTAGGAACAAACGATGCAGTGTTGGATTTCTAACATTATAAACCCTAGTAAGTTGTAATACCAAAAGTTGTGAGTCTAAACTTATAATGATGCAGTTAATACCAAATGAAATGGCATGTAATATTCCAAATTAGATTTGAGCCAGTTGGAATATTATATGTTACTTCTATTTTCAGTCTAGAAGAATAAATGGGCTAAAGAGTCCCTTAAATCTCTTTAGTAGGAATAAAACACTTCCAGTGTGAATTTGGATCAGTTTAGAGAGACAAAATAAAGAAAAATTAGGTGTAAAAGGGATAAATGCATGTGGACTAGACCAAGGTTGACCAAATCAACAGCGCTGCCAAAGAAGAGAGTGGAGCTAGTGGGGACAATGCAGTTTTCGAGGAGGAGTCTTTGCATGGAAGTAACCTAATAAATGAGTGGGGCCAAGGGTGAGGAAGATCACCAATAATATAAGGGAAGGGATAGTAGCCATGAGAGGCATTCAGAATATTTTTTATGTTTGAGTCTTATGACTTATTTCATGCTTCAGTTGTTTAGCTGGGTTTGCTGTACTGTTTACTACAAAGGTATTCTCATGCGGGAATTCCACACTCTTCCTTTGAGGACTTGGAGAAGAAATCTGAGAGGAATATTCTGAGCTTCATTTACACCATCCTACATTGGGCCAAGTAGTCACCTACATCCACAGTGCAGTATCCTTGAGGAACTGCATTATTTTTCATGGTGTTGTAGTGGAAGGGTCAAAACCCCTATTTATGAGCTAGTTTCCTAGTGGAAGGATCAACCTTTCACCTGGAAAGCTATTAACGAGAAGTTACAGCCATTTATTTGTCTTTTCAGCCATATTTATGTATATCTATAGTAAGACAACATGATTCAGCCACAGATCTGTAGTTTATACTTTTGTATCTGACGCCTTTCAAGAAACCCTTGCTAAGTTATCTTTGGATTGTGTAAAAGAGACTAGATCTCCATTTTTCATCTCTTTTGAGTAATATATCAGAATATCCATTTATTTCTCTATTTCTGTTGTAGATACCCTCATTAAAATGCTTTGTCACATGCTTCATAATTTCTGTGTTGCAGTAGTCATGGGGTTGTAGTGTTTTTGGGCTGATCTGGGCTTGGGAGGCCTGTTTAACTAATTTATAATGATTTTTTTATGATATCCTTGTATATTTGGTTGCTATAATACATAAAATAATTGATCCATGGGATTTTTTTGACTATTATAGTGTAATTTTATGAAAAATGTGTTTTTGGTGCCTATATTGTTGATTTTCCTAAATAGGAATATTACAGTGGTATCAGAGCTCTAATCTTGGCTTAGCTTGTTGGGAAAATACATCTATATCCATGGAGGAGAGAGATATTCCAAAACTTCTTCTTCAGACTGTGCAGGACAATGCCAAAGATATCAAAGAGATGTGATTTGAAAGACAAAAGGAATCCCCTAGAGGGTTTCACCATGGAGAAAGCTTTGGCACCTCACATTTGTTGTGGGAGAAAACAGTAGCACAACCTTCTTCACAATGCTCCACAATGCCCACATTCCTATCTTTGGAAGGTGAGGAAGGAAAGGCCTTGAGGGAAGAAACCCTTGGTGATTATTTTGTCGAATATGAATCTCAATCCCGAAGACTCAAGGAAAATTTGAACTTTCAGGAGTTCTATCGGATCAAGGATGGTAAGAGATCTTTCAATCACCATAAAAGGAAAGGGTTTATGCAGAACTCAGATCTACAGTGCGGTTTGGGCATATTCTTTTTTCCCTCTTATGATGGATCACCCAAGTGCATAGCCAAGGCTTGGGTAGAGAAGTTGGATACTTATTTTCAACTCAACAGATTTTCTGAAATAGAGGCTATCAAAATAGCAGCGCTGCACCTAGAAGGTGAGGCACATGAATGGTGGTTTCATGGGTTATCTACACTTGGGTATGCCAGTATCACTTCATATTCAGACTTCACCAGGAGGTTGGTGGAGAGATTTGATGCCAGGGATCCGGAGGCACGCTTTGTTGGGCTAGCCAACCTCAAGCAATTGGGAGATTTAGAAACCTATATATTTGAGTTTCTAAAGCTTTCAGTCATGGTATTTGACCTCACTATGAACCAGAGAGTGTGCATGTTTATTGATGGGATGGTTGAACCATTGCATGGGTTGGTGAAATCCACTAGACCAACTACACTCCAAGAAGCTATGGAGAAGGCTAGGGATTTGTAGCATGCTTTACCCAAGGCCAAAGCCCCCCGTCTAGAAAACGATATCCTCTTGCCCAAAGGAGAATCAAGAGAATACATCTCTTGATAATGATCAGAGAGATCTAAGGAAGAAAAAACTTTGTTTCACTGTCGAGAGCCATGGGTACCAAACCATCAATGTGTTGCAGGGAAAGCACATTTCATTGAGATATTTTCTGATGAGGATAAGGAGACCAGCACTGTAGCAACAGAAGGAGGTGCACCACCCATAGAAGATGTAGTGAAGACATTTTCTCCAATGGGAGGGAATCTTACAGCTTTGAGAGGAGTTCCCAAGTATATAACTTTGAGAGTTAGAGGTACTATTATGGGCCAAAGAGTATCAGTTTTGGTAGACAGTGGAGCTACCCATAAACTTATTGATACATAGTTTGTGAAAAGGAGGGGCATTCACATAGAATACTTTGAGGGTTTCTCAGTTTTGGTTCTGGGAGCTAGAACCATGCAGTGTGCCAAATATGTTCCAACATTAACCATCACTATTGGAACCTACACATTGACAGACCAATTCTTTGTGGTTGATATTCCAGACACCAATGTGATATTGGGTGTCCAGTTGTTAATCACCTTAGGGAAGGTTACCACTGATTGGGAAACCTTAGATATGGAATGGACAGAAAAGGGGAGTGGTAAACATCATAAAATCAAAGGCATACACACCTATCCACCCCAGATTGTCTCAGCCCACAGGATGGAAGTAGATTTTCACAGAGGTGACATAGAATGGGAAGTAGAACTACGTTTTTCAGAAGCCAGAAGCAACGATTCATCAGTACATCCAGATGTACAATCTATTTTGGATCGATATTCTACAGTATTTGGAGATATTCCACCTGGGAGACCTCTTGACCAAGGTTTTGAGCACACTATTGAGTTGGAACAAGGGATCCAAGCAGTGATCACCACACCCTATAGGCATCCAAAAACCTATAGAGATGATATTGAAAATGCCATTCAAGGGCTTTTGGCCTTACAACATATTCGACCTAGCACTAGTCCTTTTGCCTCTTCAGTGGTCTTGGTGAAGAAGAAAGATGGCACATTGAGAATGTGCATTGATTATATAGCTCTGAACAAGAAGACCATGAAGAAAAAATACCCAATTCCTGGGATCGATGAATTGATGGATGAACTAAGAGGGTCCAAGTATTTTTCCAAGATTTATTTGAGATCTGGGTATCATCAAATCAAAGTGAGGGATTAATACATCCCTAAGACAACATTCCGATCTCACTATGGAAATTTTGAGTTTTTTGTAATGCCTTTTGTGCTAACCAATGCTCCGACAACATTCCAATCTTTAATGAACCACATCTTCCATGGTTACTTAAGGAAGTTTGTATTGGTATTTTTTTATGACATTCTTATTTATAGCTGCACATGGGAGGAGCATTTGTAGCATATTGAGGCAGTATTGTGCATTCTTAAGGAGAAACAATTCTATGCTAAGCTCTCTAAGTGTTAGTTTGGGCTCATAGAGATTCTTTACTTGGGCCACATCATTGGAGTAGATGGGGTAAGAGTCCATGAAGAGAAGATCTGTGCTATTAAATATTGGCCTGAACCAAATAATTTCATAGAATTTCGGGGGTTTGTAGGCATATGTACCTATTATCGGAAGTTTGTAAAAGGGTTCTCTCAACTAGCAGCACCACTTACAGATCTCACCAAGAAGAGAGCTTTCAGTTGGACAACCACGGCGTAGAGAGCTCTTGATAAGCTTAAGGAGGTAATGAGTAGCTGCCCAGTACTGGTCCTACCTGATTTTACCCAACCCTTTGTGTTGGAATGTGACGCTTCAAGAGAAGGAATTGCAGCAGTATTGATGCAAGGGGGACACCCCATAGCTTTTGAAAGCCAGAAGTTGCTGCCACATTAGAGACTATACCCCATATATGATAAGGAGATGTTGGCTATTATGCATGCTTTAGCCAAATTCCGGCAACATTTGGTGGGGAATAGATTTCAAGTGAAGACTAATCATAATAGTCTTAGATTATTTCTTGAGCAGAAGAAGCTTTAGGAGAGGCAGCAGAAATGGGTGAGTAAGATCCAAGAATATGACTTTGACATAGAATATGTCAAAGGGAAGAGTAATGTAGTGGCAAATTCTCTATCTAGGAGGCCAGCAACGCTATCCTTGATGAGCATGGATGCAGATTGTAAGGCTTAGTTGTTAGTAGAATACTCCAAAGACCACTTTGCATGTGAGATCCTAGATGGATTGGTGACTGATGAGAGGTATAAAGTGATGGATGAGGTCATATATTACCAATATCAGGTCTTCTTGGCTAGAGATTCTAAGCTCAAGAAGAAGATTTTGCAGGCATCACATGACTCTCCACTTGCAGGGCATCAAGGATTCACCAAGACATATCGAGCTATTCGGGAGAGATTCTCATGGAAGGGTCTCAAGGAGGATGTACTCAAACACATCAAGAAGTGCATAGTTTTCTAGTAGAAAAAAGGAGAACACAACCATCCTGTAATTTTATTGTAGCCACTTCCTATTCCGGATGGGAAATGGGAGAGTATTTCCATGGATTTCATGACCGGTCTACCTACAGTTCAGGGTAAGGACTGTATCTTTGTATTTGCTGATAGACTAACAAAGTATTCACATTTCCTTGCTAATTCTGCATGATATACTGCTTCACAGGTAGCTAATATTTTCTTCAAGGATGTGTTTAGACTGCATGGTCTTCCAAAGACCATAGTCAGTGATCGGGATAGTCACTTCATGGGTGGCTTTAGGCAAGAGATTTTTCGGTTAGTGGGTACTAAATTGACACCAAGTACCAGCTATCACCCACAAACTGATGGATAAACTGAAATAGTGAACAAGTGGTTGCAAGGCTACTTGCGGAACTATTTTTCAGGGCAGCAGAGAGCATGGTTGTGTTGGCTCCATTTGGGGGAGTATTGCTACAACACAACTTTTCATATGTCCATTGGCATGACCCCATTTCGAGCCCTTTATGGGTATGATGCACTTTCATTTTCTGATGTGATTTTTGGGGCAAGGAAAGCTCCTAGAGAAAATGAATGGATTTAAGAGATTCAAGATATACTCCGGGCCCTCAAAGACAACATTTCTACAGCACAAAACCAACAGAAAATGTATGCAGACTGTGGTCGGATAGAGAGGCAGTTTGAGGTAGATGATTTGGTCTATCTTAGTCTTCAACCATATAGACAATCTACACTCAAGGAGAAAGGAGCTGAGAAGCTCTAACCTCAGTTCTATGGACCATACAGGGTGATCCGTCGTGTTGGAGAAGTAGCATATGAGCTAGAGCTTCCTGTTGGGAGCAAGATCCATAACATCTTTCATGTCTCATGCATCAGGAAGGCCATTGGAAAAAATGTGTTTGCCACTATTGATCTCCCACCTATTGATGATGAGGGCCATATAGTTTTACAACCAGAGGTTATCTTGGATACTGAGGAGAGGCAGCTAAGGAGTAGGGTGATCAATGAATATTTGATTCGATGGAGGAATCTTCCTGATGAGGATGCCACTTGGGAAGGATAAAATATTTTGCAGCATCCTTCTTTACTGTTTCTTAAGGAAAAGAAACTTTTAAGAGGGGAGGACTGTGATATTCCCAATTATATTTGAGCTAGTTGGAATATTATATGTTACTTCTATTTTCAGTCTAGAAGAATAAATGGGGTAAAGAGACCCTTAAATCTCTTTCGTAGTAATAAAACACTTCCAGTGTGAATGTGGATCATTTTAGAGAAACAAAATAAAGCCACCTTGGGTGTGAAAGGGAGAAATGCATGTGGACTAGATCAAGGTTGACCAAATCAACAAAGCTGCCAAAGAAGAGAGTGGAGCTAGTGGGGACAGCGTAGTTTTGGAGGAGGAGTCTTTGCATGGAAGTAACCTCATAAATGAGTGGGTCCAAGGGTGAGAAAGCTCACCAAGAATATAGGGGAAGGGATGGCAGCCATGAGAGGCATTCAGAATATATTTTATGCTTGATTCTTATGACTTATTTCATGCTTCGGCTATTTAGCTGGGTTTGATGTACTGTTTAGTACAAGGGTATTCTCATGCAGGAATTCCACACTCTTTCTTGGAGGACTTGGTGAAGAAATCTGAGAGGAGTATTCTGAGCTCATTTCCACCATCTGGCATTGGGCCAAGAAGTCACCTATAGCCACAGTGTAGTCTCCTTGAGGAACTACGTTATTTTTCATGGTGTTGCAGTGGAAGGGTCAAAACCCCTGTTTATGAGCTAGTTTCCTAGTGGAAGGATTAGCCTTTCACCCGGAAAGCTAGTAAGGAGAATTTACAACCATTTATTTGTCTTTTCAGCCATATTTATGTAGATTTGTAGTAAGATAGCATGATTCAGCCACAAATCTGTATTTTATACTTTTATATCTCATGCCTTTCAAGAAACCTTGTCGGGTTATCTTTGGATTTTGTAAAAGAGACTAGATCTCCATTTTTCAACTCTTTTGAGTAATATATCAGTAGATCCATTTATTTCTCTATTTCTGTAGCAAAAAACCTCATTAAACTATGCTGTCACATGCTTCATAATTTCTGTGTTGCAGTGGTCATGGGGTTGTAGTGTTTTTGGGCTGATCTGGGCTTGGGAGGCCTATTTAACTAAGTTTTAATGATTTTTTTCTGGTCTCCTTGTATATTTGGTTGCTATAATACATAAATTAATGGATCCATGGGTTTTTCTTGACTGTTATAGTGTAATTTTCTAAAAAAATGTGTTTTTGGTGCCTATATTGCTGATTTTCCTAAATAGGAATATTACATGGCATTTGAGAGGAGTTCGATCAACGTGATATACTCAGCGATATTGTTTGTCGATCTACCAATACAAATTCCTTGAAAACTCACTAACTCACTGTTCAAGGTGAAAATGGCCCACGCTGCAGAGGATAGATTCTGCGTACTACCAATAGCACCATCATCATATCCAACAAATGGTTCCAAAGATTCATACATCTGTGATGAAATGTAAAGTGGATTACTAACTTAAAGAAAAATATAAAAAACAAACTAAGACAGTGAATGCAAATCAATGGCATATATATACAATATAATACAAAAAATTACTATGCTCATGATTAAGCATAGTAATGTTTCAGATACACCCCATTTCAGGGCTGCGCCAACGAAATTCCATCTTAATCCACCAACTCGTAGGCACACTTAGTTTTGAAAATATAAGGGTCGTGCCATAATGGATCAAATTTCCCTGTACCTATTACATTAGCTTCTTGATCATAAAGAAGGACCAAGTTGCCCTCTGAGAAAATGTGAGGCTAGAAATTTTTTTCATATTGTGCCTTTATTCGTCTCTTATGCACTTTGTTGGCCAATTGGGATTCATGACATGTTTCATCAAGATGGATGAGGTTAAAAATGCGCTTATTCTTCTGAGGTGTTAGGTAACAGGTTGATTGCGAGTTTCCACAATAGTATTTCACATTGGATTGGTAAGATAGCTTCTAGACCATACACCAACTGAAAGGGAGTAAATCTGGTTGTGTTTCTCACCGAGGTTTGGTACGCCCACAAGGCTGAGTATAGGATCAAATGCCAGTTTCTTTTGAAAACTCCTATCATTCGTTGAAGCATATGATTAAGAATCTTGTTGATAACTTCAACTTGTCCATTTGATTGTGGATAATAAGGAGTAGAATTATCATGTGGAAATCCTAACTTATCAGTAAATTCAGTCATCATGTGGTTGTGAAAATTCTTCCCATGATCTGTAACTATAGCCTGTGGGACCCCAAACTGTGCAATAACACGATTAAAGAAAAAAAATGTAGTTGTTTGTCCTGTGTTGTTGAATGTACGCATCGCTTTGGCCCATTTGGTAAAGTAGTCTACTATGACAATAATATAACCATGCCCCTCGAATGAATGAGGGTTACAGGTCATGAAGTCAATACCCTATTTCGAAAATAGTCCCACAGAGACAACAGGATGCATTGTCACTGGCAGTTTGCGGATTTTATGATCAAATATCTAGCACGCATGACAACTTCTGATCGCGAGGATGCAGTTGTGAAATATGGTATGCCAAAAGTAACTGGCGTAGAGTATATTCTATGTGGCATTGTATCCAGACAAGTGTCCACCACAATCCCCAACATGCCAATCATTTAAAACCTTTTCAGCCTCCTCATGAGTGAGGCACCTTCTTAAAATTGTATCGACACCATGATGATAAAGTGTATCACCAACGATCAAATAATGTTTGGCTTGGTATCGAATACGTCGCTAGTCAGAACGAGAGGTATTAGGCCAAAAATTCTAGTTCTAGAGATAAATAATAAAATCCCCATACCAAGAATCATATGATCCGATCAAAAATAGAGACTCGTCTGGAATAGATGGTTCTGACGTAGTAGCAGTACTATTAGAGGGAAGGTCACAAAGAAGCTCAGCCAAAACTAAAGACTTCTTTGACTTGGATTTGATGAATTCAAAATAAAATTCCTACAAAATGACAATCCATTTTGAATATTCCCCCCCCAAAAATTGACATGATAAGATATAAGTCATGGGGTTGCAATCCGAAATGACAATGGTCTTCCAGAACAGGATATAGTGGCAAAAACTTTGGACAACTTGAACAGCTGCCAAGGCAATATTTTCTACATACGAATACTTCACTTCTGTATCATTGAGATTATGAATCAAATAATAGATCGGATGTTCTATCCCATTTTATACTTGGACGAATACCATAGAATGGTCATATCAGTCGTGGCGATATATAAGAATTAATCACTCTAATAATTGGGGGATACATTAATGACGCACGGACAAGAATATCCTTGAAAACATCAAAGGAAGCTTGCGCAACATGGTCCTAATGGAAGGGAATCCCCTTTTCAAGAGCTAAGTACATCATTTATCCATTTCAGCGTAGTTGGGTATGAACCTCCTTAGGAAGTTAGCATTTCCTTTAAGTTTCTCTATCTGAAGTAAATTTGATGGCACAAGCAAATCAAGAATGGCTTGAACCTTCAATGGGTCGATTCAAATTCCTTCTTTTCATATGATGAATCCAAGAAAACGAATAGAACTAACACAAAACACACATTTATGTGGATTGAGGCATATTTTGTAGTGTTGACGGCGTAAAAAGATGACTCTTAAATGCATCGGGTGATTAGTCTAATTTCGTGAATGCGCGGGTAAATCATCTAGAAAGGGTTGAACAATGTGCTTGATGTCATTGAAAGCATAATCCATTTCTCTATGAAAAGTGGCCCCGACGTTCTTTAAACCAAATGGTAGTTTTTGATAAGTGAATGTGCCCCAGGGACAGATGAATGTTGTCTTATATTGATCCTCCGGGTGGATATTGATTCGATTGTAGCTGAAAAATCCATCAATGAACGAAAATATTTCGCATCCAACACAATCTTGAATAATTTGGTTGATAAAGGGAGTACGATAGTTGTCTTTTGGAAAAGCAAGATTGACATCCTCATAATCGATGGTTCCTTATTTTTTCGTGAAATTAATGATGTTGGAAACCCACTCCGTTAGTGGAACAAGGTAAATGAAACCAGCACGCAAAATCTTTTCAACTTCTGCTTTAATGGCAGCTGCCTTCTTCGAATGAACAGGATGAAGGCGTTGATTTACCGGCTTGACATCAGCATACATATTAATACTGTGTTTAATGATACTATTATCTATGTTTGGCATTTCCTCGTGAGACTAAGAAAATACATCACAGAATTCATGAAAGAGAGAGCGATATGTTTCGAGTTTTGATGGAGAACAAGATTCGCCAACATGAATATTTTGTACAACGTGGGGTTTGGTCGAAATATCAATAGAAATGGTTTCTTCAATATTTGATAAGTTTCTCTTGGAATCGATTGCATTAATAGGTAAACAATTCAAAAATAATTTCTTGATCGCTAGATGATATAGTTCTCTAAGATTATTTTCTTCATAATCATGAAGATATGATAATCCTCCCATGGTTCTCCTTATGACATCATGGTTTCCAAAATACTCATCTGTCAAGAAAGTTGACGAAAAAGGATCACATAGAGTACCAAAATCTAAGGAACAATCAATCCAAACAACTGGCAACGATGATTTCAGATTCGCTGCCCAAGACAAACAGATTGATTTCTATGCCAGCTCAATAGGGTTGGGTGGCATAAACTCATCCAACGTAACAATTTTAGGCTCACCTGTACTCTTCCTTTAGCTAGATGGAGTAGAAGAGATCATGTAGTAGGTCTCTATACTTGCAATTTATGCCGATGTCGTAGGCGGCAGTAATGCAAAGGTTCCCATGAGAGTGGAATTATTTAAGAGTCCTACACCAATTTTCTGAAGTGCGATTTGGGGTGTGTGAATGAACGAAGTACTTCCAGTTACCTGTGAAGTGGAGGCAAAGAAGGATAGTTTATTGATGACTGTGATAGAACCTTTATATGGAAAGGCGATCATTCTAAAACATGTAGAAATAATTGTAGTCATAGAATATACCCACCGCCTTCCAAGTAAAATATTGTAGGAAAGGGGTCCGTCAACGACCTCGACATCAAAATTCATTGTTTTGCCCCCTATTTCAACATGCAGGTTATTGATAATACCACAAGGCTTATATGTACATCCGTTGAAAGCCTTCAACATCGTTGATGTTTGAGATAGGTGCAGGGATCCAAGTGACTTCCAACAGTTAGAGACATAATGCATGTAGATTCTCCCTCATCAATAATAGTACAATGAACAAGGTGATTGAGAACATTTAATTGGATGGAGAATGCCAATTCTACTCGTAATTGCGGCACATAGCCCGTATGGTTAAAGACAACGAGATTAGAATCAGTTGGATCAATTCCACCAATAGCCGACAATAAAGCATGTTTTTGGGAGGGAAAATTTTGTAATACCTCAAGAGCTTACATAACTGAAGGGGATTGAGCCAAATCGTAAACTATATTATAATTTTGAGCAGCTCTTGCTGAAGGATTATATGTTGATTTATGAAAAACTCCCTTCGGTGGCTTGATTGTCAATTCAGGAATAGCAATAGGTGGTACCGATTCCATAGATGGATTCATGGTCGAGGTAGTAGGATGATCAGTGGTCTGACTACCATAATATTTATTACGTGTTGACACCAAAATATCTTTTGATGGCTTTGTGATAGATAGCATAAGCACTTGGGAACTAGAAGTTGGATCTGTAGCAACCAAATTTGTGTTAGGATTCAGAAACAGATTTGTCAACACAACTAACGCATGTGAAGCCTTAACCATTTTTGAGACTTCAGCACGGTGAGGAAAATCTCGAAAAAATTGTTCCTCATTACAGATTATACATGGATAAAGAGGTTTTCTATTTCCAGACGATTGATCAAATGATATTTCCTACAAGTTAGAAGTTTTCTTTTTCTTAGATTTCCCTTTTTTCTTACTTTCGGGTTGCTTGTAACTTTTTCCTTTTTCAAATGATACGACATTGATTTTGGAAGAAGGTGCAGGATAAAATGTAGTATTATGATGTGTGCTTGCAGTACCAATCATACCGTCTCTGGCATGAGAGTCCTTTAATTGAGGAGGAACAGTAAAATTAGATTGCGGTGCATTTTTTCATAGAGCATGCCAAACTGAGTATAAATCAAGACTAAATATTGGGTAGGAATAATGACCTGCTCTTCAGTGACGATGCCACCCTTAGCCACATCCTCAATTATAGATGGTAACAGGGACATAATGAACCACTCGACAAGGAGCTGATCAGGAAAAA
>CM076584.1:559953444-559977658 GCA_034641835.2 Pinus albicaulis | reverse complement strand
TTTGAACTCCCATTGAGTTCCATGTTTGTTAGGGTTTTCCACATTAACCAAAGAGAGGAATTTTAGATCTGAAACACTGAGGACTTCCAAGAACCCATCCCACTGAGGAGAACTGGAAAACACCTTTCTTGTTTTCCTCTCAAGTGCCCCATTCTTTAATGTAATATAAGATTCTTTTTATACATTGTTTTTGTCTTGTCCATTGGATTTATGGAGCCATGTTATATTTTATCTGCTTAATGTCTTTTGTGCTTAGATCTGAATTTGTGCAGCAAACTTAAAGATATTTTTCAGCCATACTTGATGTTAGGGCTATTTGATATGCATAGCTAAAGTGATCTTTTACGACAAAAGAATCATACTAACAACTGGCGACTCCACACGGGTTTTCTTTTGCGACCACTGTCACTTTATATATTCCTGCATATCCAGCTGTTTCAGACCCTAGGGTTTCTCTTCAATTTTCTTTTTTTCCTATTTTTATGGTGCTTTTCACCTCTAAAACCCTCAAACATTCAAATTTTTAACTTTTGTGTGTTTCTGGCCCTATTGCGCAGGTGACAGACATCAGCCGCAGCTGAGATGACATTTTTTTTCTGAAATCTACCGCCGAGAGTGTTGGAAGTGCAGGTCGCACTTTTTGGCCCAAAAACTGCGTCTTGGGTAGCAGAAAACAGCCCAAAAACTGCGACCTGGACTTTTTTCTGAAATTTTTCTAGGTTTTGTCTGAACCTCTGTCAAGGTTGTCTGACCTCCGTCTCCACCCATTTAGACCTTTTCTTGCTCTGTTTTCCTCAACTAAGTGGGAATCTAGCCCCCTAGGGCTTGAGTACCCTCCACTTTTTGTGGAAGAGCTTTAGCTGCTGTAAGTGTCTCAATTTTCAGAGTTTCCGCCATTTCTTTTACAGATCTGATACCTCATCTTCAGATCCCTTTAAGATCAGCTACTTGCCCTTTCAAATCACCTCTTATAGTTTTGTTTGGGTTTGTCTTTAGGGTCACCTCCTTTTCCCTACTGCCTTTAGCTGTTTCCCTCCTCTTTTGCAGCAACCTTGCCTCTGCCTCTTTGCTGTTTTCTGCACCTCTTTTTAGCAGATTTCTCCTTTAGATCCCTGTCCCTCCCGACCTCAGATCTATTGGCCTCTTTTTAGTATGTTTTGATTAGATTTTTTCCCTCTTATAGACTAGTTTTGAGAGACCCGCCTTCTTGGGTTAGCTTTATGCATTATTAGTTGTTAATTTTCTGTTATTTCAGTCTTATTTACCGCAAATTTATTTTTAGTTACGCAGCACACTTTTTCTTTTACTCTCAAAACGTTTGGATTTAAAAATTAAAATTAATGCACACCACACACCGACCCTAAGTGAAGAAGAGTTTGGTTAACACCGCCTGGCAAAGACTTTAAAATCAATTGACACCGCACCTCTTTTCCCTTGTTTCGACCTTGCCCTCACTTGATCTTGCACCTCCCTGCCTTTGTCGGTTCTTCTTCTTCCCGTCATCATTGCAAGGAATTTATCCCAGAGACTTCTTGGCCTTCACCCTCAGTTTTAGGATGGTCGACTTCCTCCTTCCCATCATCGTCAAGTTAGTACTCCTCCGAGTCTGCACTCTGACTCACCTTCTGATTTTTTAGTTCCTCCCCCTACTTTTGGTTCTCCCTATTACCTTCACCATGTCTGTTCCAGGGCCTAACGCTAGTGGAAACCCCGGCCCTAATGCTGGGACTATTACTGGCAGAACCGCCACAGGCACTCCCTCGACTGCTCCCTTTCTCCCCTTCATGGCAGGCCTCAGTCTTCCCGATTTTAATCAGTTAATCAATGATCCTATCTGCCACGATGTTAGTTGGCCTGCTATGCCAACCAAGCTCCCCTCTGACGTTCCCAAGTTCGAAGGCCTTGCTGGAGAGGATCCCTCCAACCATATCCGATCTTTCCACATGTGGTGTTCCTCCCATTCCATTACTGATGATTCCATCCGTCTTAGATTTTTCCAATGCACGCTTACAGGCAAAGCTTCTAAGTGGTATGTTGATCAGCCCACTTCCTCTCATACCACCTTTGCGACTCTTGCCCGGGATTTTTTATCTTACTTCCAGCTTCCCCTTCATTATGACACTGGTATCAAACTTTTGACTTCTTTCCGCCAATCATCTGCGACCCACCTATCCGATCATGTTCGGGAATGGCAGAGAAGAAAGAGCCTATGTCAATCTCCTACCTTCGAAGACCATGTCTACATGGACTGGTTCCTTAGATCTCTCTTTCCACCTATCGGGAAAGATGTCGCATCGCATTTTCCTCAAACCGCAGAAGCCGCCCTCTAAATGGCGTTAAAATATGACCTGATCTACGCTTAGACAGGTTATGTTTATACTGTTCTACTTGATCTCCCCAGACCCGGTAATGCCCCTGCACTGGGGGCACCTCCTACCGCCGACAATATCGTTGGAGCTATCTCCCATCCATCTGCTCAACCTCCCATGAGCTATGTTTTTTCTGGGGGAGGGGGCACCACTTCCTGCACTTCTCCCTCTCTTGGTAGCACGCATCCAAGATTCGGCATGCCTCCTCTTTCTGCCCAACCCCTTATTTACCACACTGTTACCCAACCTCATTCTCATCCACAATCGCAGCCTAGTGCTCCAACTCCTCCAGCATTAGCACCCCTGCCTCCTTTGTCTTCTCAACCCCCGCACCAGCAGCCACCACCCCCTCAGGGGCAGGTGTATGCTCAGCAGAGCGCGACCAATCCTTTCCCACAGCAAAGCTTCGTGGCTACCCACCCACCTCACGGACCAGTAACCACTCAACCTCCTCCATCTGGTACCTCTGACTACCAGATCCTCATGATGAACTCTGACCAACCTATAACCGTCGACCTTAACCATCACACTCAGTCCCGTCCGTACCCCAAGCCTCTTGATCCATCTGTCCTCGAGCCACCTTCTTCGGGTTCTACAGAGCCTCTTTCAACAACTACTGGTCCCTTGCATATCCCTCCGCCCAAAGCCGAGGTTCATACCAAGATTCCTACGGGACCATTACGCCGAAATGCTTCTTCTGACCAAACCGCCCATTCGTTTAGCATAGTAGCTGAGCTGGCCCAATCTCCTGTTGCCATTTCAACGCTGGAACTCCTCCAGTCATGCCCTTCCCAAATAAAAGCTCTATTATCAGCCCTGGGTGCTGTAGATCCAACCGATGACCAATTGATTATTTTCGATGCCCATCAGTCAGAGTCTCCTCCTCTTCCTGCTTCCGTAGCTTTCCAAATCTCAGTCAAAATCCGGAACGCTAACATTTCCCGGTGCATCATTGATGAGGGGGCATCCACCTGTGTGATGTCTGCTTCAGTTTGGAAACAACTGGGGTCTCCTTAGTTGGCCCCTTCCACAATCACTCTTCGAGCGTGGGATGGCCACGCCTCCCAGCCCATTGGTCTATTCCGTAATTTTCCTATCACCCTTGCAAGCAAGACTGTTTGTGTCAACGTTGAAGTTATCGAAACCCCTCTTGACTACAACATTCTTTTGGGGCGTAGTTACACCTATGCTATGTCTGTCATCCCCTCCGCCCGCAAGATGTTTTTCCCCCATGACGGAAAGATTGTCACCATCGACCAGTTAACTTATCATGAACCAAAATCTCAGTCTTCCCCTGAGTCCACTATTTCTACTATCACTAACAAGCCAACCATTGATTCTTGGTCCAGTGTTTCCCCCGGCGTCTACAAAGACTCCCCCTTGCTTGGAACCTTTCTAGACCCTCCTCCCGTATCTAATCCTATCTTGGCAAACGTTTGTATGATGCAATCATCTTGGGCTGACCTTACACAGCCCACTTTGGCTAGTAAGCAACCTCAACCCCACCCACCCCCACCGGCTCCTAGCCCCTCGCCCCCGCTAGCTAACCCTCTTCCTCCGGAATCTCCTTCCCCAACTAATCCTCACAGGCCCCTCCACCCTCCTGGGTCGATCCCGCCCGATTTCAACCCCCTTGGCCCCGTCCCTCCTGGCCATTTCCCTGCTGGTTAGATTCCTTTCCTCGCTCCCCCTCCTGGAGCTTCTTCCATCCCTATCTTGGCCACCCTCTCCCTACCCAACTTGACCTTGGGTATACCTGTCTGGTACCTTAGCCTCCCAGCCACTACCCCGCCTGGTCAAACCAAACCATATCTTTCTTTAACCCCGGTTCAACCGATACCCATGAAATCTACCACTGCCCCAACGCCTCATTCACCCCATCCGACACCTCCTCCTGTTGCAACCGTGTCGGGTAACAATAACAAAGCTCGCAGGGGGGCACCAAAGAACAAGGTTACCCCGACCACCTCTGCCCCTCCTCGACCTTCAAAGCATACCATCCAGTGTGCTTTGTGTGATGTTGTCGGTCACGCCACCCATACCTGTCCTGAATTGCCTCATCTCAAGCCCATGGTTAATGTCACGTTCCCTAAGTCCATGGTCCCGGAAGCCTCTATTCCTTCCACGACGGCGGCCAAGAACCCCAAGACTATTCACACCAACCACCCCTGTGCTTTGTGTGATCTCCATGGCCATTACACCCACCTCTATCCCCGCCTCGAGAACTTCCACACCTCTCTAGCCGCAGTCTGCCAATTCAAGGCCAAGCGCACCGAGTCCACCTCTCCCCTATTTACACATTTTTCTTCGATAGAACTAGAGGACACGAATCCTCCCATTTACATTCGAGCTGACGGAGCCTTCATCCAACATTTACTACCTATCATCATCCATGAGACCCTCGGGGAACATTCCCTCTAAATCCTCCCCGGTTGTTTCTTTTGACCTTCCTTCAGCGATCACCCTGGGCTCACGATCAATAGAACCTTTATCTGCTTCCTCTTTTGTCACCCCTTGTGACGATGCACACGTAAACCTCTCTTCTCATGATGATGAGTCAGGTAGCTTCCCCACGCCCGGTGGTCCTTCTTCTGCCAGTCACCCCATCTCCTATCATGATGACGACATTATGGAAGGAATCATCTCCCCTAACTTTCTCTATTCCCCCTTACATCGAACCCATGCATTTGAATCACATACACCTTATGGCCATTACATTGCAACCCAATGTTTGGGTAAGGGGGCACCCATATTTGAGAGACCAGGAGAAGTAATTCTCCACAACTCTCCTAGTGTATCTAGTCACGTCGACTCTAGAAACATTATCCTTCCACATTTAGAAGAACCTATAGAGTCCCATACCACTTCAGATCACTCTCGGGATAATACCCCTTATCGTTCCCTCATTTTACATCAACAATCCAACCTCTTAGACATTTTTGTTGACCAACCTATAGGTTTTCTAAGAGAGCATCAATTCATTATCTCCAAATCCTCTTTTTGGGATAGTGACACCAGTTATGCCAACCCAAAAACTTAAAAGTCCATTTGATTCATATATGCAGTACTAAAAGATATTGGTAATCCTCCATTTCCTTTCTCAAACTGCATAACCATAATGAAAACAAAAATGGCACACCATATCATTAAAATGTGTTTAGATTCCCCCTTTTTTAAATACATTTTGGCATGACCACCACATGATTGGGGGCACCTATGCCCCTCAACCATACAAATCCCAGATCTCAGCCAAACACAGCACTGAAACCCCCTTTCTCTGATAGGTCGCACTTTTCAGGTCATTTCCTGGGATAGGTCACTGTTTTCTACCCAGTACCTGTTACCCAGGTCACAGAACAGACCCCAAAAAAGTGCGACCTGGCCTGTTCATGAGCTCTAGGTACCTGTTAGTTTTTAGTACTTTGACACTTCACCAGGACACATTTTTTTTATGAAGGGTCTATTCACCCCTTCTCAAAATCGAATTTCTTCACTTACGACACTTGTACCTGGGGCACCACTTTGCCTCCTTACTCGTCTTCGTTCGTGTTGATTTTCATCATGAGCTACCCTATTGTACTCATGATTTTCTGGTCCCCCATTGGACCCGTACTATGAGGTAGCACCATTGAGTCGCCCTTGTTTAGAGCATCTGAGTCGAGTCACCATCACATTCATGGAGTCTATCCCGAGTCCCTTTGTACCCCGCTATAGTCCTCCATCCTTTCTTGCTTGTTCCCTCTCTCGTGTCACACATTATGGCCTTCAGTACCCTTGTCCCCTATCCCTCCTAATATTGTGTCAGTCACTGCCAAGCCATTCATGCCCTTTATGCTCTAACAAGGGAAGTCGTCCAACCGCTCCTCCGTATCCCTCATTCCATCATCATCATCAGTGTCTACTTGTTCGTCGCTCTAATATTTTCCCTCGTGCCTTAGTTGGGGTTCCCTTATCGCCTCACCTATGGTGGACCTACTTCTGTTGACATCAGCCCATTTACTCCAGAAGCCAGGTCTAGGAGGCAATGTACCTTGGTTCGAGCTCTTTTCAGCATGATCGTGATCTATACACTTGATGGTCCAGTGATGCAGCAGCAGCTCTTGGTGATTCCCGGGTGTGTGTGAGATATCTCAACCCTCATGAGGGGGTGGCCCTGTAGGTATCCCCCCACATACCCGGATGACTTCTTCATTTCAACCCTTGATGCAGCTCCTATCATTTGATGATATTGGTCTCAGCTGCTTGCAGCGCCTCTTCGATTTGCATTAATCAGTCCGATTTCGCAAGCCCTTCCCCATGTGTAGGGGGAATTTGGGTATATTTGTATCTCATGTACTAAACTATTATTGTATAAGTCCTGACGGTTATTCCAGGCATGGCATGTATGTGGGATTCATCATTCTATTTCTCTGGCTCATGTTTAGGCCAACAACTATTTCATTATTGCGTTCCGTGGTTTTCCGGGCACCTTATTTTTTGTACTATTGTCTCGGTGGGCATAGGTATGCCTCCCCCGCCGCCTTTAGCATTGGTACCACTTCATAAAATTGAGACTTGTTGCACCTGTAAGTCTCGTTTCCTCAGGGTCTAGTCCTTCAACACTTTAGATTACCATACATTCCTCTCTCTCATTTCCATCTTACTGTCTAGTGATTGAGTTCTTACAACGTACTTCGGTCATACGATTTTATCCTAACACTCGTACGTTGGGGGGCAATCTGTTACACCATTTTTTGGTCATCTAACCTATTATTATTAGATGAACCCAAGTACACCATGTAAGACTAATTTTACCCAAAGTAAAATTGCTTTCACCACATTTATTTATGTTTCATGGTCATATTTAACCCAAAATAAGGATATCAATTAAGTAAATCACTATTTATTTAATTGTTTCCTAAGAATAAGTTATTTAAATCATATTCTTAGTTAAATTTGAAGTTAAATTTGACTAAATCATATATAAATAATTAAATAAACCATTATTTATTTAATTATATTCCCCTCATTTCCCTTAAATAACAAATAAATCATTTATTTATTTGTTATTTATAAATAAATGAATTGACCCAAGTCAAAAACCCTTTTCCCTCCAACAAATATAATAAAATATTCCTAAAGGGTGATTCTAGAATATGATTAATAATATTTTATTCATGCACCGAGTTCTAGAACACCCCAATATTTTATTATAAATAGGAAGGTTTTCCCCATTCATTAGTCACCTCCATTACATTAGATCACACTAGATCTACTCTTGGTCACCAATTTCATTTGTTTGCATTTTGAACTCCCATTGAGTTCCATGTTTGTTAGGGTTTTCCACATTAAACAAAGAGAGGAATTTTAGATCTGAAACACTGAGGACTTCCAAGAACCCATCCCACTGAGGAGAACTGGAAAACACCTTTCTTGTTTTCCTCTCAGGTGCCCCATTCTTTAATATAATATAAGATTATTTTTATACATTGTTCTTGTCTTGTTCATTGGATGCATGGAGCCATTTTATATTGTATCTGCTTAATGTCTTTTATGCTTAGATCTAATTTTATGCAGCAAACTTAAAGATATTTTGCAGCCATACTTGATGTTAGGGCTACTTGATATGCATAGCTAAAGTGATCTTTTACGACAAAAGAATCATACTAACACACATCTAGAAGAATGCATTCTCCATCTCCTTCTCTTCTTGGCATCAACACATGAAATGGTCTACAATGGCTGCAACTTTTTTTGACATCTTGTCACAAACACAACCATCAATCTAAAAAACACATCATACAAGAAACATAACTTGAAGACATATCCTCTTTCTCCTTCAAAGAAACAAATTTCACATCATGTGAACATCGCCATGTACTCTTACATCTTGGTGTCAAAATTCATCGACCAAACATAAGTCGACAAAACATGCCTCTTCAAACGACTAACTCTCAAGTCAAGCATAAGCATGTGTAATCATTTGACGATTCTTTCCCAAAACAAAAATAATTTCACATTTCATGAAACACTTCGTAAACATATCCTTTTAATTTTTGGAGACAAAATCAACTCTTCCAAGTCGATATGACATGCATGTGATGCACAATCAACCAAAAAAAGTCGACACTAATGCATATGCAAATGATCAACACTCTCAAGTTGAAAACATATATGTTAAACAAAACAATCGACCAACACAAGTCAATTACTCATGCATGTTCAAGCACAATGAAACCATCAAAATTTCATTGTTCATACACACAAACTCTCATACATGTATACAATTCTTCAACTCTCTAACAAGTACAATCATAAGTACAAGAACCCCATTCATATGTACATGTACTTAAAGAGCTAAAATGAACAAATTTTGTTGCAATAATAGTGAGTCAACATAACTCCACCTTCAAAACACCTTCTTGGCATAAACATGCAACATGCATTCCATTGGAAAATACAGGTATCAATATCAAAATACATGCAAAGCCTTAATTGGATAAGAAATCTAACCATCTCTTACCAAACCATTTCAATGGCGCTTCTTTTAGCTGCACATCATCATAATGTGAATCATCTTGACCCACATCAATAATGGAATCTTCTTTTCCATTTTTTCCATTCTCTTTCTCCACCTTCTTCAAATGTCATGGATGACTTGTTGGATACAAAGTCCAACACTTGTCTACAATATGACCTTGCTTATGGCAATGAGTGCAAAACAATTGCGTCTTCTTTTCAACATGATCTGCTTTGTCCAATGGACCTTTGGCTTCCTGCCTCCTTTGCTTTGAAAGTTTCCTATTCATGGATATCTTCTTCCAACATCTTGAAACATTATGGTTATCCAAACCACAAAAGGAACATGCAAACTTTCTCCAAATCTTATGTGAGAATTTTCCATGTTTACCATTATCAAAAGAAACTTGATTAAAAGAATATTTATACCTTGAACATTCACCTTTGTCTTCTTCTTAAGGAGGTGAATTTGATGAGGTAGTGGCCAGGGAAAATTTTAAGGATGGAAAATTATTTTGAAGTTTAAAAAATTGGCGAATTTCACTAGTCCCTAATATGCTAACTATAAAATGTTTATTGATGTATTTGTAAAATTATTCAAATTTATAATGATATTATATATATTGTCTATATAAATTTGGCGAATTTTAAGGTAAAATAATTTTATAATATTGTAAAATTTGGGTGAATCATTTTTATAAAAAAATGGAAATTGGAAAATCTTTTTTTTGGAAAAACCATGGAAAATTAGCCCACCTGCGAATATTAGCCCCTAAAATTTTCCATGGTAGTGGCTCTCTTCAGAATACCAACAATGCATTCAAATACTGTAGAGATTTCAACATCCTCTTGTTCTTCATTCTAATTAGTTGCATGCTTATGAGAACCTTCTTGCAAAGTGGGTGTAAAAATTTTGCATTCCTCATGAACACAATCTTCACAAGATTGAGGTAATGAACATGAAATGAAATTCCTTCTTGGAACACCTTCATGTGCCTCCTTGGATTTAGAGCTTTCTCCATCATATTGTCCATAACCAAAACCCAAATACTTAGGCCTTTCCTCAACAACAATTGGCTCAACTATGCCTTGTGCATGTTTGCCCAATCCTTTACCTTCATAGCCCATCTTCATCAATAACTTGGACCCTATTCCTCTAGTGTGTCTTTCAAAAGCACCTACACATTCATTTTGAGAAAAAATTGAAGTTAAACTTGAATTTCATACCTCTTTTTCATGCTCATACATGGCTAAGGCTTCCTTGGCATCATGGAGCTGAGTCTCCATCTCATGCATATTTTCAATAAGCTCTTACTTCTCCTCCTTCATGGCAATCAACTACTCTTGAAGTTTAATTATCTTCCTCTTATCTTCATACTTCTCTTGCATCCTATCAATCATGATGTAGAGCTTTTGCAACATCTCTTTATCAAAGAGTTTTCCTAAGGAATATTGACTTGAAACATCACTTAATGAAGCTGCCATCACATTTGTAATGCATACAAAGCTTCTTTTCTATGATTTGAGAATTCAGTTCTCAATCTTTTATTTCTCCTTCACACATAAACTTGAACACAGTTAAATTTTCTTTGCACAAATTAAAAAACCAATAGCTAATTCTTTTAGATAACCTTAGCTAAAATGAGCTAAAATTTTGCTCCAATACCAACTTGATCTGAATATGGGAAAACTAGTTATTGTTATGCTAGCTCCCTCATCAGTATTAAAAATGTGTGATTGTGATCGTCTCAAGTTAACCATTTGTGAAGGGGTTTATGTGTCAAGTTTTATGTGTCTTTAATGATAAAATTATGAGTTAATTAACTTTTAAAAACTCATATACAAAAAATTAAATGCATAAAAATAATACACAACAATCACATAATACCATGGATGATAACGGAGTTCACCCCTCCTGGGCTACATCTCCATGGACATGCTTTAACTAGCTAGGCCCTCTTGGGATTAAGAGTCAAATTTCTGATTACAAGAACTTTTATTACTCCAATATATTTGCAGCCTACTCCATTGGCTTCAGAAGACATAAAAACCCCAAAAATGACTATTCAATCTCTGAATTTGGTTTCCAACTGATCTAGGCTTGACCTCCCATCCTGGTGGCCATGGGCTTATTTAATCTCCAACGTGAAAAAATCACCTTCATTAGTGCTCCAACACCTCTGAAAACTATACCACTATGTTCATAGCATCAAATACATCTAAAAATGACTATTCATTCACTCCATTTGGCATTCAGTTGATTTAGGCATGGCCTTCCCTCCTAGTGGCCCTTGGCTTCAAAATTCTTCAAGATGACAAAAACCTCTGTAGAATTTCTCTCCTGCCTCTGCAAGTTGTTCGATTAGATTTAAATAATTCCAATCTTCTAGGAATGACTTTTCTTGAGCCAAAATTGGTCGAAAAATGCTCAAGATAGGCCTCATTTAATTTTCCACTAGATTATGCCTCTAAAACTGGAGAGGACGCTAGATAGCCCCACCAAAGTTGGAGGCCGCTCTGAATTTGGAGATTCCACCAAAATTCCCACCATATTAAGTTGAGGATTAATTAACTGCTAACTTCAGATTAATGGGTGATAAGTGTGCAATAAGTGCATTTAGTGGGAGCACTGGAACTTGGGCATATGGCGCAGTCTTGTGGGAGGAGGTTTGGCCCCCTCTGTTCCATCATCAGACATTTGCATGCACTTTAAATAAGAGTGGTTGGCCATCGTGTAACAATTACTACCCGCAGCCTGATGTTAAGCTACGGGGTTATGTGGAGGGAGGTCAAGGGTTCGACCCTGACCTCCACTCCTGCTCATATGTATTTTTCCCACCGAAATAAACGTTATTCAAACCTTTGTTAAAACGGACTTTGGATATATGCGTAAATATGCTCCACCAATAAATTCGACCTCGGTCTATGGTTATATGTAACATATGCCACCACATAATAATTACACACTCCAAACCTTTGACCTTAGTGCCATCGCAATCGGACTTTGGTTTATAAATGTTAATTTGAAATATATATATGTGGAATTATACATATAAGGTTTGAACCATAGTTATAATGCCACCAAAATACTATGTCCACTAAGGTTCAGACCTTATGTTTAAAACCATATGCACTCACATTTGAACCTTAGCATAAAATTTCAAACTTAACTTTTGTTATGAAACCAGTTCCAAAAATAGAAGAAAAGAGAGATCAATGCCTTAGAAATAAGACACTTCGGGGGGGAACCTCCAATACATTACATAAATGAACAATTCTTGGATGATACAAATGAAAAAACCTCCTTTCTATATACAGGAGTCTATGGGGCCACAATGTAATCCTAGTCGACCTAACAATAATAATGTAAGGGCACAATAATAACAATATGGGGGTTACAGGGGTACAACAATAACAATAAGGGGGTTATACTAACAACAATAAGGGACTATACTAGTAATATAGGGACTTAACATGCTCCTCTCCTTCAAAAAATTGTTGTCCTCAATGCTTGGGTAGCTATGGCTGCTTCTGTATAAAATTCTCATCCTCCCATGTAGAATCTTCAATGGGTAAGTTCTTCCATTTGATGAGATACTTTGAAATTGATCGATTTCGTAGCTTTCGAGTTCTTGTTTCCATGACTGCTTCATGTTCCAATATGGCTTTTCCTTCATCATCAAGTTCTGGAAATATTGTTTGCCCTGGAAGTTTGTCCCCTATAACCTTCTTTAAGCATGAAACATGGAAAACTGGATGCACTCACGAAGAAGCAGGAAGCTCCAATTTTGTATGCCATATTACCAATATTTTGCAACACCTTGTAAGGACCATAGTACTTTGGCAATAATTTATTATCCTTCTTAGCTTGCTTGAGGGACATTTTTTTGTATGGTTGTAGCCGTAAAAATACCCAGTCTCCTACATCCAAACCTTCTCTGTGACGATGTTGATTTTCTTGTTGTTTCATTCGATTTTGTGCCAAATTTAGGTTATCCTTTAAGAGTTGGAGAACTTCTTGTTGATGCTTGATGTGATCTTCCTTTGCTTGAACTGGAAGTTTCCACTTAAGAAGATCTTGTGGTGGGCCCGGTGGACCAGTATCCATAGAATTTTATATTGGGGTCATTTTTGCTACAGTATGGAAGGAAGTGTTATACCACCATTCAACGAGAGGTAATCACTTGACCCATTGTTCTTGGTTATCAGATACAAAACAATGAATATATCCTTCCAAACATTTATTCACTATCTCAGTTTGACCATCAGATTGAGGATGATAAGATGAGCTATGAGCTAGTTGAGTACCCAAACAAGAAAATAGTTCCGTCCAAAAATTTCCTGTAAAAATGGGATCTTTGTCACTTACAATAATCTTTAGGTTTCCATGTAGCTTTTGAATTGTTTCCATAAATGCAGTATAAATTGTACTTGCTTTAAATGGTTGAGATAATGCACAAAAGTGTGCATACTTGGTAAGTCTATGAACTACCACCATGATGAAACTCTTTCCTTTGGACTTAGGTAAACCTATGATAAAATCCATTGAAATCTCCTCCCAATGTTGACTTGGAATGGATAAAGGTTGTAGAAGACCCGGGGTCTTAATTGTCTCAACTTTATTTTGTTGGCAAACCAAACATTCTTCCACAAACTTTTGAATATTAGATTTAAGGCCATCCCAAAAAAAATCTTTCTTCACCCTGTGGTAAGTTTTTAAAAATCTTGAGTGTCCTCCTAAAGGAGAAGTGTGAAATTCCAAAAGAATCTTTTGTTTTAGTTGGGAATTCTTGCAAATACATAAGCGATCTTTGTACCATAAGGAATCATTTTTCCAACTAAATGTATAATATGTACTAGGATCTCGTTGCAACTTTTGAATGAGTGTTCACGCTTCTTCATCCTTCTTCCATTCATCCCTTGCTTCGGTTATCCAATTTGGTTGGATAATAGAAATGGCACAAAGCAATGCTTCCACTTCTTCATCCTTTCTTGAGAGTGCATCTGCAACAACATTTAGCTTCCATTTTTTGTAGATGATTTCAAATTCATAACCCAACATCTTTGTGACCCATTTTTTATTCTCTTCTAAAGATAGTCTTTGTTCCAAAAATTGTTTAAGACTATCATGATCAATTTTTACCTTGAAGTGTCTTCCCATTAGGTAAGGTCGCCATTTCTTTAGTGCATGTAGTATTGCCAACATTTTCTTCTCATAAATAGCCTTTTTTAAATACTTTCCTTTGATTAGACGAATTTCAAAATCAATTGGTCTTCCTTCTTGCATTAAAACAACACCAATTCCATTTCCTAAGGCATCACATTCCACGATAAAGGTTTTTATGAAGTCTAGCGTAGTTAAGACTAATGATAGGCACATTTCCTCTTTAATATGTTCAAAGGCCTTAGTTGCTTTAGGAGTCCAAGAAAATGCATATTTCTTCAATAATGTTGTTAGAGGTGTTGCTATTCTCCCATAATTCTTAACAAACTTGTGATAATACCCTGTTCACCCGAGAAATCACTAAGCTGCTTTATGGTTGTGGGAACTTTCCATTCCTTAATGGCTTTAATTTTTTTAGGGTCTACCTTAACACCCTCGTGAGATACAATATGACCCAGATAATCCACCTCTCATACTCTAAAGAAAAATTTGGATGATTTTACATATAATTGTTTCTCCTGCAATAGTTTGAGCACCTTGTCAACATATTGAACATGATCCTTCCAAGACCTGCTGTAGATTAGTATATCATCCAAAAATACTAGCAAAACTTTTCTAAGGAAGGGTTTGAAAATGGAATTCGTCAACCCTTGAAATTTAGAAGGTGCATTGGAAAGGCCAAAAGGCATGACCAAAAATTCATAATGACCCTCATGAGTTCAAAAAAAAAAATTCGGAATATCTTCAGTCTTCATTATAATTTGATGATATCCTGAATGAAGGTCCAACTTGGTAAAACAAATTGCTCCATGTAATTCATCCAATAATTCATCAATCATAGGAATGGGAAATTTATCTTTAATGGTGAGCTTATTGAGCTCCCTATAATCTGGACACATGCGCCATGATCCATCCTTCTTGTGTACCAATACTATAGCATCAGAGAAAGAACTTTGACTAGGTTGAATTATACCGGCCTCTAACATTTCTACAATCATCCATTCAATTTAGCTCTTTTGGACATAAGGATATATATAAGGCCTAATGTTTGGAGGAACACTTCCAGGAATCAAATGAATAGCATGATCATGATCATGAATAGGCGGGAGTCCTTTGGGAGTTTCAAAAACCTTGGAATGATTGTCCAAGACTTTTTGGAGATCTGCATAAATAGATGATTTTGATGTTGGAACTTCTAGTGAGCATAATTGTGCAATTATGCCTCATTGTTCTTTCTTTAGAAGCTTTTTCATGACATTAGAGCTTATTATCTTTCCTAGATTCCCTGCAATACCCCATAATTCGACTTCCTTTCCTTCTGAAAAAAAATTCAAGAAGAGTTCTTGAAAATTAAAGAAAAGCCTCAGTCCCCAAAGATTGTAACCATTGTACTCCTAGTACAACATCAACACCTCCCATTGGAATGGAAAGCATTGGACTATTCAATACATATTCCCCCATGGCTAGCTTGATATTATGGCATTTTCCAGAGCAATAGTTCCTCCATTTTCAACCATCACTTGACATTCCGGTGCTAGGTATAGGAAACAATTCAATTCCTTGGCTACCTTACAATGAATAAAATTATGGGTACTACCATAATCAATCAACATTATTACCTTTTTCTTCTTGATATGTCCTTCTATCTTGAGAATTTGAGGAGTGGTAATTCCTGCCAATGCATTACATGATACGGTTGGACTCATTTCTTCTTCTTCTAGGGTTGGTTCCTAGTGTATATCCTCTTCTCTTAAAGTTTCTTGTCCATTTTCTTCCTCCTCTTCACAATCTATGTAAAATAATTTCTTCTCAGCACACTTATGACCTTTAGTGTATTTTCTATCACAACTATAGCAAAGCCCTTTTGCTCTTTTTAATTCCAATTGTTGTGGTGTCATCCTTGTAGGTTGTGGAAGTCTAGGAGTAGCAACACTTCCATCTTTATAGATGTGAGTGGTAGGCTTCCTTGTTGCCCTAATTTTACATTCAATTTTTCTTTCCAACCTGAATGCCTTCTCCAATGAATCAGGTTCCCAAACACAAACTTCATGTTGGCTGTTATCATATAAATTCCCTATGAAGACATCAATCATGTGTTCCTCTGGAATATCAATTACCCTTGTATTCAATTTTTGGAAGACCTCAATGTGCTCCACCACTGAACCCTTTTGTTTGAGATTTATCAATTGGTTAAAGAAGGTGTTTCTCTTTGTATCCTCATAATGTGCTATCATTTCCTCCGTAAAAATTGACCAAGTGACAAGTTTTTTTATGGGAGAAAAGCCATCGATACCATACAAATGTATTTTTTTTTCTAAATGTAAAATTTCAATGCGTACCTTTTGTGTGTTTTGCACATTATTGAGATCAAAATATTGCTCCATATGTAGTATCCATGTTATGGGATCCTTCCCATAAAACTTCCTCATATCCATCTTTGGAATATGGTGGTTCTTAAATCCAACATTAGAGTTTATGAAAGCACTATCAACATTTATTTTGTTCTCATCATGAGTTTCCTCTACTATCTTTCTGCCATTAGGAATCATTTCTTGTATTAAACTTGTCATCAAACCTTCCATGTCTGATTTTAGATCATTCTTCATGTCTTCCATGTTGTCTTTCATTTTTTCATCGATCTTAGCTTCCATTTCATCCATCTTAGCTTCCACTACCTTCTTCAAACCATCCACCTTAGCTTCCACACCTTTCTTCAAAACTTCCATTTCATTTTTTGTTGCTCTTTGCGAGAGCGAAAAATTTGTGCACTTGCTCTTGTAATTTTGATATCTCATGTTGCACTTCTTCCTCTTCATGAGTCATAGTAGAGCCTTCTGAAGGCTTAATGGGTGTTGAATTATTTTTAGGTAGTATTTTAGAACACAATACTGATATATGTGCTTCAATATGCCCTTGAAATCACTTCAAACTAATTTTTCACATAAGACTTATGCAATTCGAAAAAAAATATACACACCTTTTTTCTTGCTTTTGAGGAGCTCGATATTGAAACTGAATTAACTCTATGTTTTCAGATCTTCAATATCTGAAATTCGGCCCTGTAGTATCCCTCTCAATCTTCTTTCGAATGCCACAGGTTTGGCCTGATTTGGGTTCTTCAAGGAAAATTTATGCCCAATCTCCCACAATGACCTAATTATGGACTGGTTCAGTAGAGAAAACTTATATGATGTGACACGTGTCACTATTTCCTCCTTTGGCTCTGAAATTGATAGACAGGAAACTACAGTCCGTGTAATTGCGGCCACTTTTAACAGAATTCCAATCCGATGCTCAGAGAGAGAGTTATCACGATGTTCCCACGGTCACCTATTTGAGATGAAATTCGAGAGCCTAAAAAAAACCTAAATTCCACAGATCATATCTCTGCAAATATTGTGAACCAAGCTCTGAAATTTTTACATGAAGTTCCTCGGGATTTCGGCTTCGCTCTATAAACATTTCAGTGTTTGAACCTTCATAGAAAAAAATTTATAGCATAAATTCCATGATGACCTGTTTGGAGCAGCGAAACCCTAGAATCCAAAGCTTTGATACCAAATGTTATGAAACCAGCTCCAAAAATAGAAGAAAAGAAAGATCAACACCTAGAAATAAGCCACTTAGAGGGGGGAACCTCCAATACATTACATAAATGAAAAATTCTTGGATGATACAAATGAAAAAACCTCCTTTCTATATATAGGAGTCCATGGGGCCACAATGTAATCCTAGCCGACCTAACAATAATAATGTAAGGGCACAATAATAACAATATGGGGGTCCCCTCATAGACTCGGTAATAAAACACACCTCTTGGAGAACTCTCCTAGACAAGCTGGAAGCTAGACTCTCCTCGTGGACGTACCGATCGCTCAACATTCCCAGCAAACTCATCCTGATCAAATATGTTCTTCAAGCCATGCCATTGTACCTCTTTTCAATCCTGGCTGCACCAAAATGGGTCTTAAAATAAATCCATAATTTACAAAGAAAATTTCTCTAGGGATCTACGGGCCTCAACAAAAAATGGGCACTTGTTAAATGGACCAAGGTATGCCTTCCCAAATTAGCAGGAGGGTAAGGATTGAGAGATCCACAACACAACAATATCACCATGGGTGCTCTCATTTGGTGGAATTGGATCTCTAAGCTACACACACCTTGGGTACGTCTCTGGCAGGCCAAATATGTTCCAGGCAGACCTCAGGAGGATCTTATTCGTACCAACACGGATACCCCAGGATCGTTGATATGGAATGCTGCAAAACAACACAGCTCTTTCATCCAAGCTCATAGTTTTTGGGAGATTCATACGGGAGCTACAGCTAGAATTTGGGAGGACTCTTGGCAAAAATTACCCAAACTAGCCACTCTATTCCACAAGCCAAAATTGCAAACAGCTCTTCAGCACATTGCCCAAATTCAGGTTAATCAGTTCTTGCAACAACAACCTATACATGGCTTGCACCAATGGAGGCCAGAAGGAACTTGGCAAGATAACTGGTAGGAGGAGACTTATGTTGAGATTGACCAGGAGCTCAGCCTCAGGAGAATCAAAGTATCAGACCAAGCAAACAAGCTGAGATGGGGATACACACCCAAAGGAAATTTCACCACAAAAGAGGCCTACCAGTTGCTCGTTTACCCTACACAGATTCAGAAGGATCGTATTTGGGATCAAGTATGGCAACCCGACATTTGGCCAAAGATTTCCACCTTCCTATGGCTTCTTAGCAAAGAAAGACTCCTCACTTGGGAAAATCTATAGAAATGAGGCTTCTTTGGCCCATCAAGATGCCCCAACTGTAACTCTCACTCTGAGACCATCTCGCACCTCTTGGATACCTGCCCTTTGGCCGATCAACTTTGGGAGAAATCTACCATATGCACAAGAAGAAAAGGAAGATACATTGGAGACACCATCAACACTATCAGGAGTTAGCCCTCGCAGCCTTTCCAAAGCCATCTGCTTAACTCTATATGGGCCCTAATTCCAATCTTCATCTATTGGACCGTTTGGAAGGAACGCAACAAAAGGATTTTCAAAAATGAGTGCATGCCTATTGAGATTCTATGGTCCAATATTAAATGCAATTTGCAAGAAACCTTAGCTATCCATCACTGGTAGGACTCAGATATGCCTTCCACCCCTACTGAATGACTCATTCTAGAAAGTTAGAGCCTTAATCTTAAGCATACAGCTCTGGCCAAGACGAATTCCTCTATCCACCCTGATTCTCCTCTCTCATGGTCTCCCCCTACTGTTCACACCTTCAAAATGAACTTTGATGGAGTGGCTAAGGGAAACCCAGGCTTAGCTGGATTTGGAGGCATTTTCAGAACGGCTAAATGCACTATTCCTCACATCTACTATGGCTCTCTAGGACGAGATTCAAACAATGCGGCAGAGCTTGAAGGCTTATGGCAGGGGCTTTGCATTGCAGAAAAAGAAAACTTCTTCCCTCTAGAGGTAGAAGAAGATTCACAGATTCTCATAGGGGCAGCAATTTGAATTCAAACAGGAACTACAACAGCTAAAGTGGCTTCAAGTTGGAGACTTCTGAGCAGATTGGAACAAATTGAAAGTTGGCTTAAAGTACCCAGAGCCATCACCTTCAAGCATATCAGGTGCACTTCTAATAAGGTAGCTGGCCAAATAGCTAACAAAGGAGTTGATCAACATCTTCCCTTCTTCATGGGTCCTTTGAACAGTTCTGATGATGTTCAACTTATTCAAGACTACACTCTTATGGTGCACCAAGATCAACATCCCCCAGATGCGAGTGAATAACTACATATGTATGTTGTTGGGGATTTGGATTGGCGCATGGATTCACCATGCCGCCACCCATCCTCACGTGAAGTTCTTCATTAATACTCCCACTGTCAATTGAACCACTGCATTAATGTAGCACAGAAGCCTAGATCAGCTAGCGTCCTTAACAAGCATGGCTCTCTCAAGCAGCTTCATTCCTGCTCCGCCTCCCTTGCGCTCAAGATGCTCCCCTGCTGCTGCAGAGCCCAGCTCTCAAACCAGCATAGGGAGACGCTGTTCCATTGTCTGTTGCATCGATTTGGCACCCGGCCTTCACATTACGTAGAGCCCCCTCTGTAATCTGTGGCTCAGCTTGCCCAATGTGAATTCCCCTCCTCTGCATGAAAGGCCACCCATGTTCTCTGATACTTCCACCGTTCAAGCCCATTCCGTCCCCAGTCATTCTGCTACTCGAACCCATCACTTTTCATAGAGAATCATGCCACGCCTTTGACAGCGTATGCACTGCCAAAGAGGCAGAAGTTGTGGACAATTCACTAGCCATCCCTCCACATCCTTTACTAATTCTTCATCCCCCTCCTCTGATAACTTCATCGGGCACTATCCTGAAACCAGAAGTGGTCATGGTCATGGGCATGGGCGTGAGCAATCTCAATTCGAGATGGGCTCTCCCCATATCCCAGCCTCTCCTATCATCATCCCTGCGCATCTCCACACCGCCCATGTTTGTTTCCCCTGCACTCTGAACAGGCCTGCAATCATAGCCACCATCACCATCGAGCTCAAGGAGGAGCCACCCGATTTGGTTGCTGAGAAAACTGGTGTTGGGTTGGAAAAAAGCATTGTCGACAAGCATTTTCCTCCACAAAGTGTCGGAATGAAGAGAAAGGCTCCTAGCTGCAGTGATACTCAATATATAGGCCAAGAAGACAACCCGGGCGACATCAAGCGAGGCTGCTCTAGCAACTAAGACAACAAGCATGCGAAGGAAGATGACTTGTATGCTTATGGTTGCCGTGTTGTTGAGGAACCCCCCTCCATCTCTCATGACACCTAATCTGGCCAGCATTCGCAGTTTTTTCCTACATATTCTTTTGGCTGGGTTTACTTCTATGCTCTTCATGATAACTAGTTCATCGTTTCAGATTTTGGACAATATGTTAAAATTTCAAGGCCGGTTTCCCCTGCGTGGGTGGCATGCTTCAGTTTGTTTAGATTGGGTAAGCAGTCTAGATTTTTTTTGTCTGGGATGTCAAGTTAAGATTTTTAAGCTAGTTTTGCAGTGTAAGAATGCTGCTACTATGGGCAAGCTCTGCTGAGGCCGGTGCCTCTTTGTAAAACTTTTTTTATCATAAATAGAATAGTTAAATTCAGAAAAGAAAAAAAATAACAATATGGAGGTTACAGGGGTACAACAATAACAATAAGGGGGTTATACTAACAACAATAAGGGACTCTACTAGTAATATAGGGACCTAACAACCTTGGAGAGGGGTCCACCAAGGGGGACACGTGGCGGCCCTTGGTTGGACTGTCCTCCCTCATAAAAAAAAATCGAATTCAACTTTAGGAGGACAATGGGAAATTTCACCTTCTCAAACCAAACTGGTGAATCCAGTGTGACACTTGTCATAGTCCCATTGGGCACAAATGTCAGAAGATTCCATGAATGCTTATTGGGCTTCCATGTCATGAACCTGTACTTGTTCTACAATTTTTAAAAAAAATTACTTGTTCTTAACAGCGATCAACGGGCTACAACTTCTTCATCCGAACTCAATTTTCGACAAAATGAGTTGTGTTGGATTCTTGGCGATGGGCCGGTCACTCTCATTCTAGTTTGGTGCAATTCTGATCAGATTGAATTTTGAGCAAATTTTTACCCCTAATCCTGATTCTGATATTTAAAGTGTATAGTATATTAGAACTTACATTGCCACTAACCAATTATCAAAGTCAGTAATGAATAATAGAAAAAATATTTTATAATTGTAAATATTATTTTAAAACACCAAGTATATTAGTGATTATTATCCATGCTACTATTAATCTTGTTTTAACACAAACATAGTACATATAACAAAGAAGAAAAACAATCAAACAAACTAAATCATTCGATAATCAATATCTTTTTATGCTAGTGAAAAAACACTACCTATACAAATGTTTTCATTAATCTAACAATCAAAGTATACAATAATTTACATATTAGTGTAAATCAATTTTCATGAGCAAAACACTTACACTAGAAACTGAAAATAAAAATAATAACCACATAGAAAAACTCCATTAATATATAATATAACATTGAAAAATGGCCATTACCATTTTTCAATCAATTTAATAACCCATGAGATTGGATCAATGCTGAAGTTTAAACAATATTGTTGACAAATTAAATCTAATCTAGGTTTAGCTATCTATTAAATTATTAGGAATCAATGTCTTATCCCATATGACTCCAAAGAAATTCAAGTTGGCACAAGGCAGTTTTTATAAAACCACTTGAAGTTCAATTATACTAGAAGTATGGTGGATTATTTTAATGATGAAGGCTTGATTTGGGGGAGTTTGACAATGTAACGATGGACAGATTCACATAAATCAAAACACCCTTCTCCAAGTCAATGCATAAACTATAAGAGGGAAAGATTACTCGTTAAAATAATATCACACAAAGAAAGATTGCGAGTTAAAATATGATATTGTGGATGCCTTTGAAGGTGATCAACCGTGTTGTTGCTAATAAACAACACAAAAGACATGAGAGTCCATATATCGAGGAGCATTCATTTTCACGTATCAGATTTTTCTTTTGTCTCTTTGTAATTATATGTTTTTCATTTGAAAACTTGATAATTAAATTAACTTACATTATAAACATAAAGATAAACCGTTGTATTAAATATTTATTATATTTTATTATATTGGAATGGAAAATAATGTAATCATTGTATTTAAAGATATATTTTACATATCAAATAAAAAATAAGTGTGAAGTGTTAAGAAGAAACACATGCTCTTAACCATTAGGCCTACCCTATATATATGAACATCTTTAAAAAACATTTGCATTTTAAAAAGAATTTTGTATTAAAAATTCAATCCTTTATATCTGATAAATATATATTAAAATATCTTACTTAAGGAGTAAAAAAAAGGGCTTTGATATTTTGATCACACAATACTATATATTATTAGTATTGATAAAAAGCACTTAAGTTAATATTCTATATTAACATTCTCTCTTTAAAATTAACATAAAGAGGTATGATATACTTTCCCTTTTATGCCAAGGGGTATCCTATTACTTTGGAGGAAAAGGAGAAATGACGTATTTTTGAGACCTGTAAATAACTTCAAATAATCAAGCAAAATTTTATAGTTTATTCCAAGGTATTTTTCAATCTTTATCTCAAAAAGTTACCAAACTGTAGAAGGGAGCTCCTATCTTCTCATTTATTATTACAAAAAAAAACAACTCCCCTAACAATTTGAAATGAAGACTTTTTTTTGTTAATAATAAGAGAATTGCTTTACAAGTTTTAACACTATGAAGCATTCCATATCTTAATAAAAATTAATTCAAAGGAAAATCTACTACTGAATCATGGAACCAAAATATGAAAGGATGAAATATTGATAAACAATATCAAGCAAAAAATGTGTGATTCCTTAAGAAAAAGGAATATGACCCCTCCCATCGTAATTAAGGGTGAATTGAAGCATGAAAACAAGTGTAATAAGTAGCCATTAGCATGGCTATTAGGGGGAACATGGCCAGGTTCCTATGATAAAAAATTCGTAGCTCAAGGAATGTAGACCTCCTGATTTCCTCGCACTCCCTAGTTGAAAAACTTCCACATAAGTCAATTTGGCATGACGATCAATTTAAGGTTAGTAGAGGATAGAGGTACAAATATAGAGTGATGTGATGGGAAGATAAATATTACAGACTCATGTATAGTTGATATATCTTATAGGCTTGTATATAGTTGATTGGCATCCAACATTAAAGTGTAAGAAGCCAATGTCTAAAGATAGTCCCCCTCAATTTTGTTTTTATCTCATCTCATCAGGCCTCTCACGATATTACTTCTCTCATTATGATGCACTGTATTCAGACCAGGGGCCTGTTGGAGGATTTAAGCATGATGATAGAAGGATATTTTCTGAAGCTCTATGTTAAATTGGTGAAGTCCATTGCATGGATGCACAAGGATGAGGAAGATGTGAACTCAACCATTCTCACATTGCAACTCCACCACAACCAAAATTCTTCTTCACTTGCATTATCCATGGCGTAACTAATAGACTAGAAAACTCAAATGGGAAGAACAAATGAAGAACTTGGGCATACAAGATATAAAGTGGAAAAAATAACTCAACACCTAGCTAGAAAAC